>OX638389.1:39422057-40026638 GCA_951813805.1 Limnephilus auricula | reverse complement strand
TGAGACTGAGTATATCCTGAGAAAATCGAAAAAAACTGCTAAAAAAATAACGAAACGGAAAATAACAATTCTATTTATGGACAAAGTAGGAAAAATATATTTCTTTCATTATAAGAATATATTTATGGCAAACATTAATTATTTTATGCCAGAAAATTGAAATGTAACGCATTTTTCTCACATGCTTCATATTATATGCACAGTTTTTCTCACATGGTTCATATTCTATATACAGTTTTCATCATAATTTTAAATATCATAATAATGTCAAAATATTTCATTTAAATTTATTCAAATTTGACAGCTACGCATCACAAAACTATGTTAATATTATGTACATACCAAGGCAATTTAATTGTGTAGTGGTATGCAGAGGACATGACTTTTTTATTTATTTTTTATTATGTAATATTTTGATTGTCCTCACATGGTTTATTTTTTATCGCCTTAAATATTTGATATTTTTACATGGCTCATATTGTAGAAGATGGAGAAAAAAAAGGAAAATAACTGTATATTTAACTAATTTTCGTCAAAATCGTCACATTGTTCATATTAAATATGCAACGACGATATTATGTTCAGTATGTATCATATATTTTTTTTTTTCATTCAGTCACCACGTACCCGAAGGTTTTTAATAAGATGTTCGTGAGCATATTTGGAGTTATAAAAGTTGGTAGACGTCGTTTTGGTGTTCAATGATATTTTTTTAAATTAAAGAAAACAACAAAACATATATTTTTAATCACACGACGACACTGGGTACAGCCTAGTAGGTCACGTGAAATGCACTCTGTCTCGTTTCAGTAACACCGTACAGAAGAGATAGACCGCGTATCACGTGACACGTAGCGACCTGTGGCGGCGTGATCAGTGACGGCGTGTGATGTTTGTTTTCAAATAAAATAAAATCATCGGACAGTAAAATGCCATTCATATTTTTACTTCTAATATATTCAGGAAATCACTAGTTAAAATCCTTTGGGTATGCTCATACACCTTGTATATTCAGATTGTCTCGTTGATTTTTCTAGAGTTTAACTAAGGAATTGAATTGAATATAACTAAGAAATTTATATCATTTTACGTCAACCCGAAAGGTTTTAAAAATTGAATTATAAACGATAGATACCTGGCCCATTTACGTAATATATCATTGTATGATGTTAAGCAATTTTTTAACAAATAAAAATTTTGATTTTCTTTTTCCAGTGAAATTGATAAATTACTAATCGCACACTATTTCTACAGATCATTCATGAGAGTACTTTAATATATCCACACCTTATTCGTCTTTTTTCAAACACATGTAGTGTGTAAAATAGTACATATAGTATATTTATAAATTATCCAGAAAACTCACGGGAAAGTATGTAAACATAAATTTATTAAAGTAACATTTTTTAACATTAGGTTGATAGCAGCTTCATACATAAAAATGTTTAATTTTCTTAGGACGTATTTTAGTTATTTACATGTTTTATTTAGTGGTTTCTAATATAATTTTTTTAAATCTTATTCTATTAATATAACGTATTTAACAGTTCAATTACTGAAGCATTAAAAAAATGTATAAGTTAAAATGGTGGGTACCTAATACTGATGACCAAAGATATTAGTTTCTCTTATCTGTGCTGATGACCCATGCTAAATAAAGCCTATCTATAAAAAATAGGTAACATGACAAATATCCAAGACCTTTTAATTTCTTAATGTTAATATTTTTTGATATTCAATTTCATTTGATCATGTAAATATATTATTATTATATTTCATTTTCATTTAGAGAAAATAGCACACACCACTTAGTACATTCACATATTTATTTATTTTATTATTCACGCCCCTTTTAGGGTTGTCTTTTACATGGGAATACTAAAATTAAACAGTTTTTTCCATCCTTTTTATGAACATCTCAAGATCCCCAGCAATAATATTTTGTTAAATGAAAGCAAATTACATACTTCGTATGCATTTATATAACCACAATTATGTACATGTTTCGAAACCAAGGGTTTTTTTCGTCAAGATAATATGAACATAACTTTGGTTTCGAAACATGTAGATAATTGTTATTATTATAGTGGTTGTAGGTATACGGAGTAATTTGTTTTTATTTAATTAAAAATGACGCCTCAAAGTAAATTTGCGAAGATTGAAGAAACAATATTTTGTGTTGATTTCTTGTAAATTGAAGGTAACCACTGTCTCAGCACAATTATTATTTCCCCCATTAGTATTCTGGTAATGAGGAATACATAATATGGTAGTAAGTTCCAGATTTTTTTGCACTGATATAAATCCCGACATTTAGTGGAATCCGAAAGATTAACATTTCTGGACTATCAAAATTCATAATTTTTTTTTTTTTTTTTTTAATGTTTCTTTATTCTTTGAATAGTAAATATATAACAATTGTGGAATTTATGGCCGCCATACTAGGCACATGCCCGTGTTATGGTGGCCGATTAATTTAATTTAGAATGTTATATAGAAATACTTTATGTGAAAATCCTTTGTCTGACAATATAATACATAACATAAATTTATTTCCGTATCATGAACAAGACTTTCGGTTCCCTGTGTAGTGATATAGCAAGTATAATGATGTAGGGTCCACCGAGCAGATTATTGCAACGGCCGCTGCTCTCAATAGGTCGCCAACTGCCGCACGCTGCTGTCTCTCCTCACCAGGTATTGTTTCTTCTCATTAATTACTTTCTCATGATGTTATCTGTAGTATTTCTATAAACCTACCCGCTAACCTCCTTCGTGGAGGATCGAGAACGAGACCGCTCTCGGACTAAAGACACCCACAGAACTCGCGTAGCTGGATCGCATACGATAAAGTATAGAAACAGAACGAATCCTTGAAGTGTAGCCGTGAGACAAAATAGATACGAGAAAAGGATTTCATTTCCCGTGATGGCAAGCAACCCGAAAATCCACGACAAACCCAGAAGGAAAAACAAGAGAACAGACAGGCGAAGCTGGGACATTACCAATTCGGGATCCACGGAACGTCTTTTACCGTCAGGCCCTCGAAGGATGGATCTCATCACCAAGACAAACACAGTCAAGTTAGTCACTATAATACATCCCACCGGAAGCAACACTGTAAGATACAAGTCCAGACCCTGTGGGTAGCATAGAGCGGAAGAATCACGGATCAGAACGGGTGCGGTTCCCGGAACATCTTTGGAGACGTAGTTCGAGGGTGGCAAGTATGCCCGAGGACTTACTATCAACAGAATTGCCACCGGGAGAATGGGTAAACCCCATCCAGCCAGAGAAAACTTCAGCATGAATCTGACCGGTCGCTGCGCCCCCAGTACCCGAACGTAGCGAGCAAACTGTAACAGTGCAGTCAGCAACATCCACATGAACGCTGCAAGCACAGAATAGTGCAGCATCGCCCCTAAAACTGTGCACTCAATGTCGTTGTCACTAATAGCATCCTGCGAAACCATCATTATTGACTGCAGCGCTATAGCCGCAGAGAGCTGCAGCAGGACCTTGGATCCGGCCTTCTGTCGCCAAGCTGGAAATACGATGGCCGTAGCAGCAATTCCAGCTATCCCCACTAGGGACAGAGAACAGCCCACAAGAGTGATTGCATTCAACGCGCGACCATGGTAGTAGAGCACTATGACTTCACCCCCATTCTCACCGCCGCCGCGATACCCCAGAACCAACTGAGCAAAGTGTGTAAGATGCAGACAAGCGTACACATCTAGATCTTCGTGGCTCCCCAATATATAGCACCCTTGCGTCAACCATTGTCCTTCGGAATATTGATGGCTCCCATAGTCCCAGTAAGCGCAAGCCCTCTCCGTACTTGCATTTTCGTCTAATCTTTTGTATATCAATATCAAAGGCGATGGGAGATCAGATTCGTAACCAGGAACTGAAACGCTTACGATTCTACTGTTGATTATGTCTTTAATTTCTTTGGTCTCCTGAAAAATTATATCGCTAAAAAACGCTTCTATTATAATTTGAGGTTGAGTTACTACAGGGTCAGATGTAATGTTAGCAGACCGATTCCGAAATTGTATGGCATTCAATAGGTCCTGAGGCATCCAAGTGGCTACTTCTAAATTTGGTATTGCCAATACCTCCGAAATGGACATATTAGACGTCAAAGAAATAACGTCTAAATCTGTGAAGAGTGACGAATTGACATGAGGTCTACGAGCAAGAGCTACGCCGGAAATATTGTTTATATGAGGAGAAGACATGTGGGTTAAAAACAGAGGTGTTACTGAGAGGTCTATTCCCGCGTCTTTATATTCATAACTTCCGTTGTTACTTTTGTTTAATGCTATCATCGATAGTATAACCTCTACCGATTCGAGGAGCATATTCGAAGAATTCATTGTCTGTGCTAAGTTCATAAAATTTGGGTCAATTTCCATCAAACTGTTCACAGCCTTGGCAATATTCATGGAGTCACCCCAGTCAATAAGACTAATATTTTCGTCCGACATGTGTACAATAGTTTTCAATGACATTGCCAAAAAATATATATCGGCGGGAATAAGGTCTTCTTTATCATCTAAAACGGAAATTAAATCGTGGGTCAGAAACGACGATGTGGTTGAAATGTCTGTGTATCCTCTCGCTACTTGATATAGAAACGTGGTTCTGTTGGTGGGTTCGTAGTTTTCACTACAGTTTCCTTCTACGCTTCCCCACGTCCCACCTTCTAAGAAGGAACCGTAGCATTTCCTTGTGACTGGCAGTCCATTACTTTGCATGCAAAATTCCTTCGGTGCTACATTTTCGCCAATAGCGGTCAATCCCCAGTGAAGAGGACAGTTCTCTTCTTCCTCAAAGGGTAAACAATACTCGGTGCTCTTCAATGAAATCAAATCATAGTGATAATGCGTAAGTATATTCTCGCACATTCCTAGCAAGAATAAATACGTTTTGACAATTTTGCAATATTTGCTGTCACAGTTAGTGGTGTTAATCAATTGAACGCTCAAATGAACCGTCGCTACCATATTGAACGATGCGTCAATGCTATCTATTTTCATAAATTTGGCACTTTTGACAGTCCAAAGCTGTTCTATTTTTTCGGCTTCATATTTCCAATTAGGTTCACATATCGTGATGTCCGGACAAATGTCGGTTAGTTTTATTTTCATAACAAAGTCATGTCTGTCTAGTTTTTTAGTGGGAATGATTATCTTGTTAGACTGAACTATATTGAAGTTTTGGGAGTTGTGCCCTTCGCACCAGTATTCCCCTGCTTCGTCACTTATCCGCTCGACTTCAAACACAGTCTTTTCAACGTCATAAGTGTGGTCAGTGTTTAGATTTTTACTGAATCGCAATTTCACCTTCCTGTATGGCTCATCTTCAATCTCGGCTCTAACCACAAAACCTTTAGCGTTAGAAAAACACTGTACACCAGGATCTTCTGGGAGTTTCCATAGGCTATTTGGATGGTAAATAACGAGATGCAGAACGTCCGGATCTCCGCTTGTTTGCAGGGATATTTCAGCTTCTTTGAAATCTGCTCTGATTTGGCACGCCATACAAGATAAGTTTGTATTTTCGTCAACAAGCAACCAAAGATTATTCTTGCTTATTACTCCTTTCGTGTAACTAGCATTATCGTAATTAGTCTTTCGATCCCAGTTGATGTAAGAAACCGTGGTATTCGGGTGCCATAAATATTCTTTTCCTGACCAATACAATCCAGACCAACAATGGGTCATAAATTCATAATCGTACATGGATGATATTTCGTTCACCATGTGGCCTTCCACCTTGCTCAATATCTGTAAAGGATTCGGACAAGAAGATTCAATGAACTCGCGCCACGTGAAGCCGGGTTCATGTATCTCTATGCCGTAACATAAACCATCGCTGTGGCCGTATTTGGCTGCCATATATCCTTCAGGACAGTGAAGCGGTAGCAAGTGCTCCTTCCTGGATAAGCAAAGTGATGGATACTTGAAAGAACAGTTCTCCGTCTTCATCGACTGCTTTTCGAAGTCTACAAGCAGACAGTCTTGAACAATGGACTGTCGCGAGAAGTAAAAATTATCATCAAATGTTAAAGCCTCACCCCACTTCTCCCCTGGAAGAGACCAGACGAGGGGTCCAAAGGGAATGATCCGTTTGACTGGAAGCCATGCTAGCTTAATATCTTCAAAAGCCGGCTTACTGATCAGAGCTTTAACATCATCGTATTTTAGATCAAAAATCGTCAACGTGGATCCTAAGTTAAAACAAGGGTTTTCCCAATTCGAAGGCTCTGTCAACAAGTAGCAGAATTTTATTTTATTTTTTGAAGTTAGCACAGTGCTGAAACCCGGAGGACATAGTTCCCTTGAGGTTCTTGACTGTGTGCGCGCGCAATCAGGAACCTCATCGTGTTTTGGAATCCAACCAGTGTCGTCGCACTCTCTTGTAACAAGTTCCTTGGCCTCGGTGATGCAGAGTGGCTCCGAGTCTACCTTCTGTTCCTTCGTGAAAGAAGTCAGCCATATCACCGGGTTCTTCTCGTTAGTGGATTCCTCGGAACAAAGCTGTAAACAAAAATGAAAATTATGTATTGTACTATGCCAAATCGACGTTCGTATAGTTTTTTGCAAGTCAGCCATTGCTGGAAAATAAAAAGTGGCCAAATGAGTTTTGTGAAATTGTGTAATAATTCTTCACCGTGTGTTACAATTTCTCTAATGCAATAATCTTTTATTATTACCTCTTGCAATCATTAGAGTCCTTTATTTAAATTTAATTTATATCTTATTCTGATTGTGATTTTGTTAACCCCTCAGGCCTCGGCCATATTTTGTCAGAAGACTAAAATATTTCCGCTTTACAATAAAATCAAAATGGAACATTTCTGAAATATCCGAAAACTAAAAACTCTCCTGGTGAAAATACGCTTTCAATTTTTATATTTAGAAATATATACTTTTTATGCAAACCTGAGAAAGTTTTAAAAATGGCTCTCCTTACTTTTTTTCAACTAAAATTACTGCAGATAACGAAAAATAATAAAAATGCCCACTCATTTTATTAGCCAGATGTAACAAAAATTACAAAGATTCATACATTTTTTTCAAATTGCGGTCGAAATTTTGGTTTCATGAAGATTTATTTATTTATTTATTTACTTATTTATGTATTTATTTAATTATTTATTTATTAATTAATTAATTAATTAATTAATGTTGTTATTTATTAATTAATTAATTAATTAATGTATTTATTTATTAATTTAGTAATTAATTAATTAATCAATTAATTAATTAATTAATTAATTTATTTATTTATGTATTTATTTATTTATTTATTTATTTATTAATTAATTAATTTATTTATTTATTTATTTATTTATTTACTTACTTACTTAATTACTTACTTACTTACTTACTTACTTACTTACTTACTTACTTACTTACTTACTTACTTATTTTATTTATTTATTTATTTATTTAGTTATTTATTTATTTATTTAGTTATTTATTTATTTGTTTATTTATTTATATATTTATTTATTTATTTATATATTTATTTACTTACTTACTTGTATACTTACTTAATTATTTACTTACTTACTTACTTATTTATTTATTATTATTTATTTATTTATTTATATATATAAATTACAAACAATACATAACAAAATCATCCTACAATGGAATGGCGATGTATCTTTATTTTAATTAGTTAGTTGTTAGATTTAAATAAAAAAGTGGTGTTATCTCTTTCAAACACCACTAATATCATATTACTCACAGTAAGGGAGACAACGATTTTTATGAGACCTATACAAGTTGTTCCCAAAATCTAACAAAACAGCAGGAGGGGTTAAAAAGATAGTATATATTTATACAAGAGTAGGTAGTGTAAATACTGGGTGGTGAACGAAAATGAATTGCGATGTATCTACCTATAAAAAGAGTAATTGGGTTTTAATGTAAACTGTTCATCACAAAATTAATAATTTTAATACATTTTGTTTGCTTGTGTTTTGAAAACCTAACTTTTTTTTGAGACGATCAAGTAAACCAAATGTTATCAATTGGGTCATGTCCAAGAGTCAGAATAATAAAAGGGTATATATGTACAAGACGATGCACGAATGTAAATGAAGCAAGGAGTAGAGCCAATTCCGAGTTGTTTGGGGTCCATTCTCTCTGCCTGCCCTTACGCAGAACGGTGGGATGTTTAGTTAGTTAGTTTAAGTAATCAAATAATTTTTACCTTCGAGTCCCAGGCATCCTCTGTTTGTATTTTAACTGTAGAACAAATGAGTAGAATCAGCGAAATTATAGTAAACATTTCTGAAACGTAAAATAAAACATAGTTAGTAGTTTCCACAGCGGAAGATGCTCTCATTATCACCCTGGTGTAAGACAACCATTCAGAATTGAAACATTGCTTGAAATGGCTTTAGCCACGTTTGGTGACCAGATCTGGATATCCAGATATATCGCCATACTCATCTTGCTCACCTCCTTCCTCTCCCCACTACCTTCAGCCTCACGACATCCCCAATTAGGAGTGCCTTAGTCTCACTAGCTCCAGAGCAATTGGGACTCTTGTGCAGTTTTCACATAAAAATGAAGTGTTTTAATTTTTTTTATCGTTTATATTAACTAAACTTAAAAGAACCTGAGGAAAATATATCATTTCTGGGGATGCTGTGTGGAGGATTTTTTTGAGAAGGCCTACCAAATATTTTGTAGGTCTTGAGCTTGAGAAAAAAACAACAAAAATGTCACCGGAGGCCAAAGCTAGTTAGCTAGTTTCCGTTATTATTTTTGTTTGATTTTATCAGGCATCATATAGTTTCGCATCATGACGCACACTGCTCTGCCCAAAACACATATTTATATTGAGAATAACCAGTATAATTTGGCTTATTGACCTGGTCGGACAGTGGAGTATTAAGACACATTTTTAAGTTAAAAAAAGTTTTTGAATAAAGTTTTTGAACTTCTATGATCCTTATTTTATGAAACTCATATTTTGGAGTCCAAACTACAGAACCGAACTCAAGAATGCTGCAAAGTGTGGATGAATCAAACGTCAATTGTTAATGCCTTATGGAACATTGAGAATCAGACCCTAAATACATTTTCTTTAATCTTTCCAAAATATTTTCTATTGGTGTTTGTTCCATCAACACCAATTTCCATAATCAGAAAGATCCAAAGCTTTATTTTTTTATGCTGCACCAGGCATCGAACCCGCAACTTCTCGATTAAAAGACAATAGTGTTCACCACTGGAGCAGATGGTAGCATTAGTTGCTGGTTTTTTACCTTCCCTACCCAGTCGGCATTTAGCGTCTAAAGGCAGTAAATTTACGAGTAAATTTATGGGCTTATCTCTATTAACATTTTATCTCGACCTTTGGGATTAAATTTATTGAGTGAGATTACAACACTATTGCGAATAATTCAATAAAAATGCGAGTTACTTTCATAAGTGGTGTCCGGGAACCCGTGGTAAAAACGAATACTTAATCTGAATAATAAACTTACGTAAACTTTAAAAGATTTTGTTGATACCCGACCGCGTTGCAATGCAACGTAAATAAAGAAATTGTTTCTCTCTGCGAGGCCTTTCCCATTCGTCCCCGTTCCCCTTATGCCTCCTCTTTCCCTCCTGCCTCCCTTTCCTCTCCCGTGTTCCCCTTTCTCATTAGTCCCCCCCCCCCCTTCTGCATTCCCCTTCCACCTTCGCGGCCTTCCCGCCTCCCGCGAATTAGCCCTCCTCAATTCCCGTCCACCCCTCCTGGATTCCCCTTCCCTTCCCGCCTTTTCCCCCTGCCGCTAAACTCCATAAAATACACTCATTTTTCAAACAACTCGAGTGTGATCTATTTTGATTTTCTTATGCAAATTTCATAACGCCAGAGCTCACCAGTATATGGGTAATTCTACGATAAGAGGTAACTTGTGCAATCAGTTTAAAATAGATTTTTTATTCTATATGTTGTTTTTTTTTTGCAATGAATCACATAATTTTAATGTACTTTATAAAATATATCACGATTAAATGTCCAATTAAAGCACATTTTTTCTGAAATTCCTTATAAAGTCTAAAAAAGTCTCTACCCTGGCCTGTCCCCTTGTCGGTTTCAGTTTAAATTGCAGACAGTACATACCTTTTTTGCATCGGTTGCTAAACTAAAGTATGTATGGCACAAATTTAAATAACTATA
The DNA here is from genome assembly GCA_951813805.1 of Limnephilus auricula. Taxonomy (NCBI): domain Eukaryota; kingdom Metazoa; phylum Arthropoda; class Insecta; order Trichoptera; family Limnephilidae; genus Limnephilus; species Limnephilus auricula. Next base: position 40,016,435 of record OX638389.1, on the reverse strand, counting down.
CGTATTATTAAGGAAAATTTCAACACTTAAACTAAACTTAACTTTTGTCCAGCTTTTTTGTTTATCTACCCAAGCAAATTTCGTTCTGCTACTACAAACATAAATATAAGGCGGCCATATTCCAAATAGCTCTCAAGTACATCTAAAGGCGTGATGTTAGCAATACCAAACACACGAGCCATTAGAGCGCCGCCATTTGGTTAGTTGTTGCGACGTGACAGTGCGGTGTAGTGGTTTCGCAAGGTGATAGAGTCTCTCCCCTGGTAAGTTATAAAAGTTATAATATTTGTTTAATTTATTTTGTCTTTAATGCCCTAATTTAATAATACTGTAATAGCTAAAGTGTGTTATATATTTAACCTAAAAAATTATTATGTCAATTAAAACAATTGAATTTGTCATGAAAACGTCTCTCCCCTGCCGTATTTCCCCTTCTAACTGCCATATTGCTGAAGTTCTTACCCTAAAAATAAGGCCTTTCAAAAAGTAACATAATATGTATAAAGTGACTTTCCTTTGCGTGAGAAGGTTCATAAACGAGACAAAAGTCGTAATATAAAAATTCTAACTTTTTCCTTGACCGTATCCTCCATAGACCTCAAACCTCTTATCGTAGAATTACTCATAATATATAGAAAAGTTTACGGGCATGTTCACGACAATTAAAAAAAAATCGCAATCGGATGAATACTATAGGAATAAATTTCATAACGCCAGAGCTCACTATCATCCTATAACCATCGCGGCAGGGTACATCAAATCCCCAAAGTTTCATCGCAATCGGATACGGAACGATATGGCAGCGCATACAATAAGAACAAACAGACAAATAAACAAACAAACAAACAATAATTTTTAATTATAAGAAAATAAATTATGTGTGAAAAATTTTATTACATATTAAATTACAAAATATATCATTTATGATCATTGATCAATATTGATCCTATTATATGCACCTACTTAATCAGAAAAGAGGAGTTCTTGTGCCTGATAAGGAACCACGATTCTTACTTTGGTAGGTAGTGGTACATAATATTTCATTTAATTTACTTTGTAAAATATTCCTTATAATATATGTGTAGGTTCTTTTAGAGTTTTATTTGATTTATTTGCTCGGATTGGTCACTTAGCGCCTCCGCCCACTGAGGCAACTGAAAACTCTCAACTGCCAACTGTCTTTGTATGACAATGTGATGGCCCGCACACTTCACAATCACACAAAACCCCGTTGTCAATGGTAACGCAAGCGGTGACTTGCGACTTGCTCTGCTGGTTGCCCTGGCCGGCCATTGATAGTTGCCAGCTGTCAGCTGATTGTTCTTCGTCTATGCTTAAACAAGCTTTTTGACCAATCAAGACAGAGAAAACAGCCGGTTTTAGTTGGTTTTCAGTTGCCTCAGTGGGCGGAGGCGCTTACTCGCATAACGCAATTCAATAAGGAAGTCATGGTAATTTTTATTTTAATTTTTTTTTATTTTTTTTTTTATTTTTTTTTATTGGCAGCTAGCTTTATTCATTTTTTTTTTTTTTTTTATTACAGAAAAACAGTTTTTTTTCATGTTAACAATATACCTGCAAAGCTACTGCAAGTAGCTTGTCTGCAGTAGCTTTTCGATGCTATATTCATTATATTGTCGTAAAGAATTCGAAAATGATTGTTTTGTTGAGTATTAGTTTCATGGCGATTTTTTAATGAAACTATTATAAGTTGTATAGATTGTTGTTTTAGGATATATCAACCATTATTGCCTTAGATAAGCAAGAACAAGAGCACAGTACATAGTATTTTTTTATATCGAATAGTTTTTAAATATTATAAGTAGGTATAGCTGATGACGACTTGAGAAGTTAGGCCACAATCTTATAAAAAAAAATGTAAAAATCCAAAAATATATCGAATATAAAGCACCATAATTTTATGTATAGTTATTTAGACTTTCGTCTTAAATAATAAATACTTCATACTAATAACGAATAGCTGATAAAAATAGGCTACAAAGGTCGAAAAAATATCGATGTTCTCAGACCGAAAAAAAAGTTTTTTATGGCACTATTTTACGGACACCGTGTATATATTCCAAATAAATGGTATTTCATACACACTGCATTTCAATAGCTTTAGAGATATATGTACTGCATAGTAATATAAATAAATCAGCAGTGGCGTGCTATCCGTAAAGGCAGACAGTCTGTGCCCACACTAAGAAAAACTAACCATAGAAATTAAATAAAACATTTTTAAAAAATCTAAACAAATTGTTTTTTCCAAAGAATTTGCGATAGAATTTGAAAGCACATTTATTCAGTTAGCCACAATAATCAGCGAAATATAACTGACCATTTTTAAATATTCGATCCACAATTTTTTAAATTTTTTATATGAAGATTCATATAAAAAATTGTGAAAACACAAATTAATCAAACAAAATTTATTCATTACGAAATTTATATTATTGAAATCACGCCGGGTTTGAACCCGCGACCTTCGGATTCGAAGTCGAGAGTCTTACCCCTCGACCACGCCGAGCGTGAAATTTTACTTAATATAATAATACCAATACTCGAACATGAAAACCACACACGCATACATAGAGCAATGCACTTATTCAGTTGTAAACGGGTAAACAGATTTGCTCTCCTGATTCTTCCTGAATAATAATAATAATCGGATTATTTATATAGCGCCATTTTCGTGGTATTTTGAAAGATTTCACCTCAAGTATTCTGAAAGATCAATTTATTGTTATTTTATAATAAAAAAATCATAATTATAGGTCTACAAAAACAAGAGACATGATTTATTGAAAAAAAATTTTTTTTTTTAGCTCTCCTAGGGCTGTCTATTTCAACGCAAGCTACAGTAAAAGTTAAACTGGCTAGCTTTACACTTGTAAGTTTTTTCGTAAGTTTACGATTTCTGGCCAATTGGCACATTGGATTTTTATAATGCAATATGCGTTTTGAAAACACCAATGTTCCAATAAGGAAGTTGAGTCCTTTTTTAAAAAAAATTTTATCAATGTTCACAGACAAACTTAAATACCAGTATTTTTTTTTTTTTTAAAGTTCGTTTTCATAATTAAATTAATTCTACAAGTTTGAATTTTATTAAGCCGGCAAGAGCATATAACCGTGCGGCAGAGTTCGTGACGTAACCCGGCACTTGCGGGTGTGAAATATAAGGGAAAATATTTATTATTTTTTTTTTTTAAAAAGAAAGACAAACATTCCCGGGTTACGAATAACCCAACAACATTTGAAAATCTCCTACTACCACCACACTAAGCGGAAGATGTTGCTTGTGTTGTGGTGGAGGACTTAGCCAGCCGAGGAATCGAACACGGAACGCCTGGGTGAGACCCAAACGCGATGCCCACTGAACCACTGACCGGTCCTACAAAAAAACTTTAGATTTGTATAAAAAACAAATAAACGTCTCCCGCCCAGGGTCCGCCACGCGGCCGCCCGCTACAGACACTTTCCTTTGTATTATACACTATTAGATACTGGTGTCTCCCGGGCTTTTTTCGAAATCGGTCATAAACATTGACCTTCATCTTGTTTTGAAGGTCGAGTGTGCAATTTTTAATCAATCTCGGAATAAAACTGAAAATTTGTATTAGAATCAAATCCACATCCAACAGGTCACAGACACTCCGTAGACACAGATAGATAAATATAGATTGATTAAGTAATAGTTATATATATATACATATATACAGGGTGTTAAGGTACGTACTTGACTTACTTTATTAACCAGTAATTCCTGACATTATTTGGAGTAAAAAATGTAAATATAATTTTTGTCCCCAACGACTTTTTTTTTTCTTCCAAAACATTAGGAATCAGTAAGTATTTGGCAGTCAGGGTTGGGGTGAGGGGTTGGTTGGTTACTTGCCTTAGTGACCAGTGACGACATGAAGAATAAAAAAAAATTACTGATTTTGAAGAAAAAGCTTTTGGAGAAAAAAAAGACATCTAAAAAGTCACCGGAGACCAAAATTTCATTCACATTTTTACTCCAAATAATGTCAGGAATCACTATAATGTAATAGTTATAATGTCAAGTACGGTCCTTAACACCTGTATGATATAAACCTAAAGTTATGAAAAGAAAAATAAAATATTACGGTGAATAGTTGATATTTTCGTTACTGTATTAGTGATTATGACTATGACTATCGAACTAAACTTTTGAAACTTACTTTAGCACACAATTACTCTTTTCATACACGGAGAAAAATGTTATTCGAAAAAACGATCATTAACAGGGCTGAAGTTCTTACGAACAAATTAACAGGGTTTCAATGTTTATTGGCGGGAACATGTAAGAATAATTGGTTGGTATACGTAATTTCGTACGTATACCAACAAATTATTCTTGCATTTTCCCGCCAATAAACATTGAAACACTGTTAATTTGTTCGTAAGAACTTTAGTCCCAATTTTAACCGTTTTTACCATAGACATATGAATATTCATAGACCAGAGAATCAGGGAGAGGGGTAAAGACCAACTGTAGCGGGGCGCAGAGGGATGAGTTGACTGTAACGATATGTTATTCGTTAATAATTCAATCTGACAGTATATAGGCATCTCGCATTATAATATCACCATTTAATTCATACTTCTGCTTTTGAATGAATAGACCTTTTTACATGGGAGCGCGAATTGTTTGCCCGGTTTGAACAAACTTGTGTAATCCATATAAAGCGAAGAAAGGTTCGATTGTTTTGAGAGTCGAATATTTTGTTACCGTGTTCAGTTAAGACACTTTTACAAATGTTTCATAATTTACTTACCCCAGTAAACAGCAACGTGCACACAGCGGGACCGGGAATTTCGGTTGCCAACGCTTCATATTTCTCGGTGTGATAAAACTGATCACATTATATGATGTGAATAAGCTTAAAATAAAGACAAATAATGCCTACCTATGGAAGGTAATACGACAATTGGGTTTATACTCTTTTTCACTTCTTTTTTTACACGTTTTAATAGCACAAGTTACCATTTTTGCCGTGTTATTTCGTAAAATGTACCGATGAGAGCTCGACGCTAGTCCGCACAAGAATGATGACGTCACATTTTCTAGATTCATGCGAACCTATACACCGATCCAGCCGGTTCCATGGAACCCAGAATTGAGGAGGGGGAAATAATACGCTTTTATCACTTAGGGCAGGTCTATACATAATATGTCTATGGTTTTTACTATTAAAATTATCGTATTTTCGAATAACATTTTTCTCCGTGTAGGTAAACATCGTGTGTAATTTTTTTTCATAATTTCACGTTAAAAATTATCCAACCTTTTTTGCAACAGATATTAGTAGATAAAATCAAATGAATTGTTTGGAACCTTGCATGAAATTAACCTGTGCTTTGATTAGTAGGCACTTTCAAACTTTGACTACTATACAAACCATTCTCTATCCGGTATCATTTTATCATTTTACGATAAAATGAAGTGGAAATCACTCAACACTGATTTTTTTCATGTTCAACGGTGAAATATTAATTATTTTGTCTTTTAATATCATTTTTATCAGATGCAGCAATCTAAGAATACTATTTCGTCAATTCATGCAACGTAATTTTATAAATAACTAGCTGACCCGGCAAACTTCGTACCGCCTCAAAATCAGTAAATGTTGCGTTTAATTTATTAACTGAAATAAATTAAGTTTTTATTAAGTTAAAATAAATACAAGTTCAAAAAATGAAATTGAGCTGTTGACTAAGAACGAAATGTTCGGCTCACTACACCATTGACAGTTTGAATTGATTCAAATTATGTCGACCAACGCACATTATTTGAAAAGCCGTTCCATACAAAATATATGAAAAAATTAATTTTTTTCGTAATTATTTTTACCGTGATTTTTACCTTTATTTATATTTTAATAGTTATTCTGTTTATCGGAACGGAGACAAATCCAACAAATCAAAAATCATAAAAATCGGTTCAGCCGTTCTTGAGTTATAAATGGTGCAACTAACCCGACTTTGTTTTATGTATTAAGATGAAGATGATGTCTGCACAATTAATAATTATGTAGATATACAAAATAATATATATATGAGAGGCATAAAAATCCACACATCTTCGCTTATATGGTAACACCGCGTATCTTATTTTACAAGGGGTTTTCAAAAGGAATAAAAAACCGTTTGGTTTATTAATTAAAAAGAGCTCATCTATGGTAAAAAGGGTCATCTAATAATAAGGGATGAGTTATTTGTTTTCATTAAAAACTTATGGATGGTATTTTAAATGACATTTGCGATAAAACACACAAAAAGTAATATTTTAATCAACTTTCTTCAAATGATAAAATATACGAGCATTAAAAAGTTATGATAAAAAAAACTAATTACATGATCTTAAGTTCACAAAAAAGAAAAACGCCGTCTCATAAACCTTTGCAAATAGAAGGAATAAACCTACAAATTTCAGATAGTGAAAAATCCCTGGGACTTTATATCGATAAACACTCGTCTTTTAAACACCACATACAAAAAGTAAAACAAAAAATTATCCCACTAATTGGTGTATTTGGTAGAATAGCCCATCTTCTACCAATACAAGTAAAGAGGGGATTATACTTTAGTTTAATTCATTCCCATCTTAATTACCTCATAGAAATATGGGGAAACACAAATATCACATACTTGAACGAAATTAAAATAATTCAGAATAAAGTTATAAATTTTTTTTTAACTATAGACCAGATACCCCCACCAAAAGAGTATACCAAGAAACTAACTTAATGAAAATCAGAAAACTGTACGAATACAACATATGCTTATTAATTTACAAAATTCAAAATGGCTTTATACACACAAATACTACATTTATGAAAACATCACAAGTACATGAACACCACACAAGACACGTAATAAATTATACACAAATTCAACAAAGACAGAGTGTGGAAAAAGAAACATAGGCTATGAGGGTATAAACATATATAATCTCCTTCCTGATAGCCTGACAACCGAAAATAAAATAAATATATTTAAAAAAAACTGTTTGCTCTCAAGATTAATGAGCAAAACCAAAATGTTCTTACTTAAAAAAATGTGTTACTTAGTGTTAGGTAGTAAACCATCATTATTAATATTATTTGTATCAATGTATTAAGTTAACAAAGCGAAATATTAGATATGAAATTAAACAATTTTTTTCACTTTGTTCCATTTGTTTATTTACACCAGGACCGGTTTCGTCCTACTACGGACATTTTCAGACTGGTAGTTTCAACTACCAGTCTGAAAATGTCCGTAGTAGGACGAAACCGGTCCTGGTGTAAATAAACAAGTGGAACAAAGTGAAAAAAAAAAAATTGTTTAATTTCATATCTAATACAATGGAATTCCACCATGAATTAACAGTTAAAAAACTAGACTCATTAAAGCGAAATATGTATATTTCTTTTAACTTAATAAATAAAAATAAAAAATGATAATTTTATTCTTATTACTAAATAAAACTTGTGTATAAATTTACTGCTAATCATTGATAAATACCATTTATTTTGTTACGAAACTTTGTATAAAAGGAGCGGTGATTGATCAACACATAAATTGTTTGCCGATTCAAAATAATGGCGTAGTTTTTAAAAGAAAATCGAAAAAAAATAATAGCGTGTTTTGAGATACGCGGTGTTATAATGTGAGCGACGACATAAAGTAAATTTGAATTTAATATTTGAATGAAACAATGTTTCGGAAAATTTCACGTATGAATTTCCTTCAAATCGTGATTCAGCGAAACATTGGGTTGTTTTTCTTCCGTCAGAAGAAATTTCAACGAAATACCATAGAAATGTGATCTGAAATTTTTTAAATGTGATCAGCAGAATTCGAACGTTTAGCGTTCAATGGGAGGCGCATGCGCAGACGTCAAAATTGTGATTCGGCGGGGAACATTGAGTGAAATTTTCAAATTTATCGAACGTTATTTTGGAGTTGAAACAACCCATTTCGTATTTGAAACGAAGGAAGACGTGATTGCGTGTCAAATTTGAAATGAAAAAAAAATTTTAAACATTTCTATGAAATTTTCGTTGAAATTTCTTTGGAACAACCCGGAATTTTTCGTTGAATGACGATTTGAAGTTTAATTCAAATTCTAACTTTCAATCAATTTTGGAGATTATAAGAAAACAGACAAACGGAAAAGTAAGACTAAGGACCAGTTGTTTCGGAAAATTTCACGTTTGAGTTTCCTTCAAATCGACATTCACCGAAAAATTGGGTTGTTTCAACCTCCGTCAGAAGAAATTTCATCGAAAATTCCATAGGACCAGTTGTTTCGGAATTCCCTTCAAATTTGAATTTCCTTCAAATCGTCATTCACCGAAAAATTGGGTGGTTTCAACTTCCGTCAGCAGTGAAAATACTATAGAAGTGTGATGTGAATGTGATCAGCCGAGTCCGGACGGGTAGCGAAATAATGGGAGGCGCATGCGCAGACGTCAAAATTGTGATTCGGCGGGGAACACTTGAATAAAATTTTCAAATTTATCGAACGTTATTTGGAGTTGAAACAACTTATTTCGTATTTGAAATATAGGAAGACGTGATTGCGTGTCAAATTTGAAACGAGAAAAAAGAATCTTTTCATTTTTGAAACATTTCCATAAAATTTTCCTTGAAATTTATTCTGACTGAGGTTGAAACAACCCAATTTTTCGGTGAATGACGATTTAAAGGAAATTCAAACGTGAAATTTTCCGAAACAACTGGTTCTAACAAATAACCGCCCTGTTTTTTTAATGGTTTATGTACATTTCACAGTCAAATGACGAAAATTCCATTACATACAAATACGTACATTTCATGTACCATTATTAGGTACACTCTTAGAATTACACATGGACTAAATTACACAAAAGGAGAATCACACCAACTGGAATTACAAACGTCAATAAACTAAACTAACTTTTGATGTTATTTTAGATTTTCACGGCCAAAAGTATTATCGTGATTTATTTTTGTGGTATTATTCTCTTGGTATCCTGTAATTAATGGCTACACCAAAACTAAATGCAGAAAAACATTTTAGATTGTCAGTCCTATCGATTACACATCTGCCCTGATGATGGAAACTATCATGCTGCCGAAACGTTGGCTAAAGAAGTAATACCAAAAAAATAAATCACGATAATCGAACTTTTGTTTTGTTTTTAATTGTAGGTACATAATTTATTCATCACACCCTTAAATATACTAAAATTTAAACCAATTAAACAGATTTTTTCACATGAGTATTTCCAATAGGTGAAATTAAAGTTGTAATTCTCTTAATTTGGTCAATTATATTTAATTTTAGAACTCTGGAGTCTGTAGGTGAAAATATATTATGGAACCTTGATAGAAACCCGACGTATTTGTCATCTCGGCTATTAACCAGTCAAATATATGTAGTTAGATGAGATGAGCAAAATAAAGTATCTATTATTTATTCGTAATAAGCGATAACTTTGTGGCTCGCCATAATTTACAATAAAAATATATAAAAAAATTTTAGACCACATTAAGTTTTAATTAAACACTACCGATCTCGTCAATATTTATAATATATATCTGTCAATATTTTATATATTAGGTTAGTTTTAATATTATCCTGACGAAGAAAGGGTTCTTCCCAAACCGATAGAGTTTAATTAAAATTTAAAGTGGTCTAAAACAAATTTATATATATTTTTATTGTAAAGTATTATTGTTTTTCTTTGTGTTTTTAAACTTTATTTCGCAGAAGTGGGCTCTTTGTATTGTGTTCTTATCTCCAATCTACAATATCTACATTTAACATCTGAGTTTGTCCATGTAATTTTCGACCAATGCGTCACTTGAAAATATGTTAGTTAAAATTTGATGTAAACAGTGACGAAGTAATTTCATTACGTCTCTTCGTATAATAACCGCATTGTGATAAAAACAAAGCCTTAAGTCCACCTTGCCCCTTGAAAATTGACGCCTAACTGAATCCTAGTAACCTACTTACAAATCTTATAATATTTTTATCTTTTGTTATTATGATTCATTAAATTTATCATTCAATTACGATGTAAAAAAATACATTTGAAACAACATGACTGAATTTTCTGATGTAGTCGGAGTTAATTTAATCGTACATTTAATTAGAAATCTACCTGAATCCTCTAAGTCACCAAACGTAGCGAACTAATTGGGGTGACCTTTGGCAGAGGTGTTGGTTATCCAATAAATGGTTCCGGGGGCGGCGGTACCCGCACCCGTTTCCTAAATGCGTTGAGTCCAAGTTAATTCTGTTTTACAATATATAAATATTGCAATGAGAGAGATATCAATCTCTTTCAGTTACTATGTAGGTACTACTTAATCTATACTTTTCCAATAACTTAACACGAGAAATGGATTAAATTAATTAACACATACACGGAGAAAAATGAACGGTTAAAAACGGGACTGAAATTCTTACGAACAAATTAACAGTGATTCAATGTTTAGTGGCGGTAAAATACGTACGAAATTACGTATACCAACAAATTATTCTTATATGTTCCCGCCAATAAACATTGAAACCCTGTTAATTTGTTCGTAAAAACTTCAGTCCCGTTTTTAACCGTTTTTACTATTAAAATGATCGTTTTTTCGAATAACATTTTTTTCCGTGTACACAGTAGTTGATTAGTCAGACATCTCAAAATACTGAGTTTTAAAATAATTAGGAAAGCAAAAATTAAATATTATTTACACTGTGTCAGTGTTTTACATAATAAATATGCTGTAAAAAACAGGAGGCATAACGGTCCGGTAAATTAGTACGTCATTTTGAAATATTCTACCAGTGACGCAGAAATTATCAACAATTTGTTTAATTCACTACAAGTTCATCTGTATTATAATTTAATTGGTGATGTTAATGAGTAATCCGAGTATTGTACCAGATAGAGGGTACACTTTTACCAGTATACAGGGTGTTAAACATCATACTTGAATTACTGTCACCAGTGATTCCTGACATTATTTGGAGTAAAAAACATAAGTGAAATTTTTGTCCCCGGTGACTTTTTAGATTCTTTTTAGATTTTCAAAAACTTTTTCTTCTAAATCAAAGAAAAAAAAATCTTTTACATGTCGTGACTGGTCTCTAAGCCAAGTAACCAACCAACCCCTCACCCCGCCCCTAACCTCCCAATACCTGGTGATTTTTATGTTTTTGTAAAAAAAAACTTCAATAATGTCACCGGAGACCCAAATTTTATTTACATTTTTTACTTCAAATAATGTCAGGAATCACTGGTTAAAGTAAGTCAATTACGATACTTAAGAGGCTAGACTTTGAACCACACGCGGAACACCCGCGTCTGTCATTCTGTCCCGCTCACAATAAGCTCACGCACACTTACAATACATGCGAATGCGAAATGTGCGAATGAGACAACGATCAAATTTACCAACAGAAATCACTCGAAAGGGGGTTTATGGAGAATACACTTTTCTACACCGAAACATTCACGAAATTGAAATTTTAAAAAATGTGTATTTTTTAGAAAGAAGAAGCTACGTCGGTAGCTTTTTGTGATTTTATAATTCTTTATGAGAGTTGAGTTAGCAGCACTTTTTCCTTAAATAATATTTTTTGATAAATCGTACATGTTTGACAGTGAATGTTTACGTTAAATTCATTTTGTGCAATTTTCGATGTAGAAAAGTGTTTTTTCCCGGGCGTCCTTTTTGTATGGGCCGAAAAGCGATGTCTATCATCTTAACACTCTATATAACTGCATACTGAACTCAAATTTCGATTATTCGGAGATATCTAAGTAATCAGCTAGACGATCGACATATAATGCATATTTTTTATATAAACTTATTAGATAAGTCATCACAGTTGAAAAAATATACAGTTTCCCAAAGCCTACCTGCCAAAAGTTATTCCAAAATCACCTTCCGTTTCTCTTATGAATTGGCACATTCATTTCCCACGTTTTTTCAGCACTGAAACGAAAAACAAAACAAACAAAAACGGCTTTAAGCTCTTCTCCCAAAAGGCTGTGTGCAATTATTTGAAATGACTGTGCGTCAGGTTCGACAGCGACTGGATAATTGTTTGATATTTCTAAGTTCAGTACAGCCTTCCCGTGTTAGATAACAACCTGTAGACATGTTTACATGGTTTATTCGTTTATTACGTTATCCGGAGACTAAATAATGATAATGGAGCGTTGGGACAATAGGTACTACTTTCCAGTGTATGCTTTTTAATTTACTCAACGGATTCCAGTTTGTTATTTCTTCTAGGGGGTGCATATATTGTGATAAATAGTTTCATTAGTGCTGTCATAGAGCGGTTTTCCTAAAATCCCTTGTAAAAAATAAACCTCTTGTTGAAATTTTTTTGAAATAAAAAACCTTTACTTATTTTCATTAAAATGGTATTACCAGAGAATACCGGAAATTAGTCGTTTTTAAATCAAATTCTAGACGTATACACTCTTTTTTACAAAAAAACATAAATTGATTTTGAAAGATTGTTATTTTATCTGGTACACGCAGTTTTAAAATTTTGAAAAACTCTGTTTATTTTTAATATACTAAGGTTATACCGTTGGCAGATTTGTTCAATTTTCAAACGATAGATTCTATTAAACAACACAAATTTAAAATCTTATATACATACAACAAAATAAATCAATACATAATCTAGTAAACACAGTTTTAAGAATTTAAATTTTAGTTAAATTAAAATCATTAAAAAATAAATCCGAGAACGTGTTTTGTGACAAAAATACCTCAGTTTTGCTATTTATTTAAGGTCTTACAAACTTAAATATTTCAAATTTTTTTTACACACTTATTTTTTTTAGACATTATTGAAAAATCATAAATACTTATGATCAAAAAATACTTACAAGAAGTACACGATATTTAATAATTTATTATAGTGCGTTTTGAGCATTTTTATTGCTTACTTGAATGTAGGTATATATTAAAGCATGTTTTGAATGAAATAAATCGATATTAATTTTTTAATTTTAAAAATTGATGCGGGGAATAATCGATCTTTCTCATTGGAACCTCTCTGTACAGTTGCAGGCATTTTTTAACTTTTTTTCTCAGCCGCTGGTCAATCGCTCTTAAATAATCCGCGTAATTCTCTAATTACAGAATATACCAGTATTGTGTAAATTTTTCTGACGAGTTTGATTTATTCAATGCTGGTTTTTCAGACCTTTCAGTTTTTGGGGCAAAGTTTCAGTTGTAAAATAACTTTTTTTCTCCATCGCCAGAGAATTAAAGCTTTGTGAATTAGCTGACACTTTGAGATTGATGTGCTTTTACATGCTTTTTTTAATCTTATTTAATTCTTTATATGTGTATTGTCAGGTATTTTATCATGAGAGATCGTAACATCACAACGACGTACGCAATGGAATGGTTTGGAGATTTTGCATTTGATTCCTGAAGGATAACAGATACATATATTATGACAAAGATAGTTTTATTTAATTAATTGGGTGGACGCTTCCCCGTTTACCAAGTTATATTAAAATAAAAATTATTTTTTCCTCTTATGATCAGAAATCAAGTTATTAAGGGTTTTCTGGAGTAAGTTTCGTGTAACCTGTTGTTAATTAAGGTTTTCTGGAGTAGGGTTCAAATAACCAGTTATTAATGAAGAGAGTGGGGTTCAAATAACCAGTTATTAATTTAGGGTTTTCCGGAGTAGGATTCGAATAACCAGTTTTTAATTAAGGGTTTTCTGGAGTAGGGTTCAAATAACCAGTTATTAATTAGGGGTTTTCTGGAGGAAGGTTCAAATAACCAGTCATTAATGAAGGGTTTTCTGGAGTAGGGTGCATATAACCAGTTATTAATGAAGGGTTTTCTGATAGGGTTCAAATAACCAGTTATTATTTAGAGATTCTGCAGTAGGGTTCAAATAACCAATTATTAATTAAGGGTTTTCTGTAGTAAGGTTCAAATAACCAGTTATTAATTAAGGGTTTTCTGAAGGAACAGATAACCAATTATTAAGGATTTTCTGGAGAAGTTTTCTTATGACTAGTGATTAAGAGTTTTCTGAATAAGGTTTTAGATAACTACTTTTAAGGGTTTTCTGGAATAGTTTTCAGATAACCAATTGGTAGGTGCTTTCTGAAGTTAGGATAGGGTTTAAATAATCAGTTATTATTTAGAGATCTGCAGTAGGGTTCAAATAACCAATTATTAATTAAGGGTTTTCTGGAGTAAGGTTCAAATAACCAGTTATTAATTAAGGGTTTTCTGAAATATGTCACAGATAACCAATTATTAAGGATTTTCTGGAGAAGTTTTCTTATAACTAGTGATTAAGAGTTTTCTGAGTGAGGTTTTAGATAAATGTTTTTAAGGGTTTTCTGGAATAGTTTCCAGATAACCAATTGCTAGGTGTTTTCTGGAGTTAGGAAACGTAAGTATCTTGCATTGCATTTTGATGGTAAAACACTGACCAGTATTCGGAATTATGATTTTGCGGGTTATAAAAAATAAAACACTTATTTGATGTCACTCTAGTTTTCTCATAAGACGATTGTTTAAGCAAATCCTCTAATTTACTCCTATTTGTTTACTGTCCAGTAAAATAAGAAGTCAAGTTATCCATAAGTTATATATAAGACTTGAATAGATCCAACTGCGAAGATATTCTATAACCTAATTCATTTATCTATCGATCATGATACTCGTGTAGTGCAATCAAATTAACTAGTCAGGTACAATGAATCACAATCTTCCACTGATGCTCTAACTGGGCTTTATTGTGAACACCTCTTTCTCAATACATGACACACGCATGCTGAATAAACTCCCCATTCAAAGCTGGACTTACTCATATTGAATCAATCCTGACCTGTTGTATTACAGGATGTGGCTTCATGAATATGACCTTCGTTAGCATCTCGAATATGAATCTATAGCACTTGAATCGAGCTCTACAAAGCACAAAGTGTTGTTAGGATTGTGTTTGAACAAGGAATCTGATAATGATAATTCTGCGCTCAAAACAAGCTTTTAACCTAAAAGCTAAATTACGTTTACGCGGTGAATTAAAGCTTCCGAAATCTTTCATCGGTGGATTGTAGTATTAAACAGAGTAGTCAATATAGCAGTCATATTCGTAGTAATAGTAATGTATTTTTCTTGAATATGGCGATGTGATAAAGCATTCTAAAAGTCGGAAACCTGATAGAGATAAAATTTAGGTCAATTATCTGGGGAAAACCTACCATTTTATGTTAACTGATTTTTTCTTCTCGATATACTATTTATTCTGACAAGGCAAAACTGATATTAGGTTTAGATAATATCGACATTTAATCTTTCGAATTCTACTATCACTCATTTAACTGTGCGAATTGAAAAATATGATGATATTTATGACTTCTGGCCAACGGGCACATTGGATTTTTAAAATGCAATATGCTCATTGGCCAGAAGTCGTAAATTTACGAAAAAACTTACAAGTGTAAAGCTAGTAAGTTTTTCCTGTAAGTCGCTCCTGGCCAATGGGGACATTGGTTTTTGACCATAGGTTGCTAACTTGACAAAAACTTATGTGTGTAAAGGCAGCCCAATAATAACTCGGTAATAAGTACCTAATAGCCAATGAAAATTATTATTAAAAATTTACTTATAATAAGACATTTTTTCTATAATGTCCACAATTCTACAATTTGTTAAGTTAAATGGCTTTCTGAGCGGTTCACAGACCATGAATTTTGGAATCCCGCAGGGAACTGTACTGGCACCAATTATTTTTATCATTTATGTCAACGATATGTTTAAACTCAACATTAAGTCTAAACTCATTTCATATGCAGACGACACAGCAATTCTAACCGAGGGATTAACTTGGAATGAAACCCAGAAAACAGCAAAGTTAGACTTAAACATACTAAAAAATGGTTCGATAAAAACTTGCTGTCACTTAATACGGAAAAAACCTTTGTAATACCGTTCACCATTAATATACATGCATTCCCTGAAAATTTAGAGATTAGCATACATTCATATAATTGTAATAGAAATTTAAATTCGTGTAAACCTTACTGCTCTGTACTCAATGTTAAAACTAATGGAAAATACCTCGTGTAATTATAGATAGTAACATAAAATGGAAACTACAGATCAATGTAACAGTAGAAAGATTAAGAAAATTATTGTACATTTTTCTTAGAATCCGAAACATATTAAATTTTAAACTATTAAGAATCATCTATTTTTCACTGAATCAATCTGTATTACAATATGGAATTGTTGGCTGGGGTGGGGCATTCAAAACTTCTCTCTTGCCTTTAGAAATCATCCAAAGAATATTAATAAAAATAATATTTTAAAAAAACCATATGATTACCCCACCATAAGATTATTTCAAGAATTCAAAGTCCCTTCACTACACATTATTTATAAAAAAATTACACTTTTACAAATGCACAAAGATTGTTTCAACAGCGATAGCTCAATATCTATTTCAAACAGCAAAAGACCAAGTATTCTTGGCTCTATAACTATCCCGCGTTGTAATACCACCACAGCCCAACAATTTTATAAATATTTTGGAGTTAAATGATTTAACCTATTACCCCTTAACTTAAGATTGGAAACAAATTATAAAAAATTCAAAAGTTTAATAAAAAACAATATATCAATCACATATCACAATCATTAATAATTAATAATATAATATAGTGACTTTGGAAATCCTTTATCTTTTATACTCTTTTTTCTCTTCTTCTTTTATATCTTCTCTTTTTCAATTCTGTTTCATGTATAATGTATGATATACATGTATATAAAAAAATATATTATAATTTTCATTATCCTTACTACACATTTTAAAAATAAATGCTGAATTATTTTTCGCTGCTCCGCTTTTTTTACACGAGCATTGCTAAAAAAAAGGTGAATCACGATTTTTAAAATGTATTAAAAAATATATATACAATGTATAACAACTGTATTTGTAAAAAAAAAAATATATATGTTTATATTTTTATTGGAAATTAGGTTTATTTCTTGTAATACGTAGACATCATTAACCGGTCAATGGTTGAGTTGGCATCGCGCTTGTTTCCTCCATCACGACAAAAGCAACGTTTTCCGCTTACCGTGATGGTAGTAGGCGATTTTGAAATATTGTCAGATTATTCGTAATAAGGAAATATTAGTCATTCTTTAAATGAAATATATGTCAACTTGAAAAATATCTTATTTATTACATATTTTCCAATAATTATTTTTTATGTATCTCATTAGCACAATTTTGTAAATATATTTTTTATCATTGTGGTATTGTATTATTTACAGGATCTCATTGTCTGTTTTGTTATTTACACACGTTTTAACATCTATTTTATATTCTTTGCTGTTTTACACGCTCATGAGCTCTTTATTTCTTACGTAGTTCTAATTTCTCATGTTTATTATTTATTTATACTGGGTTTTTAGGTTTTTACAGATGATCGCACTTACGTGAAGAGAATCCAGTTATAAAAACTCAGTTATTGTACAAATAGGGACATACAATTACAAAAAATCTACAATTACATACAATTAAAACATCACAAATAAAAAATATACAAAATTATATACAAGCTCACTCAAGCTCAAGTAATACATATTACGATATTACAATGAGAGGCAAGAGACTTATGAAACACGAGAGGCATGCATAGAGAGACAAATAACACTAGTTTAACACACAAATACTTAGTTTAACATATTTTTTAACAGCGCCAGAACTTTTTTATGAATCCGTACAAATTATCGACGAATATATCTACTTCAACACACTCTATCTTGTTATATAGTCGACACATCTGGGTCAGATTCAGGTGGGAGAATATTATTATAATACATTAAAAAATAAATATCGCCTACTTTAGCCCTCTGACCCAGATGTGTCGAATATTTTATATAATGTAATAGCAGAAAGGCAACACAAACAAATGCATGTTACATACACGGACTGAGCGTAACGAAATCAATTTGCAATATAATCCAAATAAATGGAATATTTGTTAACGTATCCGAAAACTAAAAACTGTTTTCGAAAGGCGATAAATAGGCATTCAAATTGTATTATCAGAAATAACCATGTATTTTTTTAAATATAAAAATTATGGAAGAAAACTTTAAAAAGTTTTAAAAATGGCTCGCTTTATGTTTTTCTAACTAAAATTACTGATAATGAATAAAACTAAAAACACATATATATTTAATTAGACAAATTAATTATAAAAGTTACTGTTACCTCATTTTTTGTCGTTTCATGTAAAAAAAAAAATTCTTAAAAATTCACAAAGTATCATAATTTTTTTTCAAGTTGCGATCGGAAACTTTGGTTTCAAAAATGTATATTTTGACTTTTTGAGGTTTGTGTATAGATTTGAATAAATAGCGTATTTTATTCTCTTTCCAATACCGTTTAAATCATACTTGTCACTATGATAGTAAGGGAGACAACGATTTCTACGAGACCTATGTAAGCTGGGACAAATATGGTCTCCTGTGATGAAACGGGTTGAGAATTTTACATTATTGTGATTTCCGGCAAATTTTCTTATAATTACTTTTCAATCTGTTTTTTTTTTCATTTTAGGAAAGAAAAACTTCAGGAAAATGGCGGCACTACGTGCCACATTACTCCTAGCCATCGTGGCCTGCACCACGGCCAGTGTGCTAAAAGGTTACCAAGAAAAATTTACCAAGGTGAGTTTCATTTCTTGAAAAACATATTTTTTTAATATTTCTGGCTTTAACCCTTCAGTGGTGTGTTACGCCATTATTTCAAATTATGGATAGAGGAAATTTGAATTTATACATAAACTAGCTGATACCCGGCATGCGTTGAAATGCCACTTAAATATCCTTCCCCTCCCGCGTTCCACTTTCATCTTACCCCTTCCTCCTCGCGACCCCCCTCACGCATTCCCCTTCCAACGTTTCCGCCTTCCCCCTCCCTTGTCCCCTTCCCTCCCCCTCATGACTTTTTTCTCTGCCGCTAAACTCTTTGACCTATTTCATTTTTTTTATACAAATTTCATAAAGACAGAGCTTGCGGTATGAAATATACTTTACGACTTACTCTCATACCTACCAAAATATACATTAAAAACATCATAAAAATCGGTCCAGCCGTTTCGGAGGAGTGCGACCACAAACACCGTGTCACGAGATTTTTATATATATTAGATTTTATTCTAATGTTGTGGGCTGAATTGTATCATAAATTGATAAAATAAATACCAAGATGCAACACTTTTTAATTTTGTATCGTATTTGAATTTTTTCACCTAGAATAGAAAAAAATCTTCTAGTGAATTATTTATTTATTTATTAATTTTCGGGAAATCGACAATTCGCATTTAATCAGTCTGTACATGTGTGGTACCTAGTACCTACATAACCAAATTAAAACTACTTGTGGATTTCCTCATTCTGACTTTTTATCTAATAAGGCAACAAATAATTTGGGAGGCTTGTTTGGGTACCGCCGTCATGGGGAGCTTTTATTGGGTAATCAGCACCCCTGCCATAGGTCACCCAAAGTGGTTCGCTACGTTTGGTGACTTAGCAGGGTTGCCCGGGTTCATGGGGTAAGGTTTGTCCTGGTCTTGGCCTCAACTGCGCCTGCCTACCTAGTGCTTGACCTTTTGACGTCTCCAGCTAGACTCTCTCGACCCATCGCCTTGCACCGCAGTGGGAGGGGTAAATTCATATGTCTGTCACTCCTGGACACACTTACCCCCAGATTCCTACCCATCATTCATACCTTTTCATTCCCTTAACTTCCTCTCCTTCCTTTCTCTAAAAAGACCCGCCATACAGCATCCTGAAAGATTTGAATTAATAAGAAAGTTGGAAAAAACCATAAAAAATCGCTCTTATGTCACATTTTATCACATTTTCACAATTTTTTTACCAGCGGTCAAAAATTGGGTACTAAGTAAATAAACATCCAACATGAAATGTAAGAAAAAAATGTTTGAAACAGATCGGCTTCCATCTTTATGAGTTTGCATCGCGTTTGGGTCCCACTCAGGCGTCGTGTATTTAATTCCTCGACTGGCTAAATCCTTCATCACCCAAGCAACATGTTCCGGTTAGTTTGATGGTAGTAGGAGATTTTCAAATATTGCCAGGTTATTCGTAACCCGAGAATGTTTGTCGTTCTTTAAAAAATAAAAATCTACCGAATTCCTCTATTTTTCTTGAATTAGAACGAATTTATACATCCGTTCCAGGTGCGCTTACCCCGAAGCATCGACCTGAGCGCCGCTCATAGTCTGATCAACGAGCCCAAGCTAGATGGAGAGGTGGTCCCCACTGGCTACAAACTCGAGCTGGAGCCATACATCGGGGATGGCATCTTCAAGGGCAGTGTCATCATCAACATCACCTGGGCTCGGGACAGCGATGAGATGTCGCTACACGCCCATCAGGATCTGCACATACTGCAGACAGAGGTCAGGGCCAAGCTGAATGACCCCAAGTAAGATCATGTTTAAAAAATGTATTTATAAAAGTATCTAATATATATATTACTTGATAATGATTTATTTTGCAGTCTGTGAATCTATTGTTGAGTATGGTATCACAGCATGGGGAAGTGGCACTGCATCTTCACTAGATCCGGTCATAAAGGCACAGAAAACTTTTATATTATAATAAATCTTAGTGCTAACTCTAATTACAGACTCGAATTTAATCTTTAAAATTATAATTCTGTTTGACGTTCAGCAGTAATACGCAAAAACAATTCTTACTCATCTATACACAAATAAACATAATAATATAAAAAAGATTAAATACTCGCTGTACTCGAACCTAAACTGTATTTCTTTTTCTGTTTTCTATTTTTTTACTTATGTAATATATAAAAAATGTACATATACTATCAACACTGAATGTGTACTTTTTTTGTTATAAATGTTACTAATTTATTTCAATACAGATATATAATAATTATGAAGAATATGCTAATGAAATTATATAGAACCAATGCATGGGAAGATTAGTGCTAATATTGATTTATTGAGGTTACAGCCTGTTTGTTACTATATTCCTTGCAGTTTTTCACTTCTGAGAAAGTTTCTCCAACTCGACCCTATGGAATAACAAGGTTCCAACTGGCAATTTGGGCTGATTTGAGTTATTGATTGAATAATGTTCCCACTGTTCTAATCTTTATTTCTTCTATAGACACCAACATCAAATAATGCATATTAAAGGAAATAGAAAGTGTCAAAAGTTCCAACTGCGTCAGTTATTTCCTGTAATTTGTGCAACAAGGTTCCAACTCGGCATGGAACCTTGTTACTCCAACTTTAAATTTTATTTTGAAACATCACTTTGCACTTTTCTATGCAGAGCGTTCCATCTGACAGTGTCAAATTTCCGCCCGTTGCTATTTGAAGTGCTACCTGATTAAAATATTTGAACACTAGGATTACAGTGATTCTCGAATATCCTGCAGTAATTGAAGTCGAATCAATCTCAAAAATTGGGCGTATTTTGTTGGAAGGTACAAATACTTCCGCTTGGCAATAAGTTGCAAATAAATGGAATATTTCTGAATATATTGGAAAACTAAAAACTGTTTTTGAAAGGTTGATGAAATAAGTTTACAAAACTGCAGGCAATCTAGGTACCAGTCAGTGACTATAAAAATGACGATTCAATTGTGTACTTTAGGGTAGAACGTATTTTAAGGTTTGTTGGACTCGTTGCTCGCCAAACTGAGAACTCCAAATTGGAGAAACTCAGTCATCGGTAAGGTGGAAGACAGGAGAAGCAGCGGAATGCGCTGGAGTGACCAAGTATCACTGGCGTCTGGTACGCTGGTGTCCCCGGCTCTCCACACAGTGCAGAACCGCAAGGAGTAGAGGAAGTCTTGTCCATCATGTAAAATGGGGGGTCACAATCTTCAGCAATGGTATGGGTACCGCCGCCCCGGGAACCATTTATTGGACGACCAACACCTCTGCCACAGGTCACCCCAAGTGGTTCGCTACGTTTGGTGACTTAGCAGGGGAGCCCGGGTTCATGGGGTTAGGTTTGTCCGGGACTTGGGGGCGGATGCGTCTGCCGACCATCTGCGTGGCAGGCCGGATCGAGAGAGACTGGTTAAGGGGGACCTTTTGATCTCTCCAGCCGGACCCTCTCGTCCCATCGCCTTGCACCGCAGTGGGAGGGATGGCTTCACACATCCATCACTCCAGGATATATTTATCCCCAGATTTCTATACCCACCCCTCAAACCTTTTTCCTTCCCAGTACTTCCTCTTAAAAACTTTCCCTTAAAAAACCCCTTCACACAGCATCTTCAAAGATGACATTAGGCCCTGAGGGAATTTTTCCCTCAGGGCCTCCTGTGTAGAGCTAACGTAAAAAAAAATTAAAAAATGAAGAAACGACTTAATAATAAGAAGACCCATTTTCATTGAAGAAAATTAATCTTACTAGCCTAGATTTTAATTAACGCTTTTAAAAATATCCATCAACATCAACCTAAAAGTAAAACCATATTTGCTCAAAGAAATTTCAGTAACACCCTCTTAATTCAATTTTCAATTCCGGTTTTTTCTTTATGTTTTTTTTTTTTTTAATTAAAATGCAGCATATTTTTAAACAGTGTAGAAAATTTATTATTGTAATTTTTTCTCAATTTCCCCATTGGGGTATTTTTAAAAATGTTTTTAAAATTCACTTAAACCTTACATTATCACTTTTTCAAATGTGCAAATTGGCGCAAATGGTGCAAATTTGAAAAATGTCAGTTTATATTTTTAATAAATGTAATAATAATTATTGTTTCAGAATTCCCGGTGACGGCATGACCTTGCTTACCGTGACCCGAGCTGACAGGAACCCAAAAAGACCCATCTACGTCATCCACCTGTCCAAGGAAATTCCCAAAGGCACAGAGGGAAACATTGAAATGACGTTCGAAGGGAAACTCGAAACAGACAAATCGGAGGCCTTTTTCAGGGCACCCTCCGCCGTTGATGATAAGAAAAGGTAATATTGATAGTGGAAGAAGAAGATAATACTAAATTAAATCTAAATGAAACATTGAAAAGAGCAAGACCTAGAAAATAAATATGGGAAAAAAATAGATGACGATCATATTGTTATTAAAATACATGATCGACAAAAATGACATAAATTAAATGCCAATGACCGAGTGGTTTAAAGCGTTGTCCCGGTAAGACAGAGATTCTGGGTTCGATTTCCATTTTTGACCGATAATCAAAAAAATTGTAAGTACCGCAAAATCAGGACTCATTTTAGCTCTCAGGTTTCTCAAACCTCCGTTCGGCGCACCTCTGAGCCACCGAGTTCAAGGTATCATTTATAGAATGTAAGGTGTCACTTCAGGAGAAAGTGTGTCGTTTTGTCCAAACAAACGTATTCCCCAATTTCCTCTTTGGATTTTGACACTACTGCAAATATTTTTTTAAGTAATATAGATATTGACCACTAGCGTGTCGGTACGTTTTGCTTTTTGCGTTTTGCAGTTAGTACAAAATTCTTTAAAATCTGTCCAGTTTTGAAAAAGAAAAATGGGGACTACAAAACCTCATCAGCCTGAGATGCAGTTATCCATTTCGCACAGTATTCGGGGGAGTAAGAGTGACAGTGACAGCAACAATTTGGTAAAAATACTTAGTGTTCAAATATCTTGCCCACCGGGTTTCCGCTTAAAGAAAGTACTTATATTATCACTTAAATCATTTTACATCCAAAAATAATAAAACTTAATTTCAGAAAGAATTATGCCGTTATATTACTGTTATAGGTATGTTTTAGGGGCTTGGCCTGTTTCACCATGTCGCTCGCCGTACATTCCCAATGGGAATTAACGCTCTCATTAAAGCTGATTGATTTAACTCCAGGTGTAATAATGTATTACCACAGATACGTTTTTTGCTGCAGGGCCCTGCAGGCGGCTTTTTGCCTATTTGTATGTACGGTGACCGGATAACTCAAAAATGAATTCAACTCAACAAACACCTCCTTTGAAAAGTCATCAAGAGTTATGAAAAAACTTGGATAAATAGGTTATGTTAGGTAAGGGCATGGGCCATTTTAATTTTTTTTTTTCATAGCTTTTAACGACTCTTTAAAGAGGTTGAGTTGACATGGAACCGTATGTACAACAGCAATTATTAGAATGTGTGCAAAAATTTGCTTATCTCAATTTGGGAGGCGGGTATGGGTACCGCCGCCCCGGGAACCATTTATTGGATAACCAACACCTCTCCCATAGGTCACCCCAAGTGGTTCGCTACATTTGGTGACTTAGCAGGGGTGCCCGGGTTCGTGGGGGGAGGTTAGTCTAGGTCGCAGATGATCTGGATACACTGAACCACAGATTCCTACCCAAACTTCATACCTTTTTCCCTCCACACAGTATCCCCAAAGAGGACATAGGCCCTAAGGGAAATTATTTTCCTCAGGGCCTCCTGTGTAGACCTAAAGTAAAAAAAAAAAAAACATTTTTCTATCCAAATAAAAACCGTTTGTGAATACCTACATAGTATGTATAAGGGGGTTTCTCACCATCCTTCTAATAGCTAATCCACACTATAAAGAATATTTTCGATTTACGATTTATTTATATATTAAGTCGGCGTTTATAATTCGGTACTCGAACCTATGAATAGTGGCTATATATTGGATAAGTTGGCCGAGTTTTCTAACTATTGCGAGTATTTTATTTTTAATATAAGCTATTAGGAGGATGGTGAGAAACCCCCTAAGTCATATAACTTCGTTTATTTGAAATTCACTGAATAAACAAATTGTTACAAACTCCCATTAACTAAGAAATTTACTTCCACTCAGAACTCAAGAAATTGAAGATCGTCAGCGAAATTCTCTATTTTGACATAAAATTCGACTATCCCATAGCAATGTTTAACTAAATTGGTAGCTCCAAAATTTCAAGATTGCCTTTTATAACAAGAGTATCATTTGAGATACATATTTTTGTTCATAGGCACAATTAAAAGGTTCGAATTTTATAAAAGTCAAAAGAAACTGTTTTCAAAAATAGGAGTTTCCTTGGAAAAAATAATATCAGGCGATCCAGCAGCAGACAAGTCACCGTGGCTAAAAAACCGTGACGGGAATATCGTCATACATGAAGCTAGGTTCATAAGAAAAAAAATGTTCTTTTTCAGATTTATATTTGACTTTGGAAATGATATTTTTGGTTAGACATTTTACCTTTAGACTTTTTTGTTTGAATTATGAAAAATTTTTCATGTTGAAATTTTTGGATTCTGGAAAATTCCTTCTAGGATAATCAGAAATAGGCCGGGAAATTATTTTAATTTTCTTAATGACATTATGTGAAGTTTGAAAATTTTAATTTTTCTAAAACAAATCTTCCAGGAAAATCTGAAAATGGATCGAAAACTTTTATCTGTGATTTTGTTATGTGAAGTTTGGACGTATAATGTTGGAAAATTTAGTTGGGAAATTAGAAAATGACCTTTTGACCTCTCTAGCAGAACTCTCTCGGAACTCACCTTGCACCGCATTGGGAGGGATGGATTCATATGTCCTGAGGCCCTAGCACGCTCGCTCTATAACGATCGGTAGGATAACTATCGGTAACTTCTCATCGTTCCCTAGCATGACTACAGATCGCCAACGAATAAGTGACAGTTCACAATGACTAAGTGTCCTTAACATATTCGACATCAACTGTTGTTTGTACGTTAGCGATGTGCAGTTGTCCTAGAGAACGATGAGAAGTTACCGATAGTTATCCTATCGATCGTTATAGAGCGAGCGTGCTAGGGCCTCTGGACACACTGACCACCAAATTCTTATCCACTGCTCATACCTTTTTTCTTTCCCAGGATTCCTTTCCTTCTTTTCCTAAAACGACCCTCCATACAACATCCCCAAAAATGAAATAGGCTCTGAGGAGAAATATTTTCTCAGACCTTCTGTGTGAAGCAAAAATTAAACAAATTGACGTTGACATTATATAAAAAATAAAGAAAAGACGACAATTAACCTTATTTTAAACCAAATAGCGAAATGCATAATTTTCCACTTCAGGTTACTGAAATAGTTTTTCTCATTGTTGTCTAACAGATACAAAGTGTTTTTAAAATAAAATGTGCCTCTTAATCATGGACCCGTGTTTCCTGATATTTACCGAAAAATATGTTATTTTGGTTCTAGGTCCACCGTTGCACTTCAACTGAGACCCAATAACGCGAGAAGGGTGTTCCCCTGCTTTGACGAGCCTTCATACAAAACCCCCTTTGACATTAGCATCCTTAGGCCCACCCATATGACCACCCTGGCCAACATGCCACGCAAGAGCTGCGATGAAGAAACGTAAGTACAAATTATAAATTTATAGAGACTTTATTCTGAAAACTAAAACTTTTGAATGTCTTAGTAACAAACTGTTTTGGAAACTATTTCCCTAATCTCCAGGCTTTTAAGCACAAAAAATTAAACTTCGTTCCAATAATTTGTAGAAAAAACAACTATTTACATGCACAAAATAGGTAATTAGGTTCTTAGTTTGGGTTAATTAAGTAATTCATGCGTATTTAGATTGAAACGATACTTACTCAAATGTCAACCTATAAAAAAAATTCAAAATGGCGGCAAAGGGATTATTGTTTATGGGAAATTTAAACTTTGAATAAACATGTAATTTTAATACATCTTTTACCTATCTATCCAAACGTAATTAGTTTTAATTAATTTCTTGTAATAATTTAGTTGAAACGAAGTGTAATTTCCAAAATCTGGCGTTGGTTACAGAAATATTTACCAATGTTTTAAATGTCTTCCAGCTTGATTCAGACAGAATTTTAAAGTTTCTTGGTCTTCTGTACTTCTATCTTTACTACTTTTTTTGTTTTATTATTCAGAACTGTGAGCACTGGCAATGGAGATGCTACATATGTTTGGGATCACTTTGAGAGAACTCCTCCCATCCCCACTTTCTCTGTGGGACTTGTGATGGCGGATGTCCAACCTGTTGGCAATACTACACTGAACATGTTCGGACAGGAAATTAGTAAGTTTTATTATCCTACTTCACTTTCCGGTGCCCACAGCCCCCGTCTTCTAAATTAAATGGCTTCGGCGTTTGTTTTCCCCTTAATTATCTGCTCTTCCTCTAAAAATAACCCTGCAAAAAAAAAGCTTTACTAAAATAAGACATAGTTTATTAACAAAAGTGGCAAGTAACGCTTCTCTTTTACATTGCAAAGTCACATTAAAGTCAATTTCCCGCTCCCCTCCTTATGTACAATGTACAATTTTACAAATGTCTATAACATTTTTTTTTTAATTTCCAGATATTACCGTCTGGGCTAGAACCGACTTTGCAGAGGCTTTAGAAGGAATTATCGAGAAAGTGGAAAAAGTGTTCACAGAGATCTCCGAGTTTTGGGAGCTTCCGCTGCCCATGACCAAACTGGACATTGTGGCGCTACCCAACTACATGGGGGTCAAGCCTGTAGACAACTGGGGGCTCATTATCTTCAAGTAATATTAACCTACATAAAATTTTCCTTAAAAATCACAACAAAATTACCTTGATGGCATATATACGGAAACTCACTGAGGAAACTGGTAAGACTACAAACAGGACACTGCAATCTCAGGAGACACAAGCAGCTGTTGGGAGTGGAAACTCAAATAGATGCGGGAAATGTGAAGAGGATGAAGAGACTCCAATTCATTTAAAGTGCCAATGTCAGTCAGGAAATAAGGTTCAGATACTGGGAAGACACATTGTGGAACCAGGAAACAGACATAATATATAGGCAAATATCCAATGACAACCCTGGTCAACTTTATCAAGGAGACAGGGTTACTTTTAAAGGAATGAGGTAAAATAGGAGATAGCACAATGTCCTCTGGCCTGAGTGTTCAAGGGAACTGTCTGTAAACCGTCTGCACTTTAAAAACAAACAAAAAACCTTGACATCAGCAAATACGTTTGTTCTATTTCAAATGTCGGATCTATTATCCATAATGCAGCAGGAATCAAACACATTCATAGCTTCTGGACTCGAATCAATTTTGCTAATAAGGTCTACTGAATGTGGGAGATGATTGTTACATATTCATCTACATTGATTACATCAATGTTCATCATCTGCCTCTCTTTTATTTGCTTGTTTGAAAATTAAACATCTCTCTTGCAACTCTTGCTTCACTTTGTGGCTGATTGTATTAAAAACGATCTACCCTGATTAAATACTTCAAGTATCTGTAGTCAGCAATAATTAACAAGAATAATCATTTATTTAAAAAACACTTTATTTCTCACCTGCTGATACTTCAATTCAAGAATCTTGTCGACATGAGCAATCATTTTCCTGTATTTTTAATATGCTATCTAGCCAGTTATTTCATGTACATGTCAATCGCAGGAACTGTCAGTAAAATTGTGTTTCTGTATATTTTTCCTTAAAATGTAGATCATTTTGCACTTGTAGGGAGAGTGAGTTAGCTGCTCGCGGCTACCTCCAACTGGCACAAGAACTCAGCTACCAGTGGCTGGGAGGGCTGGTGACACCGGCATGGTGGAGCGATGCCCATATCAACAAGGCTTTGGTCGGATATCTATCTGCCGCAACAGCCATCAAGGTTAGTCAATGGGTTTATTGAAATTCATATGTATAAATTGATGTAGGTAAATTAGACCCTGTACCTACTTACCTACTTATATGACTTTGTATAAAATCTGTCAAAAGTGAAAAAAGAACTAGAAAAAGACACATATCGACGCTGGAAAGGTAAAATGGCTAAAGCGCCATACAGCTGTGACTTTTCTTTTTATTTATTCATTGCATTGTAATTACATAATTTGAGGACTTTTCAAGCTCAATGGCACATGCCCGTATTGTGGTGGTAGAGCTATATTGTTTATCTGCGCTTGTGTTCATCAAATCAACTTTTCCCACATGTTCTGGGAAACTCTATATACCGATACCTAGTTGTTATTGAAGAGTTCCCAAAGAAAGTTATATTTAGCCCGTCATCCCACTGTCTCGGTAAGATTAAGGAATTGACAAAAAATGGAGACCCTGCATAGAAAAGTCCCACAATGGCAGTGCTACAAACCATAGTGAACTTTACTTTTCTGCGCAAGGTGTTCGGTATTTGTCAATTCCTTACCGTTACCGAGCCATTGAGACAACGGGCTGAGTTGACCAGACAGTGGCTGAGTGGGCATCGCGTTAAGGTCCCACCCGGGAAGTGCCGAATTTATACTTTTCATAAGTATAGGCCACTTCATTTGCACCGCCCCTTCCTTCTTCTTAGAAGTTGCCACCTATCGTAATCACTTACCAAAGCGAGCGCGCTCCGCCCCCTGAAGCCTCCTCCCCTAGGCCGCAGCCTACACGGCCTGTTGACAAATCCGGGACTGCACCCGGGCGTCTCTTGTTTGATTCCTCGGCTGGCTGAGTCCTCCATCACAACACAAACAACATCTTCCGCTTACTGTGGTGGTAGTAGGAGATTTTCAAATATGGTCAGGTTATTTGTAACAGATAATTTTGGTCTTCCTTTTAACAAAGATAAAAGAAAAATACAGTAATTTTTATTGAAGTTTTATTTAAAAGAACCAACAATAGAAAATAAACTGTACAAATAATGGAATAGTGAAATTCGGCAAGTAACATATTTCATTTTATTTATTAATTTCAGATTGACAATGGTTTGGAAATGGACGGAAAATGGCCTATGACGATCCTGTACTCCCTGTACTATGAGTTCAGCAAGCGCTACCCGCACTCCCGCATCACGGGCATGAAGCAGGAGACCACCTGCAGCAAGATAGAGCTGGTCTTCCGCATGCTCAACTATACCCTCGGGGAGCAGACCTTCACCAGGGGACTGCAGAGATTCATCAAGGAAAGGTAAATCTGCCTGTTCACTCATGTTTTATCGTGGCTCTGATTATAAAAATGAAGTGATATCACAACTCATTCATACAATGCAACTACATTTTACTGAATCACTCTTCTTTTAGGTGACTTATGTTGTATTATGGTGCTAGGTGTTAAATGTTTTTTCAACAATTCATATTTCTCAATCAACAGCTCGTAGCCTGCGTGCTTAGTTGTGCAAACGACCATTTGCAAGTTTTACAGGAGGACGAGGTTTTCTTTCAATATTTCAATGAAACATTATGATAGGTGTTTAAGATTAACCGCATGGGCACATAAGCTTGTTTTCATGACAATTTCATGTAGGTAGACATAGGAATGACGTATGCCCCGGACCTGAGTTATTAAGCTATTCCCGTAACGGAAAAGGTCTCGTTAGTTTAAATAATTCTTAGTTAAGTGATTAATTATCGTTTTTGATACTTAATTTTTTATCCACTCGAGCGCTTTTTGCCACATTATGGCACTATTTCCAAAACCTCGGATTGCTTTGTTGCCAAAATGTGGCAAATTAAAAAAAAAAAAATTATTAAAACGACTATATAATATATTGTACATTCAAAATATAACAAAATAAATATTCTCTAGATTCTTTAAAATGTTTTAAGGTTAAAGATTTAATTGTATATTTTTTTATAAATCCTACAAATATGTGATAATAGAAAAAAGATAGAGGAATTCATTGGCTACATAAAACTATAATCAGTTTGTATGTCTCCATAGTCAAATTCGAAGGTATGATTTTTTTAATGTGGGCGAAAAAATTTCCTTAGCAATCCGAGAAAAAATATTTTAATTGCTCTGTCGCTCCAGTTGTTATTTTAAAATGGACCTTGAACAAAAGCTAAAATGGAGATTGGACAATTAAGTACTCAGGCGACGAGTTCTACTTACTTACTGTGATATATCATAATAGTCTATGATCTCGTACATACTATAACATAGTAGTTTATGGGTTCTTCGGGTCACACAACATGCCGAATTGTGCCGAAGTAATTTAGGTTTACTTAGAATACTGAAGTAATTTAGGTTTCAGGAGCTCCCCAGATCAAAACTAGTCTACAGCCTGGAAGGACGTTTGTTATTATAATACAATACGACGAACCTAAGTCTTTCAATCAAGCATCCTATAGTTTATAAGGATAATAAGTACTGGAGAATACAGTCCATGTACTTACTATATGAACTACATACCCTTTTCAAAATTTTAGGCCTTAAATTTCAAAACTTAACATTTTGTACGTATTCTAGTATGCTGTTATGCCTCATCAGATGTGTGTATAACAAAACATAATTGGTATAAGAACTGAAACTGACAGCCGCCGTGGTCCAGGAGCAGGGCTCTTGACTAGAGATCTGGAGGTCGCGGGTTCAAATCCCGGCGTGATAAATTTTATTTGATTGATTTGTGTTTTCACAAATTAATCATTTAAAAATAATATGAGGAATATTTGCGGCACGTTCCAGAGTGGAAGATACTCTCAGTATCGCCATGGTGTAAGACCACCATTCAGAATTGAAACGTTGCTTAAAAATGGCTTTAGCCGTGTTTAGTGACTAGATCTGAATAGCCAGTTACTTTCCCAACTTCCTTTTTCCCGTCTCCTTCACCTCCCCACTTACCTTCAGCCTCACAACATACCCCAATTGGGGAAGCCATAGTCTCACTGGCTTTATACGGGAGCAGTTGGGACTCTTGTAAGGTATTCATATAAAAAAATAAAAATAAAATTAAAAAAAAACAATGTCACTAGATATTGCTTGATCACTCATTTTACGGGTGCCTTATTATGTTGAAATAAACTATTGCATCGTTTTTCCTAATTCTCTTCTTTTGTTTGCCTAAAACTCTTATTTGAAATTGGTAGAATGGTTGGCTTTATTTTCATTGTTGGTGATATATTAAAATTTGTATATTTTCTATCAGGGAATATGGAACTTTCACATCAGACGATATCTGGAAAGCATTGGACAAGATAGCTCATGAAGACAAGTCAATTTCTAAAGACATGAGTGTTGTCGATATCGGGTCTTCCTGGATCTCCAAGGATCGACTCCCGGTCATCTCAATCGAAAGGAATTATGGATCAAAGAGCGCCGTTGCACAACAGGTAAACAATACCTATTATCTTTAAATATATTTTATTTTCTATGTATCTCCATAATTATTAAGTTCACGAAATATAAAAACATAATTGATTTGATAATTTTCAGAGAGTATACCTGAGGGAACGGCCTCATGATGTTCCTGGCCAAGACAAGCTAATCTGGTGGATTCCTCTGGTAATTGTCAAGGAGTGCAGCCTCAATTTCTCCAACACTTCACCAACTGTTTGGATGAAGAAGGAGAGAGAAATCAAGATCTTGGACATGCCCATAAATGAACAATTCATCATCGTCAACCCTGAGGAAATCGGTACCTACACTTTGAATAAATCATTTAATAATCTGTTAACAAATCTTTTTTTTTGTTTTTACCTTTTCTGCCATCACTTTCTGTCAATGCAGTTGGTTGACATTAATCCTTCTGTACTTTCTTCTTTACATTGATTTATGTGTATTTAATATTTTAACAGGTCCCTTCCCCGTTAACTATGATGTCCGCAATTGGAACATGCTTGCCGTATATCTTCAATCATCTTCTCGTGTCCACATCCCGGTTTACACGAGAGCCAAACTATTGCATGATGCCTGGAACCTTGCCTACGCAGGGGACCTTGGCTTCGCTACAGCTCTGAACATGACTCTGTTTTTGAAGGAAGAAAGACACCACCTTGTTTGGGACCCTGTATTTACCATGATCGACCACATTGGAAGACATATTGACTCATCGGAAGTTCACAAGAAATTTGAGGTAGGTATCTACTTATAATTTTCAAATTAAAATATTGTACAAAAGGGCATACATTTGTTGGTCACAGTGGAATACTTACACTTGTTTGGTCATCTTGTGACATCTGATGCTGTCTGGAGGATATTTTTAAGTAAAGAAAGGAGATGAAGTTTTCCTCTCGATCTGGCCCAGCATAGGTAGGCAGGACATCCTCCGCCAAGACCTAGACAAACCTCACCTCACGAACCAGGGTACCTCTGTTTTCACCAAAGCGAACCATCTGGTGTTACTTATGGCAGAGGTGTTGAGCTGAAGATATCCATTAAATGGATACCAGGGCTTAGTTTAGGTGTCCCAATACTCCTAAATACAAGTTTCTCTGGTGGTCACCTATCTTAATAATATAGTAATAGGGGATTATTATGTCATCTATACAGATGAACAATGACAATCTTAGACCCCAAAAAACAAAAGCAGGTATTCCTAGGCAGCGTATAAAATGGACGAACAGTGTCAATATGTTCATCGTTCGCTCATATTTTTATATAACCAAACTAGAAACAGATATGCTGTTGTATAGAAAAAAATTAAATTTACTTTTCTTGTATTGGATAACTTGTAGAGCGCCATTTTTGTGAGAAATCACCTCAAGGACGCTGTACATTTTATATAGAACTATTATTTACAAATAGATACAGAAAAGATACTTACCTGGCAGGTCACTTCCGATAAACACACTTTAATTAGAAAGTTTATGCTTGGAGGAGATACGACTATGCACGCGGAGGACACTATATTTAAAACATTGGACATTGCATAATTTTACATTTGCTAGACCATCACTTTTCATATTACATTTATAAGAAGATTACTGCCAGTTATTTTGAAAGACTTGAGAATTTAGGACTCATTAGGACTGGGGAATTTGAATGAAATTAGATGTACAAATAACTCACAAATAAGAATTTGTTAACATTTTTGTGCAATTAGTTATTTACTATGTCGCGGGCTGAAAGGGTGTAGGTAAAGTTTTTGGTTTCTTTCTTTATGGATACGACTGTCTAAAAAGGTGAGTTTTAAGTTTAGCTCTAAATTTTGCCGAGTCTGTGATCATTCTTAAATCATGTGGCAGTCCATTCCAGGCTTTAGATCCTGACACTCCAAAAGCACGCTTACCAAACTTAGTATTTGGTGTACGATTGCTGATGACGCCGCTGACTTAAAAGTTGACTGTCGGGAATTACAGTTTTCTGGAATACACATTTCCGATAAGTAAGCAGGAGCCATTCCAATAAGGGACTTAAATACCATCCAGCAGAGCTTGAACTGGATTCTTTCAGGATATTTGAGCCAGTGAAGATTTTTGAGATTCTCTGAATCTTATATCCTTGCTACAAGCCCTCCCAAGTAAAGCTGTCCCAGATCTATAAGTCTAGATATCGACAAATCTTCAAAAAGTTGGTATAGTTAAGGGTTGTACCTTGACACTATTTTTCGTGTGCAGATTACCTTTTTCTATTTTACTCCACCCAATATAATTATGTAGATATCGTGTGACTAATTTTATTGCCTTTTGCTGTTTAAGACGTACGTTCGCATGCTTCTCACCCCACTTTACGAAGAGTTGGGCACACCCAGCCCCCAGGATGAAGGTTGGAAGGTGAACCTGAGAGGTTTGTCCAAGACATTCCTGTGCAGAGCTGGCTACAGACCTTGCATTGAGGAAGCTCAATCAGCCTTTAAACTATGGATGGATGCCGTTGATCCCGATGAAGGCAATCCGTAAGTAGACTAAGACTTGTTATTTATCTTATCTTATGATTTGTGAACAAATTTGTTTCATACCTACATAAGTACAAACATACAGGTTTATACAATTAACCACTAGAGCGCTTTTTGCCACATTAAGGCACTATTTCCAAAACCTAGTATTGCTTTGTTGCCAAAATGTGGCAAATTTCCGAAAAAATTTTTGTACATTCAAAATATAACAAAATAAATATTCTCTAGATTCTTTAAAATGTTTTAAGGTTAAAGATTTAATTTTTTTATAGATCCTACAAATATGTGATAATTAGACATTGGATTATATGCACTAACAAAGTGCCAAAATATGCATGCAAATATGCACTAAAAAAGGCCGAAATATGCACTAAAAACCCTTGATATGCCCAAAATATGCATAATGCAAAATCAAAAAAACCATTCTTATTTTTATATATTTTAATTAAAGACGCTACAAAAACAGCGAAATATTCTTAAAATTATGCATAGTTTTTGTGACCATATACAATTAAGTATTTTTCCAAATTTTCGGTCGCAAATTTGTGACGTTTGTCACCCAGTATTAATTTTGTATGCCGAAAACGACCTCTCTACGGCCAACTATCGTCATTTGTCAAAATTAATAATTTGCCATACTTCTGGAGATTTTTTTTATTTTTAAAAGAAAGATAAACATTCCCGGTTACAATAACCCAAAAATATTTGAAAATCTCCTACTACCACCACACTAAGCGGAAGATGTTGCTTGTGTTGTGATGGAGGACTTAGCCAGCCGAGGAATCGAACACGGAACTCCTGAGTGGTACGCAAACGCGATGTCCACTCAACCACTGACCGCATAACAGATACCTGTTTAGGCAGGGTATGGACCTGTGCAGTTGATGTAGGCATTAATGTTCTTCATGTTTTCTAGACACTTTTTACGAATCTTTTCTAATATTGAATTACCTAGGAAGGGCGTTGGTGAGTACGATCATTGTTTCCAGTATTTCTATTGATTTAAATAGAGGAAGATTTTTTGTTTCTAATTTTTTTATGGCATCTGGTAACTTGTGGAAATGTGTTGAGAAGAGGGCGATATTCTTCGGATGCGTAATCAAATGCTAGCTTGCTTGACTGAATTGCAAAGGCCTCAGAACTGTCATATTTACCAGCGAAATATGCACGATTGGGAAAAAAGGCTAAAATATGCATTAACGCCATAATTAGAGAGTTATATGCATTTGCATATGCAAATATGCATATAATATCCGATGTCTAGTGAAAATAGACAAAAGATAGGGGAATTCATTGGCTACATAGAACTATAGTCAGTTTGTATGTCTCCATATTCAAATTTGGAAGTATGATTTTTTTAATGTGGGTGGAAAAATTTCCTTTAGCAATCCGAGAAAAAATATTTTAATTGCTCTGTCGCTCCAGTGGTTAAAAAGAGAATTTGAATATCGTTTTCTAAGGCCTATATTGATTAACACATTTGACTTTAATTTCAGAGGTTAGGAATTTGTTAATCAACTGTTTAGGCATCATTATAATCATCCATAGAAATCTGTCAGATGAGGCCTTTGTACTGTAGTCTAAGGCACTCCGCTGACGAGGCAACTGAAACCAAACTAAAACCGGCTGGTTTCTATGTCTTGATTGGTCAAAAAGCTTGTTTAACCATAGAAGAAGAACAATCAGCTGACAGCCGGCAACTAGCAACGGCCGGCTACGGCAATCAGCAGTGCGAGTCGCGAGTCACCGCTTACCATTGACACCATTGACAACGTTACCATTGACAACGGGTTCTTGAGTGAATGTGTAGTGTGCGGGCCATCACATTGTCATACAAAGACAGTTGCCAGTTGACAGTTTTCAGTTGCCTCAGTGGGCGGATCGCCTTAAACTTTAGAATTTTTAGCTGAAGGTAAATAAGGCAACAGGTTTGATGCCAATCTCCTTTCGATACTCTTGCATTTTAATTTGAAACTGGAAATTCAGGAATTTTTACTCTTTTCAGTGTCAGCAATCAATTCATCTGCCCCGTATTCAAGTGGGGATCCCAAGAGGAATGGGAGTTCGGTCTGCAGAGAATCATCAACTTCCCCCCCGACAGGAAGGCCAGTGAGAGAACTTACCTGCTGAAGACTTTGGCCGGGTGTCCCATCACCTCCTGGAAGATACAGAAGCTCCTGAACATCACCATCCTGGAGGAGAATGGCAACTTCACGGAGAATGATATCTACCTGATATTCAGCATGCTCACTGGTGGCTCAAGAGGCTATACCACACTCTTCGATTTCCTGCAGGAGAACTGGGATACAATTAAGCTTCGGTAAATCATTTTGCTCTTTTAATTCTTTTATCAATAATTCATAATTCATTGGTATTATGGTGATTTTTTTGGGTTATTATGGCCCTGTTGCTCTACTTCCTTCATTAGCCAACGTTTTGGACAGCGTTACACTGTCCATCATCAGGGCAAATACGGCAGATGATGGACACTGTAACTCTGTGCGAAACGTTGGCTAAAGAAGGAAATAGTGCGATGCAGCATAATAACCCAAAAATAAATCACTATAATAGATTTGGTCATAAAAATCTACAATCAAATAATTTATTAGTCTTAGTTGATACATTTCGAACATTATGAAAGATTTCGTAGACTTGAATGACTTCAATATTTGAGATTTCCTATTCCCTTATATGTTTATCATTAGATATAACCATCTTCCTTAATTTTAACTGCACATAGCACTCTTCTTAGGGTGAATTGCCTAATACAAAAAAAAAAAAACATTATGAAAGGATACCTCATTCATTTGTAACGACCAATCAAAGTAATTAATTCAGAT
Organism: Limnephilus auricula; assembly: GCA_951813805.1. Classification (NCBI taxonomy): domain Eukaryota; kingdom Metazoa; phylum Arthropoda; class Insecta; order Trichoptera; family Limnephilidae; genus Limnephilus; species Limnephilus auricula. The sequence goes on along the minus strand of OX638389.1, from coordinate 39,978,987 downwards.
ACCTGTTCAAAAGATTGTTCATTAATAATATAATTAATATGTTTTATAAGCAACCTACTATTTTTAAACAGAAGCAAAACGGTAATTTCGTGATTTATATTTTTCTTATTATATCCTACATTTGATGGTTTTGTGGTCGAGGGGTTTGGGTTTTTGCAGTCAAGGCTCTTGTAAATTTATTGGTCGCAGGTTCAAATCCCTGCATGCGCAAGTAAAATTTATTTTATTAATATTTGCATATTGTTTCATTAAAATGATGAATTAATTAAAAGTAATATTACATGTAGTATATTTTCAGCACGTTTCAGAGTGAAAGATACTCTCAGTATCGCTCTGATGAAAGACCACTGAAATTGTTTTAGCCGTGTTTGGTCACCAGATCTGTATAGATAGGTACATCCCCACCTTCCTCTTTTCCTCCTCCGCAAACCGTTCAACCCCACAACAAATACAATTGAAATGCCTTATCCTCTTGTGAGGTATTCACATCAAAAGGTCTGAAATGAATTTTTAAACAATAAACTCTTTTTGTTTTGAAGAGTTTTAATTTTCAATGTACTATCGTTACTTAAATTTTAATTTTTCTGCTACCGGTTTCGACACATCCGTGCCATTCACTAGCAAACTTAAAACTAAACTTAAAATTTAAAACAAGTACAGAAATTAATTAGATGTTATTAGATGGGGGTAGTGGGAGGGGTGATTTTGGGGAAGGGGTAGGACAGTGGGTGGGGTCAATATCACATGGGAACATAGTCAAAAGGGGAGATTTGCAGGGTGCTTTTTGACTATGTTCCCATGTGATTGACCTCGCCCACTGTTCTCCCCCTCCCCCAAAATCACCCCTCCCACTACCCCCACCTAATAACATCTAATTCATTTCTGTACTTGTTTTAAATTTTAAGTTTAGTTTTAAGTTTGCTAGTAAACGGCACGGGTGTGTTGAAACCGGTAGCAGAAAAATTAAAATTTAAGTAACGATAGTACATTGAAAATTAAAACTCTTCAAAACAAAATGTCTAGAAATTGTTACATAGTTAATGCCGACGAAATACAAAAAACAATAAACTCTTTTTTGTAGGTTTGAGAACAAAACGAATTTGTGGGACAATCTGATCTCTTCAGCAACCAGTGTATTCACGACACAGGAAGGTTTGGACATGGTAACAAAACTATACGTCGAGCGCCAAGGAGAGTTTGGCAGCGCAGAACACATCATTGAAAAATCTCTGAAGAACATACGAGAAGAAACCAAATGGAGTGATGATAATTTACCCGTCATTGAAAAATGGCTTGACAATTATTTGAGTGAAATCAAAGTTGAAGATAAGAAATTTATTGGATACGAACAATGATACATTAATTTAAACCATGAGATTAGATTTTAAAGTGATTGGTGATTATTAAAAAAATATTGTGTACCTTTTACATGTAAAGATAATAATATCACCATTTCATGTAAAAATAACATGTATAGATTTTCATGCTTTGTATTTATTTTATTTCTTTTCAATCAGTAGAAATAAAGTATTATTATTTGTACCAACCAATTTGGTAAAAACTTTGTTTTTGTTTCACCTTTTAAATCCCAGGTCGGAGAAGGCACCCCAAGCAGCCTTAAAAAATAATAGGTACCGTAACTGAGTCTTACTTGGGACAAATATCAACTTCAGATTCGAATATCTTTTTTGCAATATTCATCTCATTTTAATATCTCTGGTGCAATCGCCGCTCTCTTTCTCTTCATATTATCAGACAGACTCATCAGTTGGGACAGTGCCGCCTTAAAACCTTCAATCCAATAACGCCCAGGAATATTATTTTTGAATCTGGGTTCGACTATACCTTTTCTGTCAAGATGTGATTTTATAGTTATTTTCAAGTCTTGGGATGCTAGCGAAAAACCCCAAATTGATGCAAATAGTGAGTGCCTCGACAATGGGTGTTCTTGGGTTTCATCAAAAACAAAGGGTCGACCAACATTCTTCATGTTTTGTTTTCTCATTTTCCTTGGAAGATGGTTGCACAAGGTATCCCAAATATATTCTCAGCTTTCCTTAATGTATGGGACGGGCACTGTAGTCGCCAGCTGCAAAGACTATGTAGTGGGAAGGGACCGTCTGGCCGCTTCGACGCCTAGGGAAAAATGGGGCAAAATTAAAGAAAAAATGGGGAAAAACAAAGGTAAAATGGGAAAAAAAGGGATAAATGGAAAAAAATAGGGGGGAAGGGAGAAAATATGGGGAAAAGGCAGGGGGAAGGAAGGTAGGGGAGAAACTTGCACCACGAGAAGCGCGATCGACAATAAGCTATTTTCTTCTGTGAGGTGAGCAGGTCGGCCGAAATGAGAAGTCAAGTGTAGTCAGAGTCGATCGGAGGCAGAGCAGGTAGGGGCAGACGAAGCGCAATCTCTCCCGATTTACGGCTTTTGGGGGTCTCTTTAAGGGGCTCGCTGGCACTGCTAGCCCTTTGTTGGCAAGTAACTCCGAGAATTGGTTCGAAGATCTCGGAATTTGGGCCGATCAGGAGTAAGAGCGCGTCAGCGTTTCTGTACACGTTAACTAGGTCCCCCGTCTGTTTGCTTTGCTCTACCTCCGATGGGTCATTCATTTTCATTTACAAGTTGTTAATATGCATAGTTTTTAATGTTTTGATACAGTAGAGACATAGTAGACAGATATTGTGATTTTGCACAATTTGATGAGTTTTATTGTAAATTTTGGATTTGCACAAAGGTAAGTTTTGTAATGAAAATACTACTTTGCGCAAATTCAAACCTTGTGCAAAGTTAGTCAAAAATAAAAGGGGGTCTGTAGGTACGTACAAATATGTAAGAGGGGGGGGGGGTCAAGCTTAGTTTTTTGTCCCATACTGACTGTTGGACCCTGTGATTCAATTTATTAAATACAAATTATAACACAGAAAATTACACTTAGGACAGGACACTTAAGTTCATTCCATTTCGCACCGCTGCTAACGTGAACACTAGAACTTCCGTGGAGTAGTCGGTATTATTTTGTCTTCGCCTTCTGACCATATTGTATTGATTCTAAAATAAATAATACCTAACACAACTTGGGACAGTGTACTTAAATGAGACATGGTGCTTACTTGAGACAATAATAATTGGATAATTTGTATAGCGCCGTTTTTGTGCTATATACAATGTCTCAAGTTACAGCAATGAATACTGCTTTAGGGAAAATAAAAATATTTAGAGTTAAAAAAAAAAATCTGCAGCAGTATAAAATGAGTTTATTATCAACAAGCTATTGACACCACCGACTTCAAAGATAAGTGCGTCGAGGTGATTTTTTAATTTACATATCTATTTAGCGTCAGCAACGCGTTTCAACTTTCTAATCTAGTATAAGGTGCTAGTGGCACACCATGTACGATTAAAATATTATCCACACTACTTATAACAAGTAGGTAAGTACCTACTCGCCTACTCTACCTATAATGTCGATTTATTCGCTGGAAACAGCAGAGCAGAATTTTATCTTTTATCTATGGAAAGGTACTGTCAATAAAAAATGACAACCTCAAGCGGGAATTCTTTGAGAAGTGTATTTTTAAATATATCTAAAAGTATTCCGTTATTTACGTCTTTCTTCAGCTGATGATTCTGTGAGATTCATGAATTAAGATCAACATAATATGGCCTTGTTACTCTCAGATATAAATTTAATATTCTGAGACCTTCTTCTTATCAAAGTATGAATACGTTGTTATATTTGTTTTTACTTGAAAGAAGTGTTTATATTTCTGGAAGAATGTTTTCTTTTTCTAGTGTAATTTAGTGACCCATTAACATTTTAACTTTCTCTAACCTTGAGCTTTCGATGAATTAAACAAAAAAATGTCTTTCTAACCTCTATCACACTTAAAAGTCACCTTGTTCGGGATGCTTGTTTGAATACGAAGCGTGCACAGATTTAACAATTATCAACGTTTTAAACGACTGAAATTGATTACTGAATAAAAGTGAGTAATTTATTTTATTTTATTCTTGTGTTGTTTCATAAATTGGAAGATTAAACTCTTCACACTGATGAAATTTACCCTTGTGTTATTTGAAATACAATTGGCTTATCATGAGAAGGCTTAAAACATGTCCCTGCTTGTTTATCCGGTGGTTGAAAGTACGTTTATATTTCTAATTACTTATAACACATCATTAAATATAAAATCATCAACCAAGAATAGATTTTTTATTTAATTTAAGCCTTAATTAAATGATACTGCAATTCTTTTTTAATTATCTAGTAATGATTGACCCATATCTTGCAAGCTTATTATACATTTAATGCGATGTTTATTTGATTATTTTTTTGCTCCCTAATCTCAAAGCTTGCATCATCTAATAAGAGATAAGAATTTGTAATTATGTTGTACATATGTTTGGTTTTATCTTGAATGTTATTATCCTTAAATTTTTACCAATTTTCTATGTTCCGTGTGTTATTACAGATGAATCATTCTTCTTCAGCTACTAATGGCTTCTCAAAAAAGGACAGTTCTGTATTTGTTCCGGAAGCATTGCTATCACTGAATCAAACTGCCACAAACTACGCGGTTATGATTTTGAACAGGCCCATCAAGTACCCAGTCGACTTTATCATACCATTTTGGAACAAAGGTACTTACATTGGATTATTGCACCAATTTTGTTTTAAAATAATAGTGAACCCCATTTTGGTTTTTTGGTTCATATTCCTGCAAAATAAACTGGGATCATTCCCCGCATATTTTTTATTTTTTTATTTTTTATTTTTTTATTTTTTTTTTTTTTACAAATACAGTTGTTATACATTGTATATATATATTTTTAATACATTTTTTAAATATCGTGATTCACCTTTTTTTTTGATTAATATGAGTCAGATAGGAGTTGGGAATTTGGGTAAACGGTTTAATAAGTGAGTAAAGGTAAGGACGTACAGATGTGCTCATACTATTAACGTTAAAAATGAAAATATTGTAGGTTTATTTAAAAAAATGTTAAATTAGCACATAGTGAACGCATGTTATATAGTGCACTGTCAAAAAACTATACTATCTATCTTTTAGGGCAGCCTAAGAGTATGGTTATCAGACTGCGTGTGAAGTGTGCCCATGCGCTCCAAGTGTGCCTTTTTGAGAATTTTACCCACACGGCTGACATTGGCTGTCACCATGGAAAATGGCACGGGAAAAATTTCGGAACGAACGTATTAAATGGCCGAAACAGCAGCCAATGTCAGCCGTGTGGGTAACTTGAAAAGGCACACTTGGTGCTCACTTTAAATGCCGACTGTCTAATATCCATACTCTTAGGCGATCCGCTCACTGAGGCAACTGAAAACTGTCAACTGGCAACTGTCTTTGTAAATAACCTTTTGATTGATCTTAATTAATATAAAAGGTAACTATTTACATTCGGGGTGATGGGAAATACTGCATTCAAAATTTCAATTACATAAAATGAAAATTTAATTTCATCATACGGGATGACAACTGGTAGCTGGTAGCCATTTACAGTAATTTATGTTCGTATTCTATGGCATTTTGTATTGAAATTTTGAATGCAGTTTTTCCATCGCCCCCAGTGCAAATAATTGTCCTTTTTAGTGATAAAGGTAAATAAAACTTTTCTCCTCAAGCTCCTTCAGCCTTGTGTTTTTTGATAAAAAATAATGTATAAATCGACACCTGATAAATTAATCTTCTAACCTTTGAAGCTCAAGTATTGATTACTTGGTTATTCTTATGTTCAAATACCAAATGAAATATAATTTGTAATGAATGCTTTCATGATTTTTCCAGCTGCATTTAGAATAACTGTGGACGGTGGCACGAATCGATGGCTAACTTATTTAGAAAGGAACCAAGTCCCGATAGCCGATGTGTCCACTATTGATATTGTATCAGGTGACTTTGATTCCCTCGATAAATCTTTATTGGAAAGACCTGACTTACAGAATACAGAGGTAAACATTTTATTCTACTTTTATGATATATAGTATTCCCAGGCAGAGCCCGTATGCATGTCATCATGGAACATCTGAAAAGAATGTACGTTGTAACTTTTGCTTCTTATAATATTGATGGGTGACAGTGACCATTCTTCTATAATTAACGAGAAATTTATAATACAAGGTGCGGCAAAACAGACAGTGCAGTTTTGAAAGGCCGGTATATCGCGTGTGGTTAGGGGAGGATCCTGGGAGTGGTCTCATTGTGTCGGGGGGGTCGTGCCGTTTTCAAACCTTGCCATGGTTCTGTCCAGACATCACCGAGGCTTTGCCATCCGCACGTTTCTTGAAAATGGCAGTTCTGTCATCGCCACCCAACTGGCCTTCCAGCTGCACTTCAATCTTGCGCGTCGTGATATCGTCCCTCACCATAATTTAATTGCAAGATGGGTGCATACGTTAGAAGGAACTGGTTCCACAACAAGACCTAGGGGTTTAGGAAGACCCAAAATGGTAAGAACATCCGAAAATTTAACGAAAGTGAGAGAGTGTCGCCTCGGCGTTCTGCCCGGAAGCATGCAATTGCATTGAGCATTGCTTACCGCTTACTAAGAAGGATTTCGCAAGACTTATCATTCCAGCTCTACAATATTATGATTGTCCAAGAGTTGAAGCCTCCTGACTATGAAAACCTCATGAATCGAAGTGAAAGTGAAATCGCATGAATGAAATGTTGAACCGAACGCATGCGAGGTCAACTTTTTTCAGTAATAACGAGGCCCACTTTCATCTCTGTGCCGGCGCGCTCGTCTGATTTAAGCATTTGCGACTTCTTCCTGTGAAGCTATCTGAAGGAAAAAGTTTTTAAGACGATAGACTTCGCTTTTCGGCCCATACAAAAAGGACGCGCGGGAAAAAACACTTTTCTACATCGAAAATTGCACAAAATTAATATATTTTTTTTATGCTGCCTTTTAGAGTGTGAAAACTATGTCGGTATGTTTTCGAATTTTCGATGCGTTTCGTATTAACGTAAACATTCACTGTCAAACATGTACGATTTATCAAAAAATATTATTTAACGAAAAAGTGCTGCTAACTCAATTCTCATAAAGAATTATAAAATTATAAAAAGCTACCGACGTAGCTTCTTCTTTCTAAAAAATATATATTTTTTTAAATTTTAATTTCGTGAAATTTTCGGTGTAGAAAAGTGTATTCTCCATAAACCCCTTTTCGAGCAATTTCTATAGGTAAATTTGAGCGTTGTCTCATTCGCACATTTCGCATTCGCATGTATTGTAAGTGTGCGTAAGCTTATTGTGAGCGGGACAGAATGACAGACGCGGGTGTTCCGCGTGTCGTTCAAAGTCTAGCCTCTTAAACATCGGCCTCCCACCTTGGAAGAACTAAAGGTTCGAATACGAGAGGAAATCGCCGCTATGCCAGTCGAGATGTGCCAAAATGCAGCTGCTGGGGGGCATCATCTTTCTGATGTCATTTTCAGGACTTGCATGAAACGGCACGATGTACCGAATAAAATAAAATAAACTCCATTTCTGAAAGTTGCGAGATTTTTTAATAGCCCTTCAAAACTGCACTGTCTGTTTTGCCGCAGCCTGTAGAATACATTTATTTAAAAATCTAGTATTAAACAGTACCTACATCGATATTAATAAATATCTGGAATCAAAATAAAAATGCGAGTTAGTCTCTCTCTCTCTGGTTTCAATCCTGGGATTGGATTGCAGCAATTTCCTCTATTTTTCTCTTCCATTCTTCCCTGTCTTGTGCGGCTCTTTTGAAGTCTGCATATGATGAGCAGCTCTTGTCCACCAGCAGGTCCTCCAGGTACTCTCAGTGTGGGCGTCCCCTAGAGTTTGTCCCCTCGGTCATACCCTCCATTACGGCTTGCAAGAGGCTTTCTTGTCGTATTATATGGCCGATCCATCTTGCACGCCTTTTTCGGACAAGGTCCTGAGCAGGTGCCTTCCTCCTTCGATTCTTTGGAGAACCTCCTCATTTGTAATGTGGTCTCTCCAGGAAATTCCTAATAGTTATTATAAGAATGTTATTATTTATATGCACATATTTACTTGATTACTTGTTATTTAAGAAATAACTTTGAATATATAGAAATATAAATTTGTTTAGAAACAGATATTTTAATATAAATACGTATGTACATATTTTTTCAAGTATTCTAAGAATTCCTATATTCAAAATTAGGTTGTCACATTACCATTTCATTATGATGTTATTTGAATTCAAAGGGTTACAAATCTAGAAATAAGTCTTCCTGGACACGAACTTACATAAACTTTGTGACGATAATATCATATTATTTTTCAGTTAAATTATTAACAAATAAGTATGTAATTAAAGTTAAATGTCTACCTCATCGTGTGCGACTTTATTACCATTATGTTTATCACACTTGTTTTTATAACTGGAAATACCATAATAACGAATGATTATGATGGATACGTTTTTAGATTTTCACGGCCAAAAGCATTTTCATTGTTTGTTTTTGGGGTGTTATGCCGTGTTGCGCTACCTCCTTCTTTAGCCGACGTTTCGGACAGCGTTGCAGTGTCCATCATCAGGCCAGATCACATCGTCGGATCTGCCGGATCTGCCCTGATGATGGACACTGCAACGCTATCCGAAACGTCGGCTAAAGAAGTAGGTAGCGCAACACGGCATAACACCCCAAAAACAAACAACGAATATGATTATGATGTTCTACACCTGCAAATCTTGTACAATGTATCTGCACTCTTTTCACTATACAGTGAAACCCTCTTAAGAAGTTTTCCAAGGGACCGGAAAATAAAAACTTCTTAGGCGGGAAAACCTTATAAGTGGGTAAAATTGGGCCATTCAGTCTTCAAGGGACCGAAAAAATCAAACTTCTTAAGAGAGAACATCTTAAGAGGGTTTCACTGTAATGTATTACATTGCGTCTTTAAAATATTATGATGCTTAACTTACCTCAACTTACTACATTGTGTCTGTATAATATTATGATGACTATCTCAACACAGCTACCTACACCTACTATATGTACAATACAGCCACCATGGGCAAAACTACAGAGTCCTCCTTGAGAGTCTCAAGGGGGATACTGTGCTATCACTTATCCACTGGAGCGACAGAGCAATTAAAATATTTTTTCTCGGATTGAATTAATTCTTTAATAACTCAGGTACGGGACATACGTCATTCCTATGTCTACCTATGTTAAATTATTGTGAAAACACGCTTATGTATCCAAGCGGTTAACCTTAAAACATTTTAAAGAACCTACAGATTATTTATTTTGTTATATTTTGAATGTACAATATATTATATAGTCGTTTTAATAAAAAACTAAAATTAGAAAATTTGCCACATTTTGCCAACAAAGCAATCCGAGGTTTTGGAAATAGTGCCATAATGTGGCAAAAAGCGCTCGAGTGGTTATAACGGCATAATAATACATGCGAACACCTCAGCACAGGTTCTCCTAGTGAGGTGTTCACAAAACATAACTACATTCATTTTAACCATTTACATATAGTTGCAGATCATGTTTCACTCTACTACCTACCTATTATGTTTTATATTAAGAATATTTTTTTTTTACTTGCATCTATGTCATTATATTCATAAACTGTATGTTAGAGCATAGAAATAAATAAATAAAAAAAAGTTATACAATTTGAAACAATCACACGTTCACGAAATGCCTTCAGGAAAATGGTTAAGGGTATCTTACCGCAAGCGCAGCATAATTTGCGGTTTTTGATGCAGTTTTTAGAAAATTTCTATATTGTTTATCAGAAAACAATATTATGTTTTGAACAAATAAATTATTCTTCTAAAAGAAGTTACAACAAAACGTGTTAAAATGTTTACAACTATTGTATAAAAAAATATTTACAGAACCTCTAAAAATAGCTTAAAGTTCGATTGTATCATTTAATTCTAAATACAAAAGAATTATTAAAATATACTTTATCACCACAACAATGTTGTCTAAACGGCTGGAAAATAAAATTATTTTTAAAAGCATTAAAACAATGCTTAAATAAATAAAAACCGTTTTTCAATATTAGGATATTGTTATCTTATATAAACCAGAACAGAATTCAATTCTCGTCAGTATTCGAGATGGTCTCAGAGCGACCGGACGTCAAATTTTACTAGAAAAAAATGCGGGCACATGAGGAAAGGGGTCACACTAACGGTTTGGCGTTATGTTACGATGTATTATTTTAGGTCCAAGCAGACTTTTTTACTAAAAATTCCGTTTATGTGGCCGATGTAAACAACCAGCGTTCTAAAAAGTTGTAGAGTGGCCCGTTGAGCAGAATCGTATCCCTAGTTTTATTTATTTACGCCCTACATGGCTTTCACATAAATTTATAATTATACAGTTGTGTTAGTTGTAACAATGGTATATCTAACATTCTATCGACAATATTCTCAAGTTGATAACCTAGATCAGGGTTTCCCAAACTTTTTCTGCAGTGGAACACTGTGATTAAATTTTAACGGAACCCTGGGCTTATTTTTAAGATTAAGTAATTCCTAATATTAAAAATTTAAAAAGAAAAGTTATTAAACCCATTATTTATTTAGTATACAAATAAACTATACATATATTACAAAAACAATAAAACGGAAAATAAAATAAAAATATATATATACACAAAAAATGGAATAAATGAAGCACCGATGATATGCTTGGTGTAACTAACTCTAACGCCGTTCTTCCACGTAGCTATTCACAAGCGACGCTACCGCTACCTGTCAAACAAATTTGCTAGTGTAGCACCTAGCGGCGTTTTCAAACACTAATAATAGTATGGAAAATACAGACGAGCGGCGATCGCGTCGCTTGAAGGTAGCTCCATGGAAGAACGGCGTAAGTGAACAGCTCAGGTATGGGTTTTACATTTTTTTAATTCGTGGAATTTTTTTTAGTTATCAATGCTCGACTATGCAAAACACAATGATTGCTGGTGGCTATTGTTTGGCTATTTCTGGTTACGTGATACAACACCTTCCATCTATCGTACCATTGCTGATGGGGGGAATTCCCTGGGAAGTTTTTGAATAATATTTAAATTCCTTAATAAGAAAAAAATTTCGACATTGTAGGCAATCAGATTAAATTAATAATCAAGAAAATTGTTACTTTTTTTTTCTAAAATAGTTAATTTATATTTTCGGAAATCATACACCCAATTCTGTTTTAATGTAATACATTGGTTTCAGGAAATGATGTGTAGAATAAAAACGCGTAGAAACAACAATCTAATGTAAATTTGACAGAATGGTTCGCAACATTGAGTAAAAATTGTGTAAAAAAGTATCAAAAATGTACCAGAAAACTAAAAGCGTTCCTTGTTGTTAAAATTAATTTACCACTGGAGCGACAGCGGAATTTCTAACATTTTTCTCCGATTGCTCGTGATTTTGTGTTGACGATTTTGAAAATTTTCCACCCAAATTAAAAAATAACATACTTTCGAATGTTAATAGGGAGACATATAAACCGAACACAGTGCTTTCTCGACAACTAATTCATATTCTATATATAAATAATCATCTCATGTCTTTAGGATTTATAAATAAATTACTAAAAAATCGTAAACATTAGAAAAGCATACATTCTTTGGGTTTTTTAGTTTTAAACCGCCGTAGGAAGTTCAATTTTCTGTCCACATTAAATATTTTATATGAAATTTCATGTAAATGTCTAATATATGAACACATTTACAAATATCTATAATAAAACCGAATTTTATGAGTTATGAAGTGTTTCAATGTTTCGTATGAAAAAAATTTCGTCACATTTTCTGGTCGTGGAATGCATACACTTCGTTGTACTAAAATGTAATTAGTAATGCACTTAACAAGAATAACCTACATCACATCACACAAATACATCCATTAACTATAATACACAACAACACTTAACTCGATTAATGCTTTATTTATTGAAAGTAATGCATTTGCAAAAATAGTCATCTCGAACAAATTATTAACCAACAAACACTATTTTGACAATATTAACTTGATTTTTAACCGTTACGGCATTTAAACACTTTAAATATATTAAAAATTTAAGCACTATTACACTGGTATACAGATATGTTAGAAAAATCGACTCAACATGGAAATAATGATATTTTAGAGCATAAAAGCCTGACAGCGCGTCATTTCAAATATTCTCCATCTTAGACTTAGCAATCCGAGAAATATTGAAAATGACCGATATTTTATTTTTCTTGCCAATATATTCAGATAATTATGATCACATAATAATGCGTAATTGAATACCGTATTGTTTTGGCACCTGTCAGTGAAAAACTGTCGGTTACGAGTCATAAGCTACTGCCTACCGTCTAGCAGCGTAGTTGATTGTATCGAATAATTAGTCAAACAAGTTTGATCGAAATCTGATAAGAATCGTATAATCATGAGCTCTTTCAGTAAATGTAGGTAATGTTTCTATCGAAATTTATCTAAAACATGCATATTCAACTTAATAAACATAATTTGAAAGATGCGCATTATTAAGCGTTTCACGTGCAAACCTTACTCAAGGGTACCATCTAGTGGATATTTTTCGCTGGTCTGACTCGACTGTGAGTCTAAGCGTCTTCCCCGTTCTAGGATACCTCATACCTCTCCGCCCCGAAATATTTTTTCGGTCAACGCAAATTAAGCCTTAAAGACATTCGACATTCTTGTATCTTCTATCTTTTTCGTTTTCATGCAAGACGTATTGATGATGTGCATGTGATCTCTGCCTGGGACTAGTATGTAATAGATAGAATGAGAAGATGAATGGACGTCAAGGAGTTTTTAGTACATAGTTGTATTCTGCATATTGTATATATTTTATATATATTATACTAGCTGACCCGGTCACGCGTTGCTGTGGCTCAGTAGTTATAGTACGTTGGATCAATGTTATACTAAAGTTCTTAATAACTCAGGTACGGGCCATACGTCATTCCTATGTCTACCTATGTTAAATTATCGTGAAAATAAGCTTATGTGTCCAAGCGGTTAATGTAGTCAAATTAATATTGATTTATTTATAAAGATAAAAAAAGTTTTAGTCGATTTTAAAAATTAAAAAGTAATTGGTAAAGAGTTTCAGAGAAATTATGAGCAAACGAACATAATTTTTTAAAATTTACATTTTATTACAAATTTCTTAATTGAATTTATAATTCAGGAAACAACGCTCTGCCAACCTGGTTCTTTGAGTGTCGTTACCAGTCGTTACTTGCTGCGGTTTGTTCTGCCGATTGATTAGCTCTCAGGGGGGGTTGGAGAATTTCATGATATGAATATCTATTTTTCGGCTATTTTCGCCTATAAAATCAAGTATTTTGTCATTTTATTCAGATCCGCCAGGAAATTCATCATCCCGTAAAATCCGTTAACACAAAATTCTCCCATTTTGTGACACTCCAAGCGGTTTGTTCTGGCGATTGATTAGCTCTCAGGGGGGGTTGGAGAATTTCATGATATGAATATCTATTTTTCGGCTATTTTCGCCTATAAAATCAAGTATTTTGTCACTTTATTCAGATCCGCCAGGAAATTCGTCATCCCGTAAAATCCGTTAGACACAAAATTCTCCCGTTTCGTGACACTCCAATCTGCCAGATATGACGGGAAATCCTTTAATTTGGCAACACTGAACGCAACACTGATTGGTTACCTAGGTAACAAAAAAATGCAAATTTAGGCGCTCCGCCCACTGAGGCAACTGAAAACCAACTAAAACCGGCTTTTTCTCTGTCTTGATTGGTCAAAAAGCTTGTTTAACCATAGACGAACTACGAGACAGCTGACAGCTAGCAACTAGCAACGGCCGCCCAGGGCAATGAGCAGTGACAGTCGCAAGATGGTCGCAAGTCACCGCTTGAGTTACCATTGACAACGGGGTTTTGTGTGATTGTGTAGTGTGCGGGCCATCACATTGTCATACAAAGACAGTTGGCAGTTGAGAGTTTTTAGTTGCCTGAGTGGGCGGAGGCGCTAACTCATATCACCTTTTTCAGAAACTTATGGAACTTACAAATAATTTCAAATAATTGTCCCATAAAAAACATTTAATTTGCAATAATAAATATTGAGGCCAATAATCGAGATAAAAACTATCCTATCTTTTAAGTTGTACCAAATTACACACAGTAAGCCAAATTTCATAAAAATCGGTTAAGTAGTTTCGGAGTTTACCTCGGACGAACATTGTGACACGAGATTTTTATATATAAAGATATATACATATTGTACATATTTTGAATAGAATCTTTATAATATTATATATTTGAATCAAGCCGTGATGTTTTTTCCGACTGAAAAGAATAAATATAATAATTAGTTAAAAGTTGATGTATTCAGAATATCTGTAACCAATATTTATATGATAAAATTCACACATTTTCTATTCACACCTTCATAACAGTAACGGCACGCGGCTAATGTAATCTTATGTTATTCATCAAATGCCTGCTTCTAGTAAACATAATTGACTTTGAACTCTGAACCTTTTGAATTCAAGGCAAAATGACAACTCAAACATGAAGTCAATCATATTATTTACTGTAAATTAACTTTTTGTGACTGAAATGTGATTTAAAAGAAAAAATCATTATGTATATGTTTTTTGTTTCAGATAATTCACACCCCAGACCAAAATGAGACTGATTTCACTAAAGCATTGAGAGAATTGTCAGCTCATTGCGCTAAGAAAAAAACTAAATTGAGTAAGTAACTTTGACACAACACAATCCTTATTTTTTTATTTACACATACGCGGTGCGGTGTCTGAAAACTAGTGGTACAAGCAGGAAACTGGTGAATCTAAATCACACTCCAACTTCAGACTCGATTTAGGCCCTTTGTACACAGAGATAAACTTACAAGCTTCGTCGCTGTGGCGCAACCACAAGTAGCCAACTGATATGCTACTCTTTAATGTTGGTCTCCGTACATGGCCCTGCCTGAAATACAAAGAACTTGACTATTTTTTCACATGCGGCTGTGGAATTAACATAATGTCAAGTGACTCTATCGACGAAGACAGTAATAATGTTCTTCATTATCTTTATAGGCATGAAAAACGATTTAACCCGTAGGGGACGG
Organism: Limnephilus auricula; assembly: GCA_951813805.1. Lineage (NCBI taxonomy): Eukaryota > Metazoa > Arthropoda > Insecta > Trichoptera > Limnephilidae > Limnephilus > Limnephilus auricula. The sequence goes on along the minus strand of OX638389.1, from coordinate 39,963,868 downwards.
CAAGAAATTTCAACAAATTGAAATATTTTTTTGTTAAAGCCAACACGTAGACAATACCATACTTGACAAAGTAACACACTTTTATTATTATCTTCCACTAACCCAGTACAAGTAATATCCAAAGATAAAATGAGTACATATACATATAAGGTGCACATTGCAATTATTGCTTTGCACGGTACATAGGCAAAATTCTTCAACACTGCTATTACGTACAACACGCATACGACGAAATAAATAATAACTCTAGGACATTCGTCGCCGCCAAGGAACTACTGACAGAAGGAAGGAAAGAAGAATGATGTCAAATTGACTTTTTTTCAAACCACAATTCACATCTTCTCCGCTAAATCCTTACATATTCTGGTAAATAACAGTTATATAAACTTGGTTATTTTCCCACTCCCAGAACAAATTTAACATTCAAATCATGTTTCAAATTTATTAGCGGGAGGATAGCGGTTATGGCATATTGGGTTATTTGGAGGTTTTATCTATCACCAACCATATAATGCAATCATAATCTTTGGCTTTGAACCTCTGAACAATAAATTATTCCTTTTCATAGCACTAAGTTATCTGCCATATCTAGGGGTTTTCCTATAACTTAAGAAGTAATATCCAGCAATCCATTATTCCGTTTTTGTTAACAGCGCTGCGCGCGGATGTTTTTTTACAACCATGAAGCCAAACGGTGTAATTTTTAAATTTATAAAAAAAAAATTGTCATTGAGAGCGGCGCGAACAAACACCCTCGCATGGCCGTGTCTCACAGGCTAATGAATTGCGAGAATTTATGTCTCGAACTGCCATAAAAATGATCAATCGGGAGATGGTAAATGAATGAAAATTACATACTTCTTAACATTAATTTTTGATCAAAATAATTTATAATTTTTCAAAATGGTCTAAACAAAATAAGTGTGTAAAAAAAATCTGAAATATTTTAGTTTATAAAACCTTAAATAAATAGAAAATCTGAGATATTTTCGTCACAAAAAACATTCTCGGATTTATTTTTTAATGATTTTAATTTAAATAAAATTAAAATATTTGAAAACTGTGTTTACTAGATTATATATTGATTTATTTTGTTGTATGGTTATATGATTTGAAATTTGTGTTGTTTAATAGAATCTATCGTTTGAAAATTGAACAAATCTGCCAACGACCAACCGTAGAACCTTAGTATATTAAAAATACTCTTAGTTTAAAAAAAATTTAAAACTGCATGTACCAGATAAAATAACAATCTTTCACAACCAATTTATGTTTTTTTGTAAAGAGTCAATAGGTCTAGAATTTGATTTAAAAAGGACTAATTTCCGGTATTCTCTGGTAAAACATTCTTAACCTTATCTGAACATTAATTATAATATCAGAAGAAAAACACAAAAAATCCAGAGAGACACCCTGTGTTCTCACTGCCTCATAAACTCTGGTCCTCCATCAATAGTACAAGGTGCTCCCACAGCCGTTGGGCGCAAGTGATGCGAATGTGGGGCCTTAAAGAGTCGGCGATGTGTGGATGCGATGCTGTGCGGAGCAGACCTCTGAACATGTGGTCAACAAATGCCTGCTCCATTCATTCCCTGGCAGGATTGATTAGGTTCACAGTGCGATGTCTGATGTCCAAGCCTGGCTCACAGTCCCACTCTGACCTCCCCCACCCGCCATATAAAATATTGTTGGTGAATTAATTTAATTTTTCTTATTCATTGTTTTAGATACCGTATTTGTGTTGTGCCAATCTTCCGGACGTATGGACCAAGTGATGGCTAACATCAACACAATGTACAAATTCCTGGCTGAGCGAATGATGAATGATACCCCGATCTACCTCTTATCCGACAACTCCATGAGTTGGCTTCTTGACAAGGGAGAGAGCTTGATAATAGTGCCAGAGTCGTTGATGAAAAGCAAAAATTCTTGGTGTGCGCTGATACCACTTGGTGGCAAGTGTGAGAAAATTACTACAAGCGGACTCAAGTGGAATCTTAGTAAGTATAACTTACATTATCCAAGTTACAAACCTTGGAGAGTCTTGGCCACCTCCATGAATTGTCTTCACTCCTGTCTCCTGTGGTTTTCCTTCAGTTCCTTATAAATATTATTATTCCGCGGATAAGACTTTTAAAATAATTTTTGGTCAAATATTTAATATGATATTATAGACGTTTGGCTAAATTATTCTCCACATTAGAAGTTAAAATTTTTGAAAATGACACTTAAATTCAAAGATCTAATTTGAATAATTTCACGCTGGAATAATCCACATCAAAGATAACCGAAATTATTATGTTTGTTAATACTAAGTAACCAATCGAATTGCTTGTCTCTTATCTTAATCACAATGAATGCTGAATTTATGAAAATATTAAAAACTAAGCCTCTTTCACACAATATGAGGAATCTTAGAAATAATTTCATTATTTTGAAATTTTATACAGTTTTATTGGGGCAATACCACAGCTTTTACAAATATATAATAAGTTTATTTTATAAGAATTAGATTATTTCACTCAACTAATCTAATGTTCATATATGTATTATAATGTTTTTATCATTTCCAGATGATTCTACGATGGAATTTGGAAAACTTGTCAGCACTTCTAATACATTCGATGGCTCAAGTTCAGTCAGAATAAACACAAGCGATATTTTACTCTGGTCCATGAACATTATACCTCTATTTTCTGCATTGTACGGTGTCTCAGATGAAGAGAGTTGATAACCACCAATTTATTAACCCTTCAAAAAATAAAATTTGTAAATCGAAAAACTTTTCGCCATTTTGTTTGGCGTGCAAAATTCCCGATTCTTCCCGTGGATTTTAAATGTATCTTTATATTGATTATTTTTTATCTCTTCGCAAAAACAAAAACTGCTTTAAAATCTAGATAAAATAAACTTTCCTATGTGTATGTTAGAAATTAACATTTTTGTTTGTAAATATTCAAATTTTTACTTTGAAAATGCAAATTCGTTCAAAAAATACTCACCTGAGGATATTAGCCTAAAATGTATAAAAAATATTTGAAACTTTAAATTTTAAATACACATTCTTTTTTTTTAATAATATTGTAACAAAACTGTCACTTCACATTTTATCACATTCATACAAACTTATTTTTTAAATAAATGTTAAACTTTGTCGTTTGTTTTGAGCCTATCAATCTTTCTAAAAAAACTGTTTAAATTTTTTATTAGTTTTCTTCGCAATTTACGATGAATTTCCGAAAAACTTTACTATCCACGTATGCCTAAGGCATTTATCTAATGAATTATTATCACTTTTGTTAATTTATAGCCCAATTTAATGTAGTTTTTTACAATTTTTGACACCTCAGGAAATAATAACCTCAAAACATCACTTCACTAAACTTCAAATAACCTCGTAATTTTGCAATAAACACAACGGTAAATACGTAAATCCTATAGTTTATGGAACATAATAGGTCATTTTGTTAAAAAAAGCTGAGTAACTATTATAAATTCATTAATACAGTATTAAGTTTCGCAGCTTTATTTGTGCGTTCTCCGCTAAAAACTGTTTAAAAGTAAACAAACATGGCCGCCCGTTAGAGATGTGCAAGTCGCGTTTCGAAACATGACTCGATGCTTTGGCGAAAGCGGGGTTGGTTGAAGATATTTTGAATAAAATTTATAAACTGATTTTAAATGGAGTTCTTCAAATTAAACCCGATAAATATAAATATGTACGTAAGATAAATAAAATAAAATGGAATTTAATCCATGCATTATTCAGTGTAGATCATACCTTTTTTAAATAATGAAATAAAACAATAACTTTTTTTTTTTTAAATGATGATTATTATTTTTGACCCATTTAAAAAAATAGAAAAATATACATGAAGCTAATGAACAATAAACAACAATCAATCAATGAAAGAAAATATTTTCCACAAAGAGAATTCAAAATTATTTATTAAGTATTTTATATCATATATCGTGACGAATTCCCATAACGAATAACCTGACAATATTTGAAAAACTCCTACTACCACCACAGTAAGCGGAATATGTTGCTTGTGGTGTGATGGAGGACTTAGCCAGCCGAGGAATCGAACACGCGACGCCCGGGTGGGACCGAAACGCAATGCCCACTCAGCCACTGACCGGTCGAAAAAAAGTATATATATAAACAGGGTGTTAAGGATCGTACTTGACTTATTTTCACCAGTGATTGCTGACATTGTTTGAAGTAAAAAATGTTTATGAAATTTTGGTCTCCGGTGACATTTTTTATTCTGCAAAACCATTAAAATTCTGTGGGTGTTGGGAAGTTAGGGGCGGAATGAGGGGTTGTTTGGTTACTTGGCTTATTGACCAGTGGCGACATGAAGATTATTTTTTTTTAGATATTAAAGAAGAAGTTTTTGAAAAAAATAAGACATCTAAAAAGTCACCGGAGACCAAAATTTCGTTTACATTTTTTGCTCCAAATAATGTCAGGTATCACTGGTTTAAGTAAGTCAAGGATCATACTTGTTTAATTTACATTATTTGGAGTAAAAAATGCAAATGAAATTTTGGTCTCCGGTGACTTTTTAGATATGTTTTTTTTTTTCTTCAAAATCAAATATAAAAAAATTTCTTCCACATGTCGTCACTGGTCACTTAGCCAAGTAACCAGCCAACCCGTCAACCCACCCCTATCTTCCCAATATCTACTGATTTTTTTATGTTTTTGTAGAAAAAAAAAGTCGTCGGATACCAAAACTTTGTTAATGATTTTTACTACAAAAAAATTTCAGGAATTACTGGGTAAAGTAAGTCAAGTACGATCTTTAACCTCCTGTATATATGCAGGTGTTAAGGGACATACTTCTTGGCTTACTTTAACCAATGATTCTTGACATTATTTGGAGTAAAAAGTGTAAATTAAATTTTATACATTTTGAAGTGCTCTCTCCGAATTTCAACTTTGCCACCTCATATCTTTGCAATTAGGCGCCATATTGGAAAAATGGCGCCTAATAGCAGTTTTTTGACAATATCTCATTTCTGACTCATTTTACGATAAAAACAAAATTAAACTAGAGAAAATTTCCTACAATTTATGTAATAACAACTTTTTTTGTAACATCGATACTTTGAGCGTACGAGCGCCGCAGAGTATACATCAATATACGTTTTGGCCAAAAAATTAATTTCCACTAACCCCCTTGAGGTAGAGTAAGCGGCGCGTTTTTTTATCGTGGTGTAGACCTAATCCACATTTAATGTACAATTTCTAAATTTAGCGCAATCTTCTTTGCTTTGCCGTTCCTGATGGACCAGGCGTTGCGAGTTCGTCTTTGGTATCGTCGAAACGTCACAGACCGAAATTTCATCCGCATCATCTGCGATGGGATTATCAGACTTATCACAATCCTCTTCGTTTTCGATTGCATCGTGTATATACATACATATATCTGTTTTTATTATATCTGTAACAATAGTAAAATATTTTATAAAAACACCTGGTGGTTTAGATGAATAATAGTTTGCGGCGCTCGTACGCCAAAACTATTGATTTTACAAAAAAAAATATTCATACATATATTGTAGAAAATTTTCTGTTGTTTAATTTTGTGTTATATATTTTTTATCGTAAAATTAGTCAGAAAGGAGATATTGTCAAAAAACAGCTTTTAGGCGCCGTTTTTCCAATATGGTGGCGCGAGCGACAAAGATAGGTGGCTAAGTTGAAATTCGGAAAGAGCACATCGAAATCTATAAAATTACAAATTTTCAAAACTCCCGGAAACCTTTCTAGGTAACCTCCTTTTGTCGAACCAAATGACTGTACTATACTTAAAAAATGGGAAATAGTCCGGAAACACGCCAAACGCCAAGAGTTGTACTTAAAATATTCCTTATATAAGTATAACAATAATGAGTTTTATATTGTATCGCTGAATTTTGGTAGCAAAAAACCTCTTTACAAATAGATTTTTATTCTTCATAAAATTCAAGATATGTATATTTTGAAATTAAATATTATTACGCATTTATTATACAAAAAAATTGATAACATTCATCATAAAAATAACATTCAAATTTACTTCTATAAAATAAACTCTAAAAATAAATACTTATAATAATTCGAATTTTGCACAAATTAATGTCAATTTAAATTTTGATGATCCCATCTCTATCGATTTCAAATCAGCACTTTTGACATGTCGGTAAATTCAGACGTCCGACTTGATAAAATCAAAGAAATCTTTACAAATATGTTATAACAGCACTATTGTTTTTCATAAATATTGAATAGAAATATATTCTCCTACGATATGCATAAAAATATTCATCAAATACAGGAAATTCAATTAGGAATGATCAATTTAAAAAAGGGTTTACGGTGATTTTAACGATTAGTAGTTTTCTATATGAGATTATTGCATTATTATGTAACCAAAATGAATTAAATTTGACATAAACACATAGGCAATATATTAATTAACAAATAAAAGTTAGCTTTCCGGGACATTTCGAGTTATTTTTTATTAAAAACGGTTTTTTGTTGCATGGAACCGTGCTGTCAAAATCAGCGGTACGTCACAAATTGGCGCGAAATAAAACCGTCACTTATGTTCGGATTTCTCAATATCTGAGCAAAATAGCTCGTACACTTGAAAGGCAATGAGAAACATTGATTCTTTCTCTTTCTAACATAAATTAAATCACGAATGTTCGCATTACAGGAAGGGAGATATCTATCTTTTAATGATGCACGGTCGCTCTGGGACAATTTGGGTCTCCTGTTATCATAACGGCATATGATGTTTTGGGACAATATGGGTCTCCTGTAATTTGACTGGTTAACCAAACATTAATTTAACTATAGTACTCTCTCAGTAATCCACCGCTTGATTTCCCTACAAATCCTCTGTTATTTTTACTAGTTGAATTCACAAAATTTAGCTCAATAATTTACCTGTGTTCCCTTGTCAAATACAGCAGTCTGTTGCGCATGCCTAATCTTGAGCGCCAAGCTTTTTATACAGACGGGTTGGGTTGTAATTCGCACTCAGTTAACAATCTTTGGGCGGTATGCGTAGTTTTACCTTTTCCGCTGGTCAAATATTTTTATATGAATGTTGTACATCTCTTTGTAAGGGTCCCAATTATATGTATGTATATAATATATAAATAATAATATCAATACATACATACATACATACATATTAGCGGATACATCTGGGACTCGAACCCAGGACCTCTGGCAATCCGGGCAATCGAGTCCCAGATGTATCCGTATCTTTTTCTGATTTTTCTGTTTCGTATTTTCGATTGACTTTCGCTAATATTATCTTCATTAATTAATATATTATAATTTGAGGTTTAACTCTTTAAGTTAAAAAGTAAAAAATAAAAATATAAATATTTCATCCTAGACTTGCAGATAAAGTCAATAGATGTCGCATATTAATAAAAAAAAGTGATAAAATTTATCCTGACACTATCTAGAGGGCATTTAGTTCGAGTTGAATCTTGCAATCATACATAAAGGTAGCAGCCAATAAAAATATGCGATAAGAAAAATGAAAATAATGTTGGTGGTTCTCAGTCGAAGTATGATACAGTTAAAAATGACCGAATCGGATAGGGATACGTTGGCGCAGTGGATAGCGCGTTGGCCCGGATTGCCAGAGGTCCTGGGTTCGAGTCCCAGATGTATCCGTATCTTTTTCTGATTTTTCTGTTTCGTATTTTCGATTGACTTTCGCTAATATTATCTTCATTAATTAATATATTACAGAAATTTACACTTTGGCACACAAGAATCTTCCTAAAAAAATTTGAGTAGACCGTGGTAAAAGAGCATCTTATCTTCAGATCAAATTTCAAACAAATACCTAACCTTTATACAAAGAAAACACCATTTAAATGGAGAAAACTTGATGACGTAAAATTTACGACATGCGCCCGCTCAAGGGAAATTACTCAGTGCGCCCGCTGAAAGGTTAAGGCTAGTATTTAAGGCTGAGCCGCTGGAGCGCGGGGACTATATGTCAAAGTTCGAATACTTCCGCCAAGACTCGGCAAAACCCGACGAGGACCATGAACAATATACTACAGAGAGCTAATCCGAAAATTATTAATTTGAGATGATTTAATAGAACATTATTTATTGCACTGAAAATATGGAAATGATTTCTGCCCCGATGACTTTGAGCAAATTTCTTAATAAATATGATTTTAGAGATGACAAAACCTTTCATTCGCAACAAGAGAATGGTCCGAGGAAACAGGTTAAATAGCTGAATCATCTACAAAAGATACAAAGTTAAAGTATAAGTATTAGGCGGCAGCCGGTCCGCAAAATAATAAAAAAAAAAATTCCGGTCCGAAGTTCTAAAAAGGTTGGAAAACACTGATTTAAACAGTTTCAGAAAGAAAGAATACATCACTTTCGGTCTACATTAAAAAATTACCATAAACACTCCTGAAATTTTTGAAATAATTCTGTGAAATAACATTATTATGTATTTGAAAAATATTTGTCAAGATTTGAAAATTTTTGAATAAATATCTTTTTATATTAAACCAAAAAAGAGTGAGATAAACTTTTATGGGACCTTGTCAGGCTGGAATATATATATCTCCGAAAAAGTATGTACTATAAGTTGTTTATTGTCCGTATATCTCCCAGAATTGCCCAACGGGTTAAATAATTGTTTTTAGATTATGATTTAGAATTTTTCATTAATTCAGAAAGTCAGCCATCATTATGTGCAGCGTCTTTGTTCACCTGTTTCGAGAATCATATTTATGGTATTTTAGGAAATTATTTAGGCGATTTAGAAAGTGCAGATCAAATCTGTTTTTCTTTTAAATGTAGCAACAAATTCAAAAATTTGCAATTTACCTGTGCACTTGCGACACAATGATAATCTTAAAATGATTTTATTATAACAAATTTGTTAAAAAAGTATGTACTATAAGTTGTTTATTGTCCGTATATCTCCCAGAATTGCCCAACGGGTTAAATAATTGTTTTTAGATTATGATTTAGAATTTTTCATTAATTCAGAAAGTCAGTCATCATTATGTACAGCGTCTTGGTTTATCTGTTTTGAAAATCTTATTTATGGTATTTTAGGAAATTATTTAGGCAATTTAGAAAGTGCAGATCAAAACTGTTTTTCTTTTAAATGTAGCAACAAGTTCAAAAATTTGCAATTTACCTGTGCACTTGCGACACAATGATAATCTTAAAATCATTTTATTGTAACAAATTTGTTACATTAGCAAACATAATTTTTTTCCTGTTGTGATTAATTAATTCATTCTAAATCCGAAATTTAAAAAATATTATTGAAACCTTCTGGTAATTTTTAATATCATCACAAAAATTTTTAATATCATCATTTTTTACTACAAAAACTCTACAATATATACCTTTTTACAATTTTCTTACTGTTTTTATTATGATATATTTTTTTTTAAGTGTGTTAGTATTTTAATTTTTAACTTTGTTGAATGTAAATTAAAATGATTGTTTGTATGCACGCTCACAAAGTATGCGTTTTGGGAGGCAGGTATTGGTACGCCCCGAGAACCATTCATTGGATAAACAACACTGCTGTTATAGGACACCTCAAGTGGTTCACTGCATTTTGCCCGGCTTCACGGGTTGAGGTTTCTCCAGATCTTGGCGGCGGATGCCTCTGCCCACCAGCTACATGGCGGGCTGGATTGGGAGAAGCGGTTGAGGGAGACCCTTTAACCTGTTCAGTCAGACATGAACCAACACCATGCAACGCAGTGGGAGGGATGGATTCATACATTCACTCCAGGATACACTGAACCCCAGATTCCACACATCATCCCCAAAGATGACATAGGCCCCGAGGAAAATTAATTTAAAAGGTCCTCCTGTGTAGAGTTAATGTAAAAAAATGATTACAAAGTGTTGATTTGTTTTTAAAATGCTAAGAAAATACTGAAGTCCGCTATTTTAAAATGGCACTACCTGACGTAAAACCAAAATAATTTTACTGATTTATTGTCATTGGTAACACAACTTACCGTTAAATGTTACTTAAAATTCTTAATTATAATTTTTCTGTTTTTAAATTTTTAACACAGTTTTATCATTATTACTGTTATTATTTATTGTTATTATAATAAAAAGACATAGAATAATATTATATTTTAAAGATGTTGAATATTAATTTAATAAATTATTCTGTTACAAAAAAATACATATTTTTTATTTCAAAATTTATGGGTGTTCAAACATATGTATTTATTATTATTATATTGCAATAACTCAAAAAACTACTGTTTGGAAATGAAGACTTGTTACTAAACTGGGAAACATTCAAGTATGGATTAAAATATTTTTATTTTTGGAAAGCAGTTGATAAGGCTGGCTACCTGCAATTAATAATTATTTGTTTTATCAATAATAATTTTGTATGGATGAAATCTTCAAGAATTATTTCATGAATTTACTTCTAACAATTTGTTAAACGAATACGTTTAGTATTATTGTAAAATCGATATTCGTTGATGGCTGGCGGTTGTACTAGAAAATAGAAAAAGTTTAAAAAAAAATTATTTCCATCCTCCATATAAAATTTTTTTTATGGCCCTAGGGGGCTTCTACATGAAAATTTTACAAATTGATTACAGTAATTAAATATAATAATATAAAAACAGTTGTAGTGATGTAAGATAACAACAAGTATGTACATAATAAAATTTAGGGAAAATTAGCAAAATACTAATTATAAAATGTAAGTAAAAGAAAGTACATATACTTAACATAAAAATGAAGTGTTTGACTATACTCATAATATTAATTATGTGTATTACTAACCAATAAAACAGAATAAATTATAATGTAATTTACTCGTAATTATAAGCAGAGATTTAAAAAATATAATAATGAGAGAAATATCGATCATTTATATCGATTGATATGTTGAATTTCTCCCAACACTACGCCGACATGACGCTATCAACCAGGGTTGCCGATTTGCGGGAAATTCCCCAAACCGCGGGAATTTTTCAGATTTTTCAAGAATTGGGTATTTCTTGATGATCCAACCATATTGAAAAATAAGCAGATTCGTTGGAAGATTTCGTAGTTTATTTCATGGCAGCGCTGTAGCATTTCTAAACGATAATATCGGGGAGATTTCTGAAGTTCGGGACCCAAACTCGAAGACACATGAATTTGCTAGTCATAGAACTTCTATGATAGAAGGATTTTTTTCTTTTGTACATCTTGTTAGTTTGATGAATTGATGAGTTGTTGCCGGATAGTATGTTTTATAATAAGTAATGACGTGAGCTTTGTGAGAGTCTTTTTTAAAATAGATAAATGGTTAAAAAAGACTTATTTTTCTACTAGCTATACAATTTATTGGCACACCGTATAGATTTTTTTAGATATATAAGTTGGATTATTGGGTTGTAACCTATTTTTTTATCTTATATTATGTATGTAATAATATCTTTTAATCATGTAAATGTTCCAAATGAAATAAAATATATCAATAAAAAATGAATATTGTATTATTTTGAAGGCAGAATTTTAAAGGAACTTGTGGGGAATTTGTCATTTTGCTCTCCCCGATTTGGGGATTTTGAACATTCGTTGCGGGTATTTTAGAACATAAGCATTGGCAACTCTGCTATCATCAGCCGACCGATGTTTGCTTTCGCGCCGGCGCGTGCAGCTATCTCAAGTTCATACTTCATTCTCTCTCTGTCGCGGATTTTGGAATGCAGCCTTGCCAGTATTGGGGATTTTTCCCCGATTCTAGAGAGAAACAAAAAGTTCCAGAGAGAAAGGGAGTTTTTGTTGTATATGTAAAAATATTATTATAAATATATAGTTGAATACTACAATAAATAAATTAAAAAAACAAGTAGTTGAATTGAACAAGTAGGTACACCACCAAAGAGATAAACCGATGGAAACATGCTGTGAGCGGTTCCGAGTTCGCCAAGTAAGCTCAATTTTCTCTTACTTCTTGTGAAATTGATCAAACATTATCAAGGAAATAGAACAGATAACCAATTTCCTTGGCCTTCCTGGGACCTTGGAGTCTTTCAAATCAATTCACTGCATGGCTATGTGAAACATAAACGGAACACGGTGTAATACCCCAAAAATCCCTCATGATAATACTCTTGGTCGTGAGTATCTATATGAATCTGGGGAGTTTTTATAATTTCTGGGAATTATTTGGTGATTTTGAAAGGGAGTTTCTATTTTATCTTTTTGACCTGGCAACGCTGAGTTTTGACTCGTCTCGTCTCCGCTGATATGCCGCTGATAGTCCGCATGTTGTTTTGTTTATATTGTACAATGTCTACAAACTACAAAAGATCAAATAACATTAATTAAATGCCATTCAGTGTTACTTGGCGGCTCTGTTATACAATTGTTTCGGACTGATCGGGATTGTTAAAAGAGAAATCAACTGGTTAAAGTCAGTGACCCAGTGTGTGTGTGTGTGTGTAAAACAAATTATTATGTTTTTTGACAGCGCGTACTTCAAACCAGCAGCCAACTGATAAAGGTAAATATTGTATATTTTATTTTAAATATATGCATACTGTCTGCAATATGTATGTAATATTGTAATTATAATACGTTTTTCAAAGAAGTAAAAACTATATCAGTCGTTATTCAACGAAACATATACATATGTATTTATTTTAACCTTAGGTAACCTAATAATGGTAACTGGATAAGAAGGTTACACTCGTTTGTTTTTTTTTTTTTTAAATTGAATGTGATAGTATTAATTGTTTCCGTTTTTGTTATGGCGCTAAATTCAAATGATAAGAAAAAACGTACTGCTACACTTAGATTTTGTTGAATATATTTTTATCGTATTATTATTATTAAAATTGTATGAATTCGGATGAATCTCTATCTACCCTACGGGTGAAACGATGTGATGGTTTGAATGTAAGAAAACGTATCGCTAAAACGTTAAATGTAAAAAGAAGTTAAAAGAACTAATTACTATAATCATTGATACGTATAATTTTCCATATTACAGAGAGAAATATTGACTACATTTTAATCACAGCATTACGAAAATCTCATTTAAATAATATAGCATTACCTACCCACTGTTTTGGACTCCAGATACTAATATCTACAGCCTGTATGTCGGACGAATATATACAGCTCATATGTTGGACAAATATCTATGAACTTCAGAGTGAAGACTAATATCTACAGATCTAAGGTCGGATAAATATCTATGATGGTCCCAGTGGTGACGAATATCTATGGAGCGTAGGTAGGACTAATATCTACAGAGGGCAGCTGAGCAAGAGGTTGTACGGAAAAGCATAAATTACTTCAATTACGTTAAAGTACTTTTTGCATAATATTACGTATTTTGCTGTAATGTTGAAATTGGCTGTGTGTCAAGGCAAGAAAAACATCCCAGTATTCAAGTAGTTTAGCGGCTGCGCTAGGTTTGTGTAACATGGTTTGTGATACAAAAGAAAGTGCCCCCTTCGTAGCGCCTGCTCGCGTTAAGGCAAGAAAAACATCCCAGTTTTCAAGTAGCTTAGCGGCTGCGCTAGGTTTGTGTAACATGGTTTGTGATTCAAAAGAAAGTTCTTTAAACTGCATACGCAATATTGCGTTATGCCAATATGCTATACATAATTGCAAATCCAACCTCTGCCAGTACTGTACATATTCGTCTACATCACCTGTTCCGTAGATATTAGTCAGCAGTTTGAGCTGTAGATATTCGTCCTCACTTTGGTTCCCATAGATATTGTTCCAACATACCTCGTGTAGATATTAGTCAGAACATGGATTCTTATAGATTTGTTGTCCGATTTGTTCAGTTTTTGAAATTCTTGTAGATATTAGTAGACGCCTCCCTGTTTGGCTCATCGTTCTAAAAATGAATGCTGCTCAATTCCCGCCTTTGAAATTTATTTTCGCCTTCAAATTTATACACAGGCGATTCCATGACAGTTGCCACCCCCATTCTTGTATACAATTTTTAGATACTTTTTTTTTACAATAGCTCCACGCAGGAGGCACTAAAATAATTCCTCTCAGGGCCTATGTCACTTTTGTGGATGCTGCGCGAAGGGTACTTTTTAGGAAAGGGAGGAGAGGATGTTCTGGGAAGGAAAAAGGTATGAGGGGTCGAGTAGGAATCTGGGAGTCAGTGTGTCCAGGAGTGACGGACGAATGATTCCATCCCTCCCACTCCGGTGCAAGGTGATGTTCCCAAGGAGAGAACCCTGCTGGAGAAGTCAAAAGGCCTCCCTCAACCACTCTCTCCCGATCTGGCCTGCCACGCAATTGATGGACAAACGCATCCGCCGCCAAGCTCGGGACAAACCTCACCCCGTGAACCCGGGCACCCCTGCTAAGTCACCAAACGTAGCGACCCATTTGGGGTGACCTATGGCAGAGGTGTTGGTTATCCAATAAATGGTACGCGGCGGTACCCATACCCGCCTACCAAATTGTAAGTTATCTAATACGTTCGTATAATGAGGAAATCTATAATTGGTTTCTCAGTTAGGGCTACTGGAGCGACAGAGCAATTAAAATATTTTTTCTCGGATTGCTAAAGGAAATTTTTCCGCCCACATTAAAACAATCATACCTCCGAATTTAAATATAGAGACATACAAACTGATTATAGTTCGATGTAGCCAAGGAATTCCCCTATCTTTTGTTTATTATCACATATTTGTAGGATTTATAAAAAAATATATAATGAAATCTTTAACCTTAAAACATTTTTAAGAATCTAGTGAATATTTATTTTGTTATATTTTGAATGTAAACTTTATGATACAGTCGTTTTAATAAATTATTTTTTTTGAAAATTTGCCACATTTTGGCAACAAAGCAATTCGAGGTTTTGGAAATAGTGCCATAATGTGGCAAAAAGCGTTCGAGTGGTTAGGTGAATTTTACTTGTATAAATGAATTACATTGTAAACTGTTGATTTCCCTAAAATAATTAAAATAAAATAAATAAATATGCAGTCGGTTTAGGGAAAATACAATATACCTACTTACACAAAATATAGCCAACTACTGTCTCCGAAGGGATGTGCAGAGAGGGGTGACCGGTCTACTCAGTGGCAACTTTTTAGTAATGTGAATTTTCGTAATGTTGGTCTAAGAATACGGCCGTAGAGATTGTCATAATTCATCATGGTAATAAATTATTTTTATTTCCTCCATTTCTTTTTGTTTTATACTAAACATGTTCTGTATATTTCATATATTAATTATTAATTAATTTCGTAATTTGACTGCTCTAAAACGGGATTCCTCCTAGTTGGGCAGTCAAAACACTTAAATAATGTATAATATAATATTATGTATTATCCTTTACTAAATAAATAAAAATAACGATTGTGATTAAAACAGAATTGCAATTTTAAGAATATTAATATTTAACTTTTTGCCATTGACGTAAGTGCATATCGACTGCTCCAAGGAAGACCGCAGTAACTCACTTTATATCATTTTGCAGGAGAGCGATTTTAAAGTTAAAAAAATGTTGCATAATCTAACATGAGGGTTTTGAATTTTTTTTTAATTGAATAAATATTGTTGGTTAATACTCTTTCTAACTGTATAGTATTTTCTTCGAATTCACACAAATTTTTAGGGTTTTCGGACTTACTGCTGTTTTCCTCGGGGTTTATATAATATCAGTATGTAGTATGTTGAGTTACTTCTTTTTTACAGGGAAAAATTAAAGAATTTATAGAAGTAGCAAGGAGCTGCTTTATTTTAACAGTATAAAACATAATTTATACACATTTAAAATACACAGTTGACAGTTTATCATTACCTAGTTACGGTGTTTCAGTGTTTTAATGCAAGATAAAAAACTTTTTAGTTCGATCAACTGAAAAAATAATATTTTTTTTATAAACTATTACCTATTTAAAATAGAAGAGATAACTAACTAACTAACTAACCATCATGCCGTTTCCCCGCAGGGGTAGGCAGAGAGGACGGACCGCCAAACAACTCGGTCTTGGCACACGCTCCTTGCCTCATTCACATTCATACATCTTCTCATACATTCTCTTCTATTATTCTGACTCTTGACATGGCCCGACTCAAGTATCTGATTTACTTGATCGTGCCACGTCTTCCTTGGGCGTCCTCGGCTTCTTATACCGTTCACATTCGCGTCATAAATTCTCTTTACACTCCTTTCTTCATTCATTCGCTCAACATGCCCAAACCATCTAAGCGTCCCTTTCTTAATCTTACTTACTACGCTCACATCAGCCTAAATAATAGAAGAGATTCTTAAGTAATTACATAAAATGAAAGAATAAAAAAAACATTATCAAGTTTCATTCACTTTCTGAATCATCAAATACCCCATCTCTGGCATTAGAATCTCCAATGTTTCTTCAATGGAAGAATTTAGTGAAATATAGAAATTATGGTAAGACTTTGGAGTACGCTATTGCATAATGCTGGCAGATATTTATGTTTAAGTATATCGATGTTTTGTTTTTTATTCTACTAAGCAAATGGTTCAACTAATCTGTCCAGTCGCCTGCCTCTTGTCCGTTTTTCTAATATGACGGTTATGGCCTGAACTTTATTTTTCTGACGCGTTTCATACATCTTTCGATAGTATTTTTTCTTCTGTGGCTATTTTAAATTTCTCACACACCTCATACTGGTCTTTTTTAGGCTTGTGAAAAGCGTAATTATAATGGAAATTAAAAACATCTGAGTACTGTCTCAGTGTAGCAGATGTTTCAATGCTTCTTTCTTTCTGCCAATACAGCCTGTACATTTTGGAAATACTCAGAACTTTTTCTAGGTAAAGCTTCTCGGATGATTTCCTGGTGTAGTTTGACTCCACTACTGTTCTTCTGTTCGTGTACCGAATCATTGATATCAGGGAGAATTTTATTAGGTCTTGTGAGATGTTTCCCAGACTGATCAGGCTTAAGCGCACCTCCTTCGTTAATTTTTCCTCATGCAGTGGTTATCATTCTATCAGAGATCCCTAATGTTTGCAAAAACATTGTTTGGCAAACATGTTGCTTATTACTCTGATTCATATTTAAATAATATTCTCACCGAATTCCACGCCTGGAGTTGTTACGCTTTGCAGCAGGAATTTTTTTTGGCACTAATTCCACGAATTGACAAATAAAATTCGACTGCATGGCATGAAATCCTAATATCCAGAACATTTGTTTCACGATTCTTCGCGCAAAATATTCTTGCATTTAAAGTGGCAGTTTGATGTGCAACCTGATCCCATTTTCCCGAATGTGGTTGTATTTAATCCGCAGTATCATTTAAATTTGCTGAGCTTTTAAAAAAAGTAGGTTGGTTAAAACATTGAAATAATTTTAGTATTTGAAAACGTTATCATTTTTATGAATTATATACGGTGCTCGGAATATCCGTATTATCAGTTGTTTTAGTAGAACAATAGAACAATCCTCTTTCCTAATTAAGAAGCAACATGCGATCAGGAGAAGTTAGTCAACAAACACTCAATTCCATAGATCTTGAATTACTACATTCATCAGGCTTCCAATAATCATCAGAATTCACTCCACTAAAATCTTGCTGATGAAGGACCCAATAAGTCATCAGACTCTTTGATAATATATTATAATATGAACCTACAATATGTGAAGAATAAGAATTAACGAGCCAATTTTTTGAGGCTTTAGAATTTGGTATTAAATAAAAAATTTGGTTATGTCTGACATACTCGTATGTTTAGACTTACCAGACTGCATTGTAGACGATAATGCTCTACCTACTAATAATGTGCTTCTACATATTCTCATGTTTAACACTTTCACGGTATAATTCTCTTTATATTTATACACAGCGTTCATCCGTCCCCACTTAGAACACTGCACACCGATCTGGACTCCTTTTTACCAAGCTCACATTGTTGGAATCAAAAGAATAAAAAAAAAATTAAACACATAAATAAACAAAACTTAAACTTCTCAAATTACACCGAATCTATTAATTACCATAACTTCAACTCCCTTCATACACAACGTTTAATTTTTGACCAAATCTTATTATTTAAAATTCTTAATAATGGCCTGGACTCGCCAGAACTAACCAACTCAATAAATATTCATATTCCGACAAGATCAACACGGCAATCCCATTTGTTTCATTTGCTTACATATATAACTAACTTTAGAAAAAAATTCACCAATTCCCCATGTACGTGCACAATATAACACAAAATTTAAAATATAGACATATTTAACGATACACTTCATAAATATCGATTAGAAGTAACACGTACGATCGAAAATTAATACAAGAGTGTGGAATGTATCCGGAGCATCTTTTATCCTTATCCTATATTCTTCTTCCTCTCCTCACCCAAAACTAATTTTAATATGTAATAAAACTCCTTCTCCAATGAACTTTAACATAGGAGACTTTTTTTGGCTTGACTTCATTTAACAATGTATATATTTATCTTTATATTTTATTTATAAGCTGTTTATCTCTTACTTAATAAGTAAATAAATATTTTCCATTTTTATCACTGCAATAGGCAAACCGCAATGACTGTAAAATCAACGGACAAACGCAATTGAAATGATAATATCGATATTTCTCCGTGGATAAAAGAAGTAAGTCTGACTTACGACCGTAGACAAAACAAAAATTTCCGAAGAAAAGGGCAGTAACTCAACTTACTTCTTTAGTACATGGAAAACTAATGACTTCGTGACTTACGACTATTTTGAAATGGGTTTTTCTCGGGGTGTATTAATGTTAGAGTACAGAATGTCTTCTTGGGAGGTAGATAATTATTTATGAAACCCGAAAATGTAACTAACTCAAAAACACCAAATAGTGAGTTACTGCAGTCTTCCTTGGAGCAGTCGATATTATAACATTTATAATATGAAATTATATAATGAAAAGTATATTCTGAGGTAGTTTGTTCTGAATCGTTACTGAAATGCTGATGAATTATCATGTGAGGAAGTACCGTTTATGAGTCAATTTATTATGAGAAATCTATTGGTGAGATCCCATATTATGACCAGACATGGAACCGCATAGAGGATGTACCGCCAAATAATAAAAGTATAATACGTATTTTCATTAAAAATGCATCAAACTACTTATCTACATACTGTAATACCATCGGTGGTTCAGTGGAAACTTTTTGAGTACAAACTTTTCATCGGGTGTTAATTCCTCACATGATAATTCATCACGTCTCGAAGCGTCGAAAACTGATAATTGGGTTTTTTAAGCTTGGTTAGGTTAGGTTAGGTTAATGTGAGTTATGAATAAATTTACTATGGGAATTCAGACGCTTTCTGTATCGGCACCGTTCCGTAAACGTGGGAATACTAAAAGCCAATATCTACACGAGTTTTCGAAAAACCACCCTATCCCCTTTTCCCTCCCAGCACAATTTTGAAACTTCTTGATGAAATTCTGCACACTCACTTTCAAAATAAGACGAAAATTACTGTCTACTTTTGGAAAAATGGATTTGGAATTGGAAAAACTGCGCGTAAAACCCGGGCAACGTAGGGGACTAAGTGATATTTCTTAAAAATTACGCTATAAAGATAAACCAATATTATTATTATTAGCTACATAAATATCAGCCTAGTTTTATTGTAACATTTTTACAACTCTCATAATATGTTTTTATTGTTTTGGGATAATAAAAACATATTATTTTACGATATTAGGCATCTAATTGTCCAACCACGACTTTTGTTCGACTTCTAGCTATAACGTATAATATCTTATCTACTATAATAATGTATGTACCTACGTATGTTAAAATAATATATTCTCAATTCTCACCCACCTTTGTTGCGGAGTGGTAAGCTGCTGTTTGCCTATGGATTCAGATGTAGCGGGTTCGAAACCCGGTGTAGGCATAAAAATTAAATGAAACAAATAACTTTGTGTACACCACTACACAGGTTGTATCGGCACGTACCCGACAAACTTTAATCAGCGATTCCTGGTCATATTTAGAGTAAAAAATGTTATGGCGACTTTGTTCTCCGGTAACGTTTTTTTTTCAATTAAAAAAAAATACAAATTCCACACTCCGTCACTGTCCACAACTTCGCGCTACCCCCTCCTCGCTAACCGCATCTATCCACGAGATAGAGTATCGACATGTTTCGAAACCGATGGTTTCTTCGTCAGTATAATTATTTGTTTCATTTAATTAAAAATGACGCCACAAAGTGGTTTTTCGAAGATTGAAGAAATAAAATATTATTTATTTATTATTAACGCCCATTTTAGGGCCTTTACATATGCGAAGTAAAAGATACACTATTTTATTGGACATAACTGAACTTCTTTAGTAACAACATTTTGTATTTGTTTAGTGACACATTGAAGTTGTCCACTGAATTGTTACAATTATTTCCCTCCATTAGAATTCTGGTCAAAGAGGAATACATACGACGCGGGAAAGCAATACTGCTGTAACCGCCACTATTTACGAAAATACTTTTTATATACCATTTTGAAGGATTTTTTTCTGCGTCGATCTATCTGGGTCCCGTGACTTAACAGCAATAAATAGGAAGTACGACGTTGGAATAACCAGCCGTTTTGTCAATAATACGTTTTTCAACTGATGTCCACACCTCAAAATCATTTTTTTTTTTTTACGTTCGGCAGTTACGACAAAATTAAATTTTGAAAAGAAACGACAAAATCACTTACACGGAAATATTACACGTTCGGTTGGCGCTTACAGCATTTTCAACGTTTGCATTTAAGTGTTCGCGGCGGTTACTAAATTTTATTTGTTTGCTTTCTAATAACACAACTACAACTTGTCAGCACTTTTTAGAATAAGTTAGTGTGTTTAATACAATTATAAATGTCGTGCGTTATCGTAATTTGTACGTTACGGTGTTGTAAACCAAATGAATTTAGCCCAAAAAATTAACGACATACATTTACAGCTATTCAACATTTAATATTGATATACTTTGGCGCTTACAGCAATTTATGCAGTTGAAAATAAAGTTGATTTTTAGTAATCATACATTTAGCAGCAGTGTTTACAACATTTTTGACGTACACAAAAAAATGCCAACTGCTGTAAGCGCAAAAAACATTGTCTTTCTTCACTAATAAAAGATTTAAATATTTCCATTTGATAGATCATATTTTTTCAGCTGAGCATTTTAAAAATGTCATTTAAGTAACCACTGGTTTATAAGTTATGATTTTTTTTCTAAAATCTGAAAAGTTTTTTGGCTCTGGTGAACAATTAGGTTTTTGACTGTTACAGCAGTATTGCTTTCTTGCGACATTATTATGGTAGTTAGTCACAGAATTGCTACACTGAAATAAATCCCGACTTCTAGTATTACGTAGTGGTTAATCAATGCAAGCAATTATATAATTGATATATTTTTTTATTATTTATAAATTATTGATTATTATAAATCTCTAACTGACAGCCCTGCTTCAACAGAGCCTAACTCTAAGTACTTACAGTGCCATTTCAAACAAATATAACTTTGAAGGTAACAATAAACTCAATACCAAAATACTCCACACCACAGCCAATTCCTAGAATCCAATGAATTGCAAATAAAACTACGAAGTACTTGATGTTATTTTTGAAGATATTTCTATTATTTATTTATTATTTTAAAAAAACATTACATATTATAGTGATCTTTGGCTGTCCAACTAGGAAATTAACCTGTTTTAGGACAGTCAAAACGAGCAGATTTATTAAATGTTTTGTCTATTATACTGACTTTTATTTAAATAATGCGCTTTATATAAAAAAAAATTAAAAAGCTTTGATGGTTGATACAAGAAGTTACTTATGAATGTAAATAAATATTTTTAAATAATATAAACGTAAAGATAAGAGATAAAAAAAATTCAACAATGAAAATTCAAAAATAAAATATATGGAACATGTGTGCTTATCAACTTGAAATTTTACTTTTGATTTTGATGAAATTAATGAACTCGAGAATCAAAGTAGATAAAAGATATAAAAGACTTTTAAAGGAATAAAAAGAAAATTCAAAAATTAAAATTATAAACTTGTATGCTTTTCAACGATTCCATGAAATCTTACTTTTGATTTTGATGAGATTAGTGAATTATACCACTGTAAACTAACCCATGTTTACTTTATTGTAAAAGCCTTAATGGCGTTTAAATAAATAAATATGTAATCAATGACAAATTAAAACAAAGTGTTTTAATTTGTCGTTAATAAAATGGTGCCACAAAGTGAATTTGCAAAATTTGAAGAAATATGTAATCAGTTATCTTTACTTGTGTTTCAATGCTCGGTTATTAAGTAAGTATATATATTTATTTTATTTTATAACTTTTTCAATAATTTTGCTTAACAAACAACAGTCACATTCATGCATAATTGGCTATCTTATTTACCCTTTCTCTTCTCTTTCCAGTTCTTATTTATACAAAATATGTAGGTATGTAGTACTATAATGTGCAATGCAAACATCAATTAACATCATTAAACACCTAGCTTTTTTTGTTTTAATACTTTGTATTTATTTTTTATTTTTTTTTAAATAACTATTCTAAACAAACAACGGTTGTCCTTATGTTTTAATTGGTTATTTTTATATAATTTCCTATCAGACTAACCGAACTATAATATGCAATGCGTACACCAGATTGTTTTTAATGTTTGTTTGTTTTAATCCTCTGTTATCAAGTATATATACCTATTATTTAAAAAAAAAAAATATTATTTTAATAATTGTTTCAAACAAACAAAAGTTATTATGTTTTAAAGTTATATATATATATATTTGTTTTTTTATCTTTCTTATTTTTTTAAAACTTTTTCTATTATTTTTATTTCCTCCATGTCTTTTTGTTTTGTACCAAACATCCAAACATGTTTTGTATATTGACGTGGTTTTAGTCGGCTTTAGTGACATTATTATAATGAATCACTAATTATTATAAGTTATAATCTTAATATATAAAACAAAGTCGGGTTAGTTACACCATTTATAACTCAAGAACGGCTGAACCGATTTTTATGATCTTTGATTTGTTGGATTTGTCTCCGTCCCGATTAACATAATAACTTTTAAAACATCGGAAAAAATCACAGGAAAAATAATTATGAAGAAAATTAAATTTTTCATATATTTTGTATGGAACGGCTTTTCAAATAATGTGCGTTGGTCGACATAATTTGAATCAATTCGAACTGTCAATAGTGTAGTGTGCCGAACATTTCGTGCTTAGGCAACAGCTCAATTTCATTTTTTGAACTTAGAGTAGGTACCTATATATTTTAACTTAATAAAAACGTAACTTATTTCAGCTAATAAATTAAACTCAACATTTATTGATTCTGAGGCGGTACGAAGTTTGCCGGGTCAGCTAGTATATTATAGATTAGATGAAGTTTGTTGTAAAGCGCCGTTGAGGTGATTATTTTTTTTCATGAAACCGGCGCTTTAAAAATCAGCCAATATTATTATTAGCCAGGCACTTCACAACCTTCCTCAACACTATCTCCTATCTATAATACATTCAGAACAAACCACTAATTATTGGGGTTGCCATAGTCCCACTAGTTCCAATTTTGGGATGGCAGTTGGGACTTTTTATTTTTACATTAGCTCCACATATCAGACCATAAGGGCCATCTTTGGGAATGCTGTGTGGGGAGTCTTTTTAGTAAAAGAAGGGGAGGAAGCTCTGGGAAAGAAAATGGTGTGTATCAGCGGTGCGTGGGAATCTGGGGGTCAGTGTATCCAGTGGCGACGAATGTATGAATCTATCCCTCCCACTGCGGTGCAAGGCGATGTTCCAAGAGAGTTCTGCTGAAGAGGTCAAAAGGTCCCCCTCAAACAGTCTCCAGATCCGGCCGGCCACATAGTTGGCGGGCAAACGCATCCGCCGCCAAGATCAGGACATATCCCACACTAAAGAACCCGGGAACCTGTGCTAAGTCACCAAACGTAGCAAACCACTTTGGTCGACCTATGGCAGAGGTGTTAGTGATCCAATAAATAGTTCCCGGGGCGGCGGTAACCACACCCGCCTTCCAAATTGAAATGTAGGCAAAATGGACGACTGCGCTTATCGCACTAAAAAAACAGGATTTATCCCTTGTAAAACTTGAATAATTATTTGTAATAAATATTGGGCAAACTGTTTATAATCGTAAATCCCAGGGGAATATAAACAATCCATTTAGTTAATATATTATCCAGCTACTGAAAATTCACTAACTTATAAACAAGCCACCATGCTAACTTGTTTATAAGTTAGTCGTGTTTATGGTCTGTGCAGTGTCTTAAACTCCAAACTAAATAATTGAGGCACTAACATAGAAGCAAGCAGGCCAAAATAGAAACATGCTTCATTTATAAAATAATAGTCCTGCCACTGAGAGCTCCATTTTTTATACTTTTAAGTCGGTTCCTCATTGATGAGGATCATGTCCTACTCCAATGTCCACGGTGGACAAGGCTCCTTCACTCCTCGCGGTCCTACGCTGCCTGGAGAGCTGCGGCGACGGTGATACTTGGTCACTCCAGTGAATTGGTGTACTCCCCCAGCTTCTTCTGCCTTCCACTTTGCCAGTGACTATGAGTTTTTCCAAGTTGGAGTCTTGGAAAAGTTTGGTGTACAACGCATCTTAAGAGCCATTGACCAGCGGCTGAGAATAAAAGTTTAAAAATGCTTGCCACTGTACAGGAAAGTTCCGATGAGAAAGATCGATTATTCCCCGTATCAAATTTTTAAAATTAAATATTTAATATCGATTTATTTCATTAAAAACTTGCTTTAAGGTGAAGACATGCGGAAAAATGCAAAATCGTATAAAATCTTGTGTATTAGTTTTGAAAATTTGATCGCTTAGAAATAATATAGATGCTTCAATTAAATACTGTGAGTAGAACACATCTTGGCCTTTGAAGTGATCGAGTATTTTTTTGATAAGCTTTTTAATACGCTTAGAAAAAAATTATGCGTCTGACCTATAAAAAATGGTTAAAAGTGAAAAATCTCCTATTACAAATCCTTTTTCTGGTGTTGTTTTATTGAATAATGTAGCTAATTAAGTTTCTTATAGAGTGATCGGAAAACATTTTAATATTTGTATCTGAACTTCACAAAATAAAATAAAACGTGCATTTTGGCGACGTTTCTTTTCAGTGAATAAAAATAGGCGGTACCCAACGAATTTGTAAGTGCGAATTTCATCCTTATGCCATGTACGGAAGGATTTTAGCCCGTCGCTCATTCTACGCCCAGGGCCCGGGGCAAACGGACATGCCTTAGTCTACGCGGCGCTTCGATCTTTAAAAATATACTTGCGGAATAACAAAACACTGTTGTTTGCTAGAGATTAGGGTTTTTATTGGTAAACGCCCAAAAATCGTTCGCTCCGCCCAATTCCGAATGAGTCAAGGACTAGTGGATCATCTTAATATATACCTACAGTCAAATAAGCAATAAAAATGCTCAAAACGCACTATAATAAATTATTAAATGTCGTGTACTTCTTGTAAGTATTTTTTGATCATAAGTATTTATGATTTTTCAATAATGTCTAAACAAAATAAGCGTGTAAAAAAAAATCTGAACTATATTAGTTTGTAAGACCTTAAATAAATAGAAAAATTGAGGTACTCGTATTTTCGTTACAAAACACGTTCTCGGATTTATTTTTTAATGATTTTAATATAACTAATAGATTATGTATTGATTTATTTTGTTGTACTATGATTGTATGATTTGAAATTTGTGTTATATTAATACAATATGTCGATTGAAAATTGAACAAATCTGCCAACGACCAACGGTAACCTTAGTATATTAAAAATAAACTTTGTTTTTCAAAATTTTAAAACTGCGTACACGGTAAAATAACAATCTTTCAAAATCAATTTTTGTTTTTTTGTTAAAAAAGAGTCAATACGTCAAGGATTTGATTTAAATGGACTAATTTCCGGTATTCTCTGGTAATATCCTCATACGTTGTAGGCAGATAGTTGAAAGCCTATTGTGGATGCCTCGTTCTTCTAGATCGAGCATCGTTCTTCTAGAATGGATCCATTGTCCATGTAATCCTGAGCATTTTTCTCCAGCACATTTTGAGGTAGTCTATTTGCTTTCTTTCGCTGGCTCTATATAAGTTTCCACGTTTCCACACAATATATGTGGAAAATCAACGCCTGGACGGGTCTCTTTTTGGTGGTCTTCGTTATGCCTTCGTCACTCCATATCATTTATATTTTACTTATGGCGACCTTTGTCTTTTCTTCTTTTTACTTCTGTTTTACAACCTCCTTATATCACTTAAATGTACATATATAAAGTCGTACACAGTTTCGAAGTCTGTTATTATTTTTTTTTCTTACAAAGATGTTGTCGATTACCATTTTTAGTTTTGTTTTGCTCTTGTTGATCAGTAGATCATTCATAAAATAATAGTACTGCCACTGAGAGCTCCATTTTAATCATAGGTATTCAAAACAAATGTAAATATAGCATGGAATCATGCCGACTGTTGCCGAACTACGACCAAACTGCACGGACTATCAAAACGGCTTGGCGGATCTAATTAAGCCAATTAAATGCGGGCTATGATAAATTTGAATAATATGTATTTTCACAAAACTGTTGCGGTCACTGTGGCTGTTGCCCCTTAAATACTGAGCTAAAGGGACTAGTGCACTTCAGGCTGATTATACCTAAATAAAATCGTCAAAATCGAGGTCTTGTATTCCCCTGTTTTCTCCTCCAAAACTGGACCAATTTTACCAAGCGTAGAGAGATGTCCTGTCATCTGGCATTCTTTCTGCAAGTTCAGCCCGTCTTAATCTTCGGAATCTATTGAATCTCACAATGGTCTCATGCATAATAATTGAATATTTTAGTGAAGATAATATTTAAAAAAAAAAACTCAATCAAAATCTGAAACAGAAAAATCAGAAAAAGATCCGGTCACATCTGGGACTCGAACTCAGCACCTTTGGCTTTCCGGGCCGCTGCTCTACCAACTGCGCAAGATTTTCTGTTTCAGAATTGGATTGAGTTTGGCTAATATTATCTTCAGATGAAATATTATAATTTGAGGTTTAACTCATTAAGTAAAAATAAAAAAAATAATAATTATAGTTCACGCCTAATTTCAATTTTAATATGATTCAATTCTAATATGATAATATTAGAATTGAATTTAATCATTTCCCATTTGGGCTGAATGGACTGACCCAGACAAGGCATTAATTCCGCTAATGGTAATTGTGAAATATTTTTTACGAGGCACACCCTAAAACTGTCTGCGATTTACTACCCGGTCCAAATTATTTCTGCGAATTAGGTATGAACTTCATATTATTTTTATGAACATTTTAACTAAAAACCGTGAAAGATGGTAAGTAGGTATCGTAAGGTTTACAATGAATATTTTTATCTGGATTAACGTCCATTTTATTGGAGACACGTGCTCTGAGGGTTTGGAGTATAATTGACCGGTATACATAAAATAAGCCAATATTGTAAAGGAAGGGATTGAGTGTTAATCTTTCCTTTCTTTATGCCTTCCTTCTTCCTACCTCTTCTCGGCTCTTCTTGGAAATTCTTGTCTACTTCTGGCTGTTCTTAGCTTTTCGTGTCCCTTCCTTGGATCTTCTCGTCTCTTCTTAACTCTTCTTGTCTCTTGTCATATAAATATTAAGTAATGTTTTAAGAACAGTTGTGTAGTTTCTGTTTCAGTTTGTATTTGGTGTCAGTAGGTTTTCTATTTCTGATCTCCCTGTGTTTTTGAATCCAGCTTTTTATTTGAGTTTTAAATGTTTTAATGTTGTTAACTTCTTTAAGCACGCTTGACTTGGGGGGTAAACTGGCAAATGCTTGACGAGAGCGTTATGAAAAGGCGTTATATCGGGCGACTGTAGGAGCAAGAGAGAGCAGTGCACGCGCACATTTTCTTTCTCTCTTCCTCTCATAGCCAGTGCATGAAATATCTCAGTCAGTATTTTGAAATACAAATTGTGCGTTCCAGTACCTTCACGTAGTGACGCGTCAAACGCGGGGGAGAGCGGACGTCGATGCGCACGGCTTGATCGGGCCAGGCGAACGATAATAAATTTAAATAAATATTTGTGGAAAATTAATATATGTATATATTGTATATACATACACATAGATGAAGCTGAAGAAGTTTTACTTCAGTCGTGTGGTCCAAAACAAACTAGCTTTTTTTTAACCCTAAGAACTAGAGTTTCTACTAAATGCTTGTTTATTGTTATATCTTGTGTTTTTTTTATTTATGAATGTATGTTATTTATTTTTGGGGTGTTATATAACACCATATCTAAAGGAGGATTGTTTTAGAATAAAGTTGTTTAATCGACTGTGCTAGTTCTTACATGACTTTCAGTATAATTTTCATGATGGCTTTTTGGGTCCTAACGAGAAAAATAAAAAAAATATTATCATATGCACTGCCTCATCCGATGTTACTAAGAAAATGATCATAATTGTGCAAGATAACCATAACATAATTTTCTAATATATTTTCCATTAGCATTCGCGAACAAAATAACAATTGCTACTAAAATAAATTATATATATATGGTGACTATAAAATAAATTAATATACAACCAATAATTTCGTTTAATAAGAAAATGGTACGCGTCGAATACTTGTTTTAATGGCCCTTGTGCTGATTGTTAAACACCGCGGAAATAATTGACATCACGCTTATCGCTGCATTTGCCAAATACTAAATTAAATCTTACGTCGTATTCTTCACAATAGGCCACTTGCATGGATCTCATAATGACTTGGAAAAAATTGTGTGGATAGATATTTCTACTAAGATTACGGAAATGTTACTAATTTTTTTTAGAAATTTATGTTTTTTTTTCTTTTTATAAATAAATCCGTTTTTTGTGCTCGTGACGTCACTACATAAAAATGTTCCGTCACCAATAATATTGAATTAATTTTGTAAAATTTCACATCACAAGATACTTCCCAACCTTCCTCTTCCTCGTCTTCTTCCCTTCCCCACTTACCTTCAGACTCATAACATACCCCTATTGGGGATGCCACTGGCTCCTGACGGGAGCAGTTGGGACTCTTGTGAGGTATTCACTATAAAAAATATATATACACATATATATATATCTAAAAGTTATCGAAAATATTCAGGAATTTCAGTAAAAATTAAAAAAAATACCTAAAACTACTATAAGAGTCCTTATCTCACTATTTTTATTGTTTCTTTCAAACATTGAAATCCGTTATTGACTAATCTTGCATTTTTTTTAATTATCCCTTGTTTTTGCTTTATTATTTACTTTCATACATGATATTATATAATTTTACTAAAATTCCCACACCAAACAAACACAAGAGCCTCGTCTCTTTATAGTGAGGAAAAGCTATTGTTATCTACTATTTTAACATGTAAAAATTGTGTATTTATTGTTAAAAAAAACCTATAAATATTTAAAAAAAATACTACCATTCCTGTCGAATACGTCGTTTTTTTTGGAAATGATTTTTGGCTATGTATTTTTTTTTCACACCAATAAAATTATGTCCCGTCTTTCCGGTTTATAAAAATTGGTCAGATTTTTCGGCGTGAAATTTTCAAAAAATCGCCAGGGTTTCAAAAATAGGATTAAAAAAAAAACGGAATGTCTTAGAATTTTTGCCTAAACCGGAAAAAAAAATTGACGCAAGTGGCCTATTGTGCGCCGCTAATAAATGCCCTGCAACTGAATCGTATTTCAGTACCCACCCAGTCATTATATTATAGTTTAGATGTCTTAAAGTTTACGGAATTCAATACTTCGTTTGTGTGAAAGCACTATGAAACAATGCATGATTATTTGTGAGAAAATTGTTTATTTTTATATACGCATTTGATGTAGAAAATTACATAGTTAATCAAATGATACGTGGATATTCAATTGGATATATGCATAATGATAATAATATAATATCTAATATGGCAAATACAATGTACGTTAAGAGCTACATTACGAAGTGCCTGTTCTAAGATTGTAATCGAGATTTTTTTTTGGATTTTAATTATCATTATTTGAGGAGGTCGAAATTTTCGTACAATTTTTGAAATATAGCAAGTAACTACAAGAAAACAATTTTTTTATAAAGCATTAGATTTCTACTGTTCTACGGTAATTATCGAGGGTAATGATTTAAAAAAAAATTATATTAACTTCATACAGGAGGCCCTGAGGAAAATAATTTCCCTCGGTGCCTATGTCATCTTTGAAGATGCTGCGTGGAGAGTCTTTTTGAGGAGAGGAAGGAGTGAACATGGGTCTTGAAGAGACCCATGTTGTAGGAAGGAGGAAACACAGAGGCCGGCAAATCGTTCCACAGCCGAGCTGTTGAACTCAAGAACGAGTCGTAAAAACGACCAGTTCTCATGTGACAAATGTCAACCGTGTACATACGTTGGGCGAGCGTTTGGCGTGTTTCCCGACTATGCACCGGTGCCTAGGGGATCAATGACGCTAGTTCCTCGGAGCATCTTCCATTGAAATACCGGCAGAACAAGGATAGTGATGATACTTTTATACGTCAACGTCAACACGAATTAACCCCTCAGGCTAATTTATTCGCTTTTGGGAACAGCTCACATAGGTCCTTTAGAAATAGACGTATCTCTCTTACTGTATTGGTAAGAAATATGATCTAAATGATGTTAGAAATAGAAAACCCCACGCTTTATATTCAAATCTAGAAGTTAAACACAGAAAAATTAAAAATTTCCACCTCTATGCAACTAAAGTTTCCAATCGTAATTCGAGAAAAAAAAAATTAGAAAATTACTTAGTGATTTTTTTTTTATGAAACGACAAAACAAGTTAGTTGACAAGAATGTTTATAACACTTTGAACCATTAAACTTTTTTATGTTGGTATTAAAATTTAAAAAAAAAAATGTAATTTGTAACAATAAAATTTGAAAGCGTATTTCATCACATATCAAAACAAATTTTTAATTTTCCAGTACATTCAGAATATGGATATTATTGTAAAGCGGAAATTTTCTGACCTTCTGACAAAATATGCCCGAGGCCTGATGGGTTAACGTTTTTATGACTACTCGAAAGGACTGGTAGGTATAAACATTTGAAATGGATTGCAGTCAATTTTCCTAAACATACGAATTGGCTTACATACAAGTTATAAGCATGTATAATGTATACACTACATTCCCTATCACCTTCCTAAATGTGGGCTTTTACATTGTATTATAAGTACATTGGACGATGTTAAAAATAAAGATATAATACAAAGTATAGAATGCACATATCAGTGATAAAGATAAATACAGAGTGCAGCAACTGATAAGAATGGCGTACAACTTTAATAAAATTATTTTTATAATCTGTTAGACTTTCAATACACGTGGTATCAGTGTTTCCATGACAGTTTTTCCCCCGTCAGTTGCCCCCCGGTAAACTTATACACCATATGTACCTAGTCGTATTAGGGAAAATACGGTATACCTGCTTACATAAAATATAACTAAATGTCCCCGAAGGGGTGTGCAGAGAGGATGTATCTACCGCCGAATTACAAAAGTATAAAACTTATTTTTATTCAAATGCATCAATAACAAAACTATCATACTAAGTACAAAAAATCGACACAGTTAATATATTCGTTTGATATCCCCACCAACGTATTATTAAAAGTATTTTGGAGTCGATTTTAGGTTTAAAATCTTACTATCTTACTAATATTATAAAGGCGAAAGTTTGTATGGATCTATGTGTGTTTGTTACTCTTTCACGCAAAATTTACTGAACGGATTTTAATGAAACTTTACAATAATATAGCTCATAGATCAGAATAACATAGAGGCTATAATTTATAAAGCTAGCTATTTATTTTCAATATATTGAAAATGATAATTATTGTTTAATAGAAAATGTCAAAATTTGAGAATGACATTTTGCAAAACAATGATTGATTCTATTTTAGAAAATATTTAAATTAGTGAATTTATTTGAAGTACTCGCCTAATACTTTTAATCGAATCAAGAATTATAGATATTTTAAATAAATAGGTTAAGAATTTTGGTATCAACGTAGATTGGACATAGGAAAAGAAAATAGATTACTCGAAGTACTAATCCTACGCAGACGAAGTCGCGAGCAGAAGCTAGTAATATTATAAACGCGCAAGTTTGTATGGATGGATGTGTGTTTGTTACTCGTTCACGCAAAAACTACTGAATGGATTTTAATGAAACCTTACAATAATATATTTCATACATCAGAATAACATATAGGCTATAATTTATAAATATAGCTATTTTTCATATATTACAAATAATTATTATTATTGCCTAATAGAAAATGTCAAAATTTGAGAATGACATTTTGCAAAACAATGATTGTTAAATCAAAATTCTATTTTGGAAAATATTTAAATTAGTGAATTTATTTGAATTACTCGCCTAATACTTTGAATCGATTCAAGAATTATAGATATTTTAAATAAATAGGTTAAGAATTTTGGTATATTTGGAAATTTGGTTTATTTTTAATATTATAAGGTTATACCGTTGGTCGTTGGCAGATTTGTTCAATTTTCAAACGATAGATTCTATTAAACGACACAAATTTCAAATCATATGGCAAAATAAATCAATACATAATCCAGTAAACACAGTTTTCAGAATTTTAATTTTAGTTAAATTAAAATCATTAAAAAATAAATCCGAGAACGTGCTTTGTGACATAAATATCTCAGTTTTTCTATTTATTTAAGGTCTTACAAACTAAAATATTTCAGATTTTTTACACACTTATTTTGTTTAGACATTATTGAAAAATACACGATATTTAATAATTTATCATAGTGCGTTTTGAGCATTTTTATTGCTTACTTGAATGTAGGTATATATAAAAGCAAGTTTTGAATGAAAAAGACCGATATTAAATTTTAAATTTAAAAATTTTGATACGGGGAATAATCGATCTTTCTCATTGGAACCTCTCTGTACAGTTGCAAGCATTTTTAAACTTTTATTCTCAGCCGCTGGTCAATTGCTCCTTACAAATGAACGATTCGCTCAAACTCGAATATCATTGATTCAATCAGTTGATTGGTTTCGAATCAATTTGAATATTTTGATAGATTTTCAATGTTGGACGAGCCAAGAAAAATGTTATTTTTGGCAAACTTTTAAATGTTTGCAAGGAAAAGTAACAAATGAATGTACGGGAGATATGTGTATTGGCTGATCGACTCACACGAGGTCACACTCTGGCATAATTTCGCGACATATTGCCAAATATATTTTAATTGGCTATAAACGTAGCTTGTACCTATTAGAGAGGTAAATACGATTGATGCTATTGCTCCTCTACGTTTTATATAATATGCGCTGAGAAATATTTATCTACAATTGTTTTGTTTACAGTTTCACTCGCTCTAGGTAGGTACTACCCGGCCCTGCCGAAAATTTGATTTTTTGATTGATATTATTATTATTTTTATGTGAATACCGCACAAGAGTCCCAAATGCTCCCAACCATCTGGAGGCAGTGAGATTGTCATCACCAATTGCGATATGTTGTGAGTTGTGATGCTGAAGGTAGTGAAAAGAGGAAGGAGGTGGGGAAAGAGGAAGGTGGAGAAGTATCTGGTTATTCAGATCTGGTCTAATTTCTAGCAACGTTTCAGTTCTGAAATTCTCTTTTCAATATTCAATGTACCTACAATAGACAAAATATATAAAAAATATTCAATTCTACAAATTTACAAAGAAGTACAGTTAAATAACTTACCATTCCATTCATCAGCAAGATATCAGAATACTATCAAAATCCCTAAATTTAGTACAAAGCACACACAAAATACTTATCTCTATCTAGGTATAACATATTATAACAAACTACCATTATATCTGAAAGTTATCGATAATATTCAGGAATTTCAGCAAAAATTTAAAAAATACCTAAAACTACTATAAGAGTCTATATCTCACTATTATTATTATTTCTTTCAAATCCTTTATTGATAAATCTTGCATTTTCTTAATTATGCCTTGTTTTTTGCCATATTGTATTATTTACTTTCACACATGATATTATATAATTGAACTAAAATTCCCTCACCAAACACAAGAGCCTTGTCTCTTTATGGTGAGGAAAAGCTATTCTTATCCACTATTTTACCACTGTATAAAATGTAAAAATTGTGTATTTATTGTAATGAAAATCTTTAAATATTAAATAAATTAAAAAATTAAAAAAAAGAATGGTCGTCTTATGAGCAAAACTGAAAATATCTTCCACTCTGGAACGTGCGGTAAATATACAGAGTGGGGCAAAAGGTATGCCCGGGTTTTGGGGAGCAATTAAAGAGAATTTATGACGCGAATGTGAACGGTATAAGAAGCCGAGGACGCCCAAGGAAGACGTGGCACGATCAAGTAAATCAGATGCTTGAGTCGGGCCATGTCAAGAGTCAGAATAATAGAAGAGTATGTATGAGAAGATGTATGAATGTGAATGAGGCAAGGAGCGTGTGCCAAGACCGAGTTGTTTGGCGGTCCGTCCTCTCTGCCTACCCCTGCGGGGAAACGGCGTGATGGTTAGTTAGTTAGTTAGTAATAAAAAAAACTACTGAGCCTATAGACATGAATTATTAGATTCGTTAGTTCAAACAGTTTTTGTCGTGTAGTTTTAATAATGATTTCTGCAAGATGGTGGCCTTCAGCAGCTATACAATGTTGTAGTCGATTTTTGAATCTTTTGGCAGTATTTTGGTACATCTCAAGCGGAATGGCGTTCACCTTTCGATAATTCTGGTCTTCAGTTCTTACATGGTATGGGGGCGGTGTTTGAAAGCTTTTTCCTTGAGGTACCCCTAAGAGTATTGATATTAGAGAGACGGCATGTGAAGTGTGCCCGCGCGCTCCAAGTGGGCCTTTTCGAGAATTCTACCCACACGGTTGACATTGGCTGTCACCATGTAAAATGGCTGCTGTCGGAACGTATTAAACGATCAAAAACCAGCAGCCAATGTAAGCCGTTTGGGTAAAATTCTCGAAAAGGCACACTTGGAGCGCGCGGGCACACTTCACATGCCGTCTCTCTAATATCCATACTCTTAGAGGTACCCCCACAGGAAAAAGTCACACATGCTCAAATCAGGCGAGCGTGCGGGCACCCAACGTCACCTCTCAGAGAGAGCCATCCAGGGGTGTAATTTCCTGGGCGAGCATGATTTTGTAGGGATCGAACGACAAATCATTGTGCAAAATCCTCCTTATAGACATTCCCAATGCAACTGCTTGCCTCCGGTGACCGTTCGACTGCTGCCCTCACCAACGCCACATTTTCGGGTGTTCTTACAGTTCTGGGTCTTCCAACTACACGAGGCATCGATGTGGATCCGGTTATTGGTATATCTTCCAAAGCACGAACCCAACGTCTGATTGTCTTTCCATCAGGGACCGAAACGTTTCGCGGAATGTATAAACGCAAGCGCACGGCTCTCGGCGTCGCACAGTGGGCTGAAAATCGCCTTTCATAGACATAGAGACTTGAATTTTCAAGGGTATTTTTTTGGCTAGAAATGGATTCTGCTGATCATTACTATGCTATAAAATTTTTTATGAAGCAATTGCGTGCACAAATGAAGGAGTTGTCATTTTTTAAAGAAAAAAATGTATGGCACTGACATTAAAAATGAGGCTCTAGAATCTCTGGAAATATAAGGTTGGCCATTACATCCTTACACACAGATATACTACTATTTATTTGTATTTTTTTGACATACTTCGTATTGTGGCGCATCTTGCGCTTTGTTTTAAATCCTCAAAGTTGAAAAAAGAACTTTTTTATGTTGATGATTCATTTTAATGCCTAAATGCTTTACATATGAGTATGCTTTGTCTAGTTTACAATATTTTATTGACAATATAAACCATAATTTTGCATTAAAATGAATCATCAACATAAAAAAAGTTTTTTTTTCAACATTAAGGATTTAAAAAAAAGCGCAAGTTGCGCCATAATACGAAGTATGTCAAAAATATACAAAAAAATAGTAGTATATCTGTGTGTAAGGATGTAATGGCCAACCTTATATTTCCAGAGATAGCCTCATTTTTAATGTCAGTGCCATACAATTTTTTCTTTAAAAAATGATAACTCCTTCATTTGTACACGCAATTGCTTCATACAAAATTTTATAGCATAGTAATGATCAGCAGAATCCATTTCTAGCCAAAAAAGACCCTTGAAAATTCAAGTCTCTATGTCTATGAAAGGCGATTTTCAGCCCACTGTGCGTCGCGATGACAGAACGGCCGTTTTGTAAAAAAGTTGCTGTGGCGTAGACACGATGCTCTCCGGTCCAAACAATGATGCATACTGAAAACGGTGGAGCGGACCGGTCGCAATGAGACCCCGCCCAAAGCCCCACCCCCTCCACCCGCCGCGCAACGGATTTTTGCCCCATCCTGAACTATATATAATTTTTTACATGAATAAATTGTGAAATAACACAAATTTATCAAATATTTTTTCTTGCACACGCTTGGAATTAAACCCGCGACCTTTGGATTGCTAGTCGAAAGCCTTACCTCTCGACCACGGAGATCTTTGAGACAAAGCGGATGATTATCTAAACTTTGTGTTTTATCTTTGTTTCGAAACGACTAACTGATGTAACTGGAGGGTAAGATTTATGAAACATTGTATCTGTAAACATTACGCAATGTTTCAGAAACTGTGTATCCTAAACATTGTCCGTTTGATTTAGATTCTTCCGTCTTAACAAACGGAATGCAATCTTTACAGCACAGGCGTCAGGTGGGAATACTGTCCTTGTTCTACCGGTATTTCAATGGAAGATGCTCCGAGGAACTAGTATTATTGATCCCCTTGGCACCGGTGCACAGTCGGGAAACACGCCAAACGCGCGCCCAACATATTATGTACACGGATGACATTTGTCACATGAGAACGGGTCGCTTCTACGACTCGTTCTTGAGTTCAACAGCTCGGTGTGGAACGATTTGCCGGCCTTTGTGTTTTCTTCCTCCTATAACATGAGTCTCTTCAAGACCCATGTTCACTCCTTCCTCTCCTCAAAGGGACCCTTCATACAGCATCTTCATAGATGAGACAGGCCCTAAGAGAAATTATTTTCCTCAGAGTCTCCTGTGTTTTTTTAATTTTTTTTTTATAGAGGTTACATCACAAGAGTCCCAACTGCTCCCGTCTGGAGCCAGTGAGACTATGGCATCCCCAATTGGGGTATGTTGTGAGGCTGTAGGTAAGTGGGGAAGGGAAGGAGATGGGGGAGAGGAAGGTGGGAAAGTACCTGGCTATTCAGACCTAGTAACTAAACACGGCAAAAGCTATTATTAAGCAACGTTTCAATTCTGAATGGTGGTCTTGCACCAGGACGATACTGAGAGTATCTTCCGCTCTGGAACGTGCCGCAAGTATAGTATATATTATTTTTATTAATTAATTGTGAAATAACTATCGATTAGGAGTCAAGAGTCTTACCACTCGACCACGGACGGCCGTGTGGAGTTAAAGTAAAAAAAAAATGTTTCTCGTGGAATACTTGGCTGTAATTACGGAAAAAATATGTATTTGCCTACTAATAAATAAATTATGTACTAATATAAAAAAATTAAATAATCAAAGAATATTTAAGAATGTTGTTATAACATAGAGAACCGTCTGGCGTTGTGAGATAATATAGACCGGTTTCATCTGCATTTTAGATATCATCAGCACTAAATTATTTAAGGAAAATATGAATTTGTCGTATTTTTCCAGCGCTCACCACTGCCCTTTTCACCGTGCGATTTTATAAATTTGTTGTTGTGTCTAATGTTACATCGAGAAAACAAGCCATCAGTTGCTTTGAGTTCATCGTGGTCCGGTTTTTTAAGCAACTCCCTCTTCTGACTTTTCCTTCAGTACATGATCGCTAATATTCACACCTCGACCTGTGATTACTACTCAAGGCACTAAAACAAATGATTTGGTGCAGGCCTTGCCAACGCAAATTGCACCACGGGCCGCATAGACGACCTAAAATTTTTCAAGGGACAAAATTAAAACAATAAAGAAAACATAAAACACTGAAAAAAATAAAATGGTACAACGAAAGCGTATAATAAAATAAAATACACTGGCAAAAATTATAAGAAGTGTCACGTAAATAGATATTAAGTATAAATAAAAATTGCAGAAATTATATACGTTTATTAATATTTCTGAGTGATTTCATTTTCAAACTAAAAATACATGATTTTGCATTACTTAGTGCATCGCATTAAGAAGGTATTACCAAAGAATACCGGAAATTAGTCCTGACTCTTTTTTACAAAAAAAAAACATAAATTGACTTTGAAAGATTTTTATTTTATCTGGTACACGCAGTTTAAAATTTTGAAAAACTAAGTTTATTTTTAATGTAGTAAGGTTATACCGTTGGTCGTTGGGAGATTTGTTAAATTTTCAAACGTAATATTGTTTAATACAACACAAATTTCAAATCATATAATCATACAACAAAATAAATAAATGCATAATCTAGTCAACACAGTTTTCAGAATGTTAATTTTAGTTAAATTAAAATCATTAAGATCGGGAATCCGTACATCCGGGAACGTGTTTTGTGACAAAAATACTTCAGTTTTTCTATTTATTTAAGGTCTTACAAACTAAAATATATATTTATATTTTTTTACTTACATATTTTGTTTAAACATTATTGAAAAATCATAAATACTTATGATCAAAAAATACTTACAAGAAGTACACGATATTTAATAATTTATCATTGTGCGTTTTGAACATTTTTATTGCTTACTTGAATGTAGGTATATATTAAAGCAAGTTTTGAATGAAATAAATCGATATTAAATATTTAATTTAAAAAATTTGATACGGGGAATAATCGATCTTTCTCAGGGGAACCTCCCTGGAGAGTTGCAAGCATTTTTAATCTTTTATTTTCAGCCACTGGCCAATCGCTCTTAAATAAAACAATATAATTATTATTCGTCCTACCAGAGTCGATTCGTAGTTGTTTTAATATCTGCACTAAATGATAGTTTTTTAATGTTATCAACGTGCCCAATGTCCGACAATGTGTGTCAATGCTAACATGTTTTACAACAAGCCTAGTAGGTAGTAGTTGTCGGTCTACTTGCTACTTCATTTATAATTTGCCAATGAGTTAACGTCAACGACTATTATTTTATTATTCATGAGAGTTTCAAGTATTGTTATTAAAATAATTTTTACATCACATTACCCGACCGACTGACAACCGAAAAAAATACTTTTGTACTTGAGGTGTGTAAAGGCAAAGGCAGCAATCTCCATTTCGGCCAGATTGCTATGTTTGCTTTTCAAATGACATGGAAATTGTTATCTTTGCTTTTACACACAATATTACATACAAATATTGTATGCACGTATATTATATACAATATAGGTATGTAATATTGTACTTAAAAGCAAATATAGCAATCTCCATATCATTTGAAAACCAAACATAGCAATCTGGCCGTAATGGAAATTGCTGCCTTTGCTTTTACACACCTCGACTTTTACTTAGAAAAGCCTCGCTTTGTTACGAATATAATATCGCCTTGTTTGTTGTTTTGTACTTATTTATTATATTATTTTAACCAGACCTTTTTTCTTTTCTTTTCAGGTAAGTTGTCTCAATAGGCTGCATTAAATGGATGAAAGAAAATTACAGAAGTTTGGTAAAATGTGTTTTTTTAATTTTATTTTTATTTCGGCTAAACTCGCGTTTTTTTGTGGAAATTCGCGTTTTTTTGTGGAATTTTTGGGAAAAGCGGTGTTATGCTTTTTGGTATTTTAAATGTTAAATCGACGTTCAATTTTATGGCTGTTAAAGCATTTGACATGCTTTAGACCAAGGCTGCCCAACCTTTTTAACAGTCGGGCCAAATTGACAAAATCACAGGCGGGTCACTGATAGGGTAATAATTGATTATTTCAGTCAAACTGATTGTAAAAGGATTTACAAAAATTTGCAAGATGGCGAATTTTTAAACTTGCTCACGCGGGCCATTTATAATTCGACCGCAGGCCTGGGGCTGGGCAGCCTCGCTTTAGACAAAGAAATATATTTAGAGTGTTTAATAATTGTAAATGCCGACCTAAACGTGATTCGATCCATTCTCGCGCAGGTAGTTACTTTACTGACTTTACAATGACCGTACGCGAAAAAGAAAGACGTGTAAAACATACGTTCGGCAGAGAATAGCGTGGGCAGGTAAACATGCGCTTCCGGACCTTAAACTCGCCTATTGCGAGGATTTTTGTGTCAACGTCAGGTCGGCATTAAAGTTTGGTGCTTACTATACAGATTATACCAAGATATTCTGCGTAATTATAAATACGTTTGTAGGTATTTATGAAACTAGGAAAACGATTAGCCGTATTGCAAAATACTCTCGTTGTTTACATTTTTCATCTAGGTATGCTGATTAGTTTAGGTTTTAGCACCGAGTGTGCGAGTACAGGTACAGTGTGTTTACTCACTAAGCCGGTAGTAGGCAATAAGAATTACTATAAGCACGGGCATAAGTACCAAGTATTGCGCGTCACACCGTCGCGGTTTACCGCTGCGGTTTGGCTAGAACAATACCGCGAGATGTTTAATTTGTCACGGTCTCTGGACCGTAAATTACCGGTTGTACTTAATTCCTCAAGGTCGTGTACTTGATCCAACATGCTTGGACATACGCATGTTAGTTTTATACCTGTGTGTCTGATTTTTTTAACGCTGGATTTTCCCGAATTTAGCAGATATATTTGGGGTATTTATCTGTGTCGATCTAGGAGTATTGATATTAGAGAGACAGCATGTGAAGTGTGCCCGCGCGCTCCAAGTGTGCCTTTTCGAGAATTCTACCCACACGGTTGACATTGGCTGTCACCATGTAAAATGGCTGCTGTCGGAACGTATTAAACGACCAAAAACCGACAGCCAATGTAAGCCGTTTGGGTAAAATTCTCGAAAAGGCACACTTGGAGCGCGCGGGCACACTTCACATGCCGTCTCTCTAATATCCACACTCTTAGGTGTCGGTATATCTGGAATTATTTAGAAAATTTAACCTTATGTTTTTATATGA
Organism: Limnephilus auricula; assembly: GCA_951813805.1. Classification (NCBI taxonomy): domain Eukaryota; kingdom Metazoa; phylum Arthropoda; class Insecta; order Trichoptera; family Limnephilidae; genus Limnephilus; species Limnephilus auricula. The sequence continues at coordinate 39,922,642 of OX638389.1, read as the reverse complement.
ATGCCTATAACCTTTTATTAAGTGAATACCGCATAGGAACCAAACCTTTTGGGGATAGTGGACGCAACTGCCACCCCAATAGGTTTATGCTCTGAGACTGGAGGAAATGGGGGGGGGGGAGAATATAGGGAACGTTCTGGAAATACCTGGTGATTTAGATCTAGTCACCAAACGGTAAAGCCATTACAAGAAACGTTTCGATTTTGAGGTTTTTCACCAGGGCAACACCTAAACCGAAACTTTTATAAATGATTCCCGGTTAAACCAAATCCACCTAATTCACTGTGATACATGTGGTTTTCGTTAAATCTGGTTAAAAAGACCTTGGTGTCTCTCTAGAAAGCAAAATTTAAAAAATCACATTTCATTCTAATTTTCGTTGAAATTTCTTCGGACGGAGGTTGGAACAACCCAATTTTTCGGTGAATGACGATTTGAAGGAAATTCATACGTCAAATTTTTTGTCGGTCACTAAACAAGTGAAGAAATATTTTGACTTCTAGCAGGTCTTGATTTGACTTGTCACTTCTATTTTCTTATGTTTATCTCTGCCTTTTGTCTTTGCTTTTATCTACTATTCTTTTTACTCTCATAATTTATATTTTTATTTAATTTCTAATTATTGATTTTGTAAATTGGATATAAGTCCGTGAGTAAATAAATAAATAAAATTGTAGTAATGGGTGTGATTAAAAGAGGGTTGCTCAGATGTTTTGGACATCTAAAGCGAATGAACGAAGTAAGGAGTGTAAGGAGAATATACGATGCAAATGTGATTGGTAGAAGAAGTCGGGGACACCCGAGAAAGACATGGCACGATCATTGAATCAGATACTTGATTCGGGCCATGTCAAGAGTCAGAATAATAGAAAAGTATGAATGTGAATAAGGCAAGGAGTGTGTACCAAGATCAAGTTGTTTTGCATTCCGTTCTCTCTGCCCACCCCTTCAGTGCAACGACGTAATAGTTAGTTAGTTTGGCCAACTTAGGTATCTAATAATTTACCAGTGGATATTTTCGAAAATATATGGAAAAAATAGTCCGTTCCATATTTTCTGTTTTGGCCGCCTTCAGAGATAAGTGTGTCAATATGCACTTTTTTGTTGCATAATAATATGTTGTCGTCTTTATATTTCATACGTTTTTATTAAAATCTTATGAAAATCACATTTTCTTATATTCTCTGCAGATAAATAAATACACCTGGGAAAAGTAAATAATATGAGCCAACCATCTTTGCAAATAAAACTATTTTTTTTACTTTAAGCTCGTTGTTTAGTTTGCTAAATAAATTAATGGTGATGTCACGACTTATTTTTGTTCATTAAGGTGTGTTAATGTGGAAAACTGCAAGTTATGTATATTCTTCGGATATGTATGTTAAAATCAGATGTTCAAATGTCGATGTAAATCAATGAAGACACGTGTAATGTACGTACGAAATAAATAAATACGTCTGGTGATGGACACTGTAACGTTGTCCGAAATGTTGGCTAAATAAGGAGTTAGCGCAACACGGCATGATACCCCAAATACACTGGTCGAGTGCCCCAAAGCGTCGAATTTAAAAAATATATACTCATACAACAATATTAGGATTTGATAATGTGGAATGTGGACCGTACAAGCTTTGTACAAAGAAATTACAAATACCGTGCAATAAAAGTATTCAACACTATGTCAAAGGATTCAAAAATATTTGAGACACAAAATTAAAAGATGTATTAAAGAACAAAAAAGGCAATATTATGCCGTGTCCAGACGCTTGTCAAGCTTTTACTAGAGTTGGGGCATTTATGTTCTTTTCAAAAAATGAAAATGAAATGTTCTTTATAAAACGCTAACTATTTATAATAATGATAATAATAAAATCGTTTATTCATCAATAGTTTTTTTTTTACAATACAGGTACAGATTTTAGATTATTCATTGGTTCTATTGATGAAAAGGCCACTGCTCAGCTGCAATTCAGGATTTCTCGTAAAATGCAGCTGGTTTTCAGCAGTGCCTTCAATAAAATACAGAAAGTAAACTAAAAAATTAAATATAGATAAAAATAAAATAAATTTACTCAAACTTTGGGAAAAAATCGGCTGTTTTGAGACAATTTGTGTGATATAGAAATAGGTTAGTACCGTAGTAGTCCACAAATATACAAAACAGCCGATTTTTTCACAAAGTTTGAGAAAACAGTTAGCGTTTTATAAAGAATAGTTCGTTTTCGTTTTTAGAAAAAAAAAAGTAAATGCCCCCAACTCTAGTAGAAGCTTGCCGAGGCTTGGCAAGCATCTGGACACGGCTTAAAGCTGATTAAATTATTACATTTAAAAAAATAAATAATTAAACATACGAGTATATGCGTGATACTCAATACCATTACAATACAAATTTCATGATATACAACCGTACCTACCTCATAATGTTTTCATATATTTTTGTTTTGTTTAGTACAGGTTTTATTATTATATTTTATTATATATCATCCCAGTTTTATTTTTATTATATTTCAATTTATTATTCCATGTAAACTTTTTATTGTATTTTATTAAATTGTAAAATGCGGGCCTCAGCACCGGTAAAGCACCCATGCGGCCCAAATTATCAAATAATGTTTTAGAATGTGTGGGCATCCGGCAGACGCATCGTCTGCCAAGACTTGGGCAAACTTCACCCCATGAACCCGGGCACCCCTGCTAAGTCAGCGAAAGCGAACCGCTTGAGCTGACCTATGGCAGAGATTTTAATCTCCTAAATTGTACGCCTATATTGTTTTTATCGAAAAAGTAAAACAAAACGGAAAAACTGTAAGCATATTATAATATATGTATATATTTGTTTTATTTCACTGAAAATTTATTTTCATGTTTGATTCATGTGGTATGCACGCACTGCATCTGAGTGTAAGAACCGTGTTCGTGACAACTGTGACTGCGATACCTTCATGTATGGACATATTTTCCATAACGAATCGTGCCGATTTAAACGTTGTGCTAACTCGTTGACACGAAATATTCTATTGACGAATCAATTAGTGAAATGATGCGATAAGTTCTTCTGCGGACTGCGGACTTCATGTCAGGCTTCAATTTAGCCAAAGTGGTCACGGAATTGGAAGACGGTTTTATGATGGATCCAATTACAGATTGTGCCTAAATTAGACTATGATTTTCATGTTTTTGTTTCCTCTCTCAATACTAACTAATAAACCAAGTACTTTTGAATGGTGGTGAAATCAGCCATTTATTCTCACACCGATGCTATTTTTTTGTTGGAAAGCGGTAAAAACTCTTCTACTTTTTTATTTATTGTTATCAAGTTTTTTTATTTATTTTTTTAGTTATTTATTTTATACACTTTACAAATATAAGACAAAAAGTCCCGATAAACTACTTTTTAAAAAGGACTAATTTCCGGTATCCTCTTAAGTATTTTTATGCACTCATATTTGTACTTGGCTTGAACATACCTAAGAATAGAGCGCGAATTATATTTTCTTGTTCATTTATCAAAATAGCTTTTGGATTATTAGAAGTTTTGTTAATTTCCAACTTCTCTAAAAGATTCATAAAAAAAACTTTTCTACTCTTGATCCAGAAGTCTGCGGTTCAAAAACTGGCGTGATTTAATATTTGTGCATTCATTCACACTTAGTTATTTAATTTCAATGCTATAAATATTTCATAGACAATAATTTCACGTCACAGTTAAATGCAAACAAAAGAAAATGGCTTTCGTTCTAAATGAAAATCTTTGAGGAAATGAGTGAGACGAAGCGCTGGGCTGTTGGGCTAAATGGAACATTTGTTTCAGTTGAAATTTGTGTGGAAGGCTCTTTTTGTGTTATTATTCTATCGTCTAGGTGTCAGTTGTTTTCTCAATAAATAATGATTATTTCATTAAACCTATCTTTGTCCAACAGCAAGTAGTCAACAAAAATAACAATAGGTTAGTATTTACTTAGGTTGAGCCCGCCTGACGTGTTTGTTTAGATGTTATAATTTATCGGTTTACCAAATCTTTTTCTTTGTGGTATAAAACAAATATTTTAACATCTGCTTAGATTCTTAAAGTTTTCCTTTGAGCGCAACGCTAATTACTTCATCGAATTTCAGGATGTTTAGAAAATAGTCAGTATTAGCAATATTTTTATAAACAGAAATTCAGGGGTCTGGAAGATATTTTTACCTACATTGAAGAATAATGTTGTTGCCTACATTGTGAAGGAATAACAATGCTTTAAAATTAAAACATATCTCAATAGGAAAACAAATGTTTATCGATAAAAATCCTGCCACTCAATAGAAAATCTCAAGTGTGATCCATAATGATTAGAAAGAAAACTGTTGTCGCTATTTTAAATAAGATTTTTCATCTCCTGGATCTAGCTTAAACATATCTATAAAAGCTCTTTAAACACTCAAGCACGATATAATATATTTGTTTACTTTAGTCGACAATAACTCTTCGTTGACGTTCAAGTCATGCTCGGGAAAGAAAAAAAATCGATTAAATCGATGTCGCTTGTCGGTGTCGATTAAATCGATGTCGATTAAATAAAAGTCGATTAAATCGATGTCGATTGTCGATGTCGATTAAATCGATGTGTTTATCTTGGTTCCGGGCAGATTATTCGATCTTTTCTTTTTAGAATGAAATTCTGATATTTAAAAATGTTTGATCATTTTCATCAAAAGTAAAATGAAATTTCACCGTAAAAGTGGCACATATACGCCCACAAAACAACAATTCTATCGGTTTACCTCTTCTAATAATTAAGTAATCCGTTTAAATTCCAAAATTATGCCATTTCTAAACATTCAATGGGGAAGTTGAGTGAAAAATATTTTGACTTATAAAAAATATGTTCATGTAGATAACATGCAAACTTAAATATCAGTATATATATTTTTTAAAGTTCGTTTTCATAATTAAATTAATTCTACAAGTTTGAATTTTATTAAAGCCCGCGAAAAGTGACATTTTTCACCGACAGCTATGTTAGGAACTGTTGCAAGTTTCGGTGAAAAATTACATTTCGTGTTTTTAAATTTAAAAAATAACCATTAAAATGCACTTTTTTCGAAATTCCGGCAACTGAATTGATTAGTACTAGTTAATATCTAACTACTACAACTTTTTAAATTTATTATTTTCGTCCATATTAAGCGTGACCTGGTTTTGTAAATATTTTACCTTATATTTCACACAAACAAGGGACCAGATGACGTGACGAACTCTCCAGTTCTATACTCTTAGCGGGCGTTTTAGCGGGCTTGATAAAATTGAAACTTGTAGAATTAATTTAATTATGAAAACGAACTTTAAAAAGAAATACTAGTATCTATTTAAGTTTGCATGTGAACATTGATAAAAAACAAGAAAAAAAAGGACTCAACTTCTTTATTGCTGCAGCAGTGCAACGCCGCCGAAATTTTGTATTTTGACATAAAATTCGGATTGGGATAAAATGACGAAGGACGGGAGTAGATGGGAAGCTATATCGAGTGATCTAATTTGAGTGCGATTGTATAATGGATTTTCGTTTTATGTTCCGTATAGTCGAGTTAAAAATGCCAATGTGCTAATAATTTCGATTAAACGAAATTGTGGATTTGTTTATTTGGGATTTAAAGTTTATGGAAGTTGAGTTGATGAATGAATGACGGGTCCAGTTGTTGTAGACGGCTCTATTGGACCGAGACGGTTCGACTAATCGATTAGCAGCATCAAGATCTGCTGACCTTAGCTGTCTAAGATTTAGTCTCGCCAGACACGTAATTCGGATATCTAAACTGGTACATAGATAAAAGAAACAAATGATCCGGTACTATTCCTAGCAGTGCTATCGTTAACTATTCTCTTGAGACATCGAAGCTAATTCTGTACTTTGGTTTATAAATGGAACTATAAATAAACTGCTAGTAGTTATGTTTTTTTTTTGGGTGTTATGCCGTGTTGCGCAACCCCCTTCTTTAGCCAACGTTTTGGACAACGTTACAGTGTCCATCAGGGCAGATGAGATCTGTTGCTCATGAAGAGTCTAGATGACCATGGTTTTGAAGGAATCGTGGACTGTATTTTGGATAAGGTAATTTATTTTACTAGACTCATCACAATGATCCTCGTTTTTAACCCACAATGGATTGCAATCTTTCCAATATAACGTAATCTTTAAGTTGACATTTAGATGTAGCACTATTTACCTGTGTAAATTAATACGTTACTCTGATTATATTCCTTCTTTCATGTTCTACTACGAAAATACGGTTCCATTACTACCAGACCATCACTTAATTTATTTTCAATTCTGTGTGACTGATGTTTTAAGACGTTTGATATGTTGTCTCACACACTGTTTGTATAATCATATCATAGGATTGAGAATCGACTTAACTAATACATTATTGATGTTCTGAATTGATTGAATACATTGAGATGTTCTTGTCTCTACTACCAATCCTTTGTCCTTTATCAGCTGCGATTCAGTTAATTTGCAGCTCTCCATATTTAGCATCTACCTCGCTTTAATCTTTCATACTATACTGTATTGGATACGTTTCTTTTGTAATATTCACATATTTAATGGTTTTATTTGATGCAGTAGTCAAACCACTATTCTTATCAGAGTGTATATTTTTTGTCTTGTTTTGCAATATTTAAATCTTTTATCATTTAAATGAAGTGCAAACAGTATTGGGTCCAACATGGTTCCTTGCGGTACCCGTAGCGTGTTATAGTTTGAAGGTTTTCTTTATCGTGAATCATATTTTATAGTTTTCACGTAAACTTAACAATGCTGCTATTCCATGTTTTGTGGTATTTGAAGTACACTAAAGATAGTGTTATCTTATCTTTTTGTGTGGAAACATAAAACGCTATAAAGCTAATAGAAGGCAGGCGTAATACCATCTTGAAATGACACAATTCTTGTAAATTTCATTATGAACATCCTCCTTATTGTCAAATAATTATCATTTCATTAAAAAAATGGGATAATTTTTAAGTTAAAACATAAGTTACGTGTGTACCTGTTATAACGTTGCACAAGAGCATACTCGTACGATATGAGGTCTATTTTGGTATTATACATACACAAATTTAGATACAGTTCGCAGAGGACATCGTTGGGAACATGTGTTATTGGAAATGCCGTAGTTTGATCCTGGTATTTATTTTAATAATGTTCAGGAAAGGAAAAACAAATTTTATGACTTTATTGCTTCTATAAGGCCTTCTTGGGCTTCTTTGATTGTCTTTCCCTGTTCACGATCTTTTGTTCAACAGTTCGGCTGTGAAATGAATTACTGTTAATAAGTTATTAATAATTTCCCTGTGATAAAGACTTGTGGAGTTCCACCCTGTCTCCATACACCTGGAATTAGTGCGATGGTTATTATCTACTTAACTAGCGAATACCGTTTGGTGACTTAGCAGGGGTGCCCGGGTTCATGGGGCTAGGTTTGTCCGGGACTTGGGGGCGGATGCGTCTGCGCCGACCATCTGCGTGGCAGGCCGGATCGGGAGGGACTGGTTGAGGGAGACCTTTTGATCTCTCCAGCCGGACCCTCTCGACCCGCAGTGGGAGGGATGGCTTCATACGTCCATCACTCCTGAACATATTTAGCCCCAGGTTCCTACCCACCTCTCAAACCTTTTTCCTTCCAGGACTTCCTCTCCTTCCTTTCCCTTAAAAAACCCTCCACATAGCATCTTCAAAGATGACATAGACCCTGAGGGAATTTTTCCCTTCTACTGTGTGGAGCTAATGTAAAAAAAAATACCCGTAAAAAATCATGGGATAGTCTGAATTTTCGTCAAATCTGAACAAATTTTGAAAATGATAATTAAAACTACTTTCTGTTAGAAGTATTGTAGGCATTATAGGAAGGTATTTTATCGACTTGCAATTTTGAAAATTACGTTTAAATTCAAGCAAATCCGAGTTCTAGAGTTCATTGAACGAGAGTTACGCAGGATAAACACACAATCGAATCAAAATAAAATCTCCCGCACTGATTAAAGAGAAAATAAAATAAAAATAAAAATGGTGTAAAATTATATGTGCGAGGTTTATATAAAAAAATAAGCCTCCATTTTTTTATACCTCAATGTCAGCTAAACGAAGTTTTAATACAATGCTTTCATATTATAATTTATAGGTGTTTTTAATTAATATGGTTTAAGTTTGCGTGATTTTGACGAGCGCCTATTGATTTTTAACACATTGTAAATAATGCTTGTGTTGGTAAGTTTAAGTTGATTAAAAAACGCCATTTTCACTAGGTACTACACACATTAGTCGAATTAGGTTTATGTAAATGTTTTCATACTTTTCGATAATTTTAATTAAAAAATAACATTTAGATCATTTTCCTTTACCCATTAGTCTTTTGAAATGGACGTTTAATGACCACTGTCTTAAGACTGGTTGTTTCACAGAATTAAAACAATTAAGAAAGGAGCGTAAGGAGAATATATGATGCAAGTGTGAATGGTATAAGAAGTAGGGGACGTCCGAGAAAGACATGGCACGATCAAGTGAATCAGATACTTGAGTCGGGCCATGTCAAGAGTCAGAAAAATAGAAGAGTATGTATGAGACGATGTATGAATGTGGATGAGGCAAAGAGTGTGTGCCAAGACCGAGGTGTTTGGCGGTCCGTCCTCTCTGCCTACCCCTGCGGGGAAACGGCGTGATGGTTAGTTAGTTAGTTAGTTAAAACAATTAATAAAATTTCAAAGCTATATTTCAAGTTCTATTCAATTTCTGTGATTTTATCACGATGGGCAAGTTGTTTCACGTAACTGAAATAATAACAGGAATTGACTTTCACAGAACTTGAAATATTAAAATGATTTTTTATGAATTGTGTAAATTCTGTAAGTTTGTTTTTTTTTTTACATTAGGTCCACACAGGAGGCCGTGAGCAAAATATTTTCCCTCAGGGCCTATGTCAGCTTTGGGGATGCTGTGTGGAGGGTATTTTAAGGAAAGAAAGGAGAGGAAGTTCTGGGAAGGAAAATGGTATGAGGGTTGGGTAGGAATCTGGGGTTCAGTGTGTCTAGATCATCCGCCGCCAAGATCTAGACAAACCTTACCCCATGAACCCGGGCACCCCTGCTAAGTCACCAAACGTAGCGAACCACTTGGGGTGACCTATAGCAGAGGTGTTGGTTATCCAATAAATGGTTCCCGGGGCGGCGGTACCCATTCCCGCCTCCTAAATATAATTAAAAAGAAAACTTATTTTTAGCAGAGGAACTTATTGCAATATAAATATTATAGATGGGTTGTTTCACAGAATTTGAACAATTTATTAAATTTCAAAGTTAATTTTCAAGTTCTCTAAAGGTTTTAGTCAATTTCTGTTTTGTGTGAAAAAACTGTCCTAAATAACGTACAACGTACAACGAAATAACTTGAATAGTCAGTGGTTGAATGGGCATCGCGCTTGGGTCCCACCCAGGCGTTCCGTGTTCGATTCCTCGGCTGGATAAGTCCTCCATCACAACACAAGCAACATCTTCCGCTTAGTGTGGTGGTAGTAGGAGATTTTCAAATGTTGTTGGGATATTCGTAAACCAGGAATGTTTGTCTTTCTTTAAAAAAAAAAAATTAAATTTAAGGACCAGTTGTTTCGGAAAATTTCACGTTTGAATTTCCTTCAAATCGACATTCACCGAAAAATTGGGTTGTTTCAACCTCCGTCAGAAGAAATTTCATCGAAAATTCCATAGGACCAGTTGTTTCGGAATTCCCTTCAAATTTGAATTTCCTTCAAATTTGAATTTCCTTCAAATCGTCATTCACCGAAAAATTGGGTTGTTTCAACTTCCGTCAGCAGTAAATAGCAACAAATAACGTTCGATAAATTTGAAAATTTTATTCAAGTGTTCCCCGCCGAATCACAATTTTGACGTCTGCGCATGCGCCTCCCATTATTTCGCTAACCGTCCGGACTCGGCTGATCACATTCACATCACATTTCTATAGTATTTTCACTGCTGACGGAAGTTGAAACAACCCAATTTTTCGGTGAATGACGATTTGAAGGAAATTCAAATTTGAAGGGAATTCCGAAACAACTGGTCCTATGGAATTTTCTATGAAATTTCTTCTGACGGAGGTTGAAACAACCCAATTTTTCGGTGAATGTCGATTTGAGGGAAATTCAAACGTGAAATTTTCCGAAACAACTGGTCCTAAGTCTTTGAAATTTAATAAATATTTTAATTCTGTGAAACAACTTATTATATAATATATTATTATATTAACAATATGAATAATAACATAATATGAATAAAATATAATATCGTCATTGCACAAATGTTGCACTCATTAATTTTTGCATTTATTTTTTTCCATTGATGATTGATTGTTGCACTTGCTAACATTGTTTCATAAATATTATTTGCACTCAATGTGAGAATGTATTATGTATGACTTATTAACTAAGATGTCATTCCTCCTGCATTACAGTCGAAGAGTTAAGTGAGACCTAGTTAACTAATGGGTTCTAGTTGAGATATAGTTTTAGTTGGTAAGTAGTCCCGTAAAATGGGGTGACTTTGTCAGTTTTCAACTTTGAAACTAAATTACTGTTTTATAAAATTAATTGATGTTCATAATATTTATTGCACATATTTAAACTATCAAAATGTAATATGTAAAAAAAATCACATTTCGGTGTGGGACGAATTACTTATTATACTCGTACTAGGGGCACTGCTGAAAACCAACTGCATTCCGCGAGAGTTCCTGAATGTACAGATGAGCACTACTGAGCAGTGACCATTTGTCAACAGAATTAATGTTAAATAAAGAAGATAAACCTGAATACATACTCTACGCGAAAAACAACAATTTGTGTTTTCAAATGAATAGTGACTTATACTACTTTTATAACTAATATATTTTCATTTTTGCAACGCCGTTTTACGAAAACGATTTTTTAAATTTTCATTATTAAGTTAAAGATTATACATTACTTATTTATAAAATGTTTCAACTGCCCAAGTAGGAGGAATTCCGCATTAGGACAGTCAATTTAGGATGATATATGTATTATAATATGGAATATATTATGGAACATGATTTTTACAAAACAAAAAAAAATAAATGAAATAAAAATAAGAGAAAGATTAAAAAATAAAAGTTGAAAACATAATAACTGTTATTTGTTAAAAAACTAAAAGTAATAGGTTTATATACTTAATAACAGAGGATAACAAACAAACATTAAAACAAACTGGCGTATATTAATTGTATGTAGGTGTATGGTTATGTATTACTGGTTATGATTATGTATTACTGGTGTATGGTTATGTATTACTGGTGTATGGTTATGTATTACTGTTGTATAGTCATGTATTACTGGTGTATGGTTATTTATTACTGGTGTATGGTTATATATTCATAGTGTATGGTAATTTATTTGATGAGCTATCATAGAGGCCACATTCATGCAATATATAATATAGAATCGACAGTCGAGGGCACCCACCACTTTCCCGAATCGTTTTAAGGACCAGATGGATCCCTCTATCGATTCTCACGTCAAGACTCTAATTTGTTTTTAAAACGAAGCTACTATTAAATGATTCTAAAAGCCCCCGACTGTCCCTACACGGAATATAGAATCGACAGTGTTATTCATGCAAACGATTCTGATTTTGTCCTCTATATAATTTTCAAAGCATAAAGGTTCAAATCGCATCGGAAAAAATTCCAGCGTGGATCGTATTAGAACGGGTCTCCGGTGCACCGTCGGAATGTTCAGCCATTAAAAAAAAGGTCACCGGAGCACGATCGGCATACCACTCGTTAAAAAAATAACACTTTGTTTCAACTTAATTAAAACAACTATTTAAGTAGGGGGAGATGTAAAAAATGTACAAAATAGGTTCTTAGTTTAATAATTTATGCCCATTTCCTAATCTTCAAACTTCACTGATTGAGAAAAAATTTAACTTTAATTCATCTTTTACCATCTCACCCGACTTAAATAGTTGTTTCTAGTTATAATTATGTTGAAACCAAGTATTATTTTTAATTTATTCACGGCACGAATGTGCCATTAACGTAATTAAATTAACATGCCAATAGTACAACATAAAGAATGTAACAGTAGATATCTATAAATATAAAGGTAAAAGTAAAAGGTAAAAAGTAAAAAGTCAAAGTAATACGTAATAAGTAAAAAGTTAAAGTATGATAGTAAAAAGTAAAATCTATAAACTATTAGCGAGTACCCGGCACATGTTTGCCAAATGAATAGACATGTTTGTTTTTTAATTCTGTTTATTGACATGCTTTTGGATGCACGGAAGTGCGAACACGAACAGGCCCACATACAGTGTTCGTGTGAGAAGCATGGATTTTTCAAATTTCCCCCTGATATCCCCTACCGCTACTATGTTTTCTTTGCAATTCCTCCCTCTGCCCCTTTCTCGATTTTTTTAAATACAAATTTCATAATGCCAGAGTTCACCAGTACTTATATAAAGACACCTTCGCGGGTGTACGCACAACAACTCACTAAAGTTTCATCGCAATCGGATGAATGTTATAAGAATTAATTTCATAACGCCAGAGCTCACCATTATACTATATAGAAACCTTCGCGGGCATGCGCACAATATATCACCAAAGTTTTTTCGCAATCGGATGAATGGTTTAGGAACTCAAACAAAGAAACATTAATTTTTATATATTAGGAAAAGATGTTTTAAAAAAGGAAAAAAAAAAAAAATACAAAAGTATTAAATATAATAGATTATTAGAAATGCTCTTAGTAAGAGCAAAAACATATAATATGTAGGTATTATGGATTATGACAGCGCGATGTGATGAATTTTAAAATGTACCTATGATATGCGTAAGTAATAATAGGTTATATTATGGTTACATGATATAACCTACCAGTGGTTACATGATACAAGAGCCGGAATTAGGCAACTTTACCAATTTTCGTTGTTGGAGACAACCTCACAAAGTCGCCCCCTGATTTAAAAGTCGCCCAATATTACGGTAGGCACTAGTTAATTATAAGTATTTCTAGTTCACGAGCAGGCTCCGTCTGCCACGCTTTGCTCTTTGCGCGCTATCCGTGACAGTGGCGCTATAGTCGGCATCACGTTCTGCAGCAGCTAGTCACGGGACCAGCGATAAGGCTCGCGGAGTCAGCTGCTCTGCCGGTGCGCCAGTCGCCCGCCGACCTCCATCCGCCTAGTCCGCCCTGACCAAGTGTTAACAGTTCAATTATTCAAGACTGGATCGATCGAGGCGAGAGTAAGTACTACGCTCATTGACTTGTTTTTCTGTTCGTTTATTATTATATCTGATCTTGCGAAACACAATCACGCGCGGTTATTGGTACTGCCTCTTTAATTTTTTTTCGCTTTGAGAGCCAAGGTGAGTGGGCGACCTTTGATGGAGGTTCCCCTTTTAGCCTTTGGGGTCGTTCCGCCTTGATTTTGGCACGCTGAACGCTGGCAACATTTCCGCAAAAAGTTTTCACGCGATTTTTATAATCCTTAATCATTTTTAACTGAGTTGAAATACGATCCCCGAAACTCGCGTGTGGTAAAATAAAGGTGACATAATCAGGCTTCCTTTGGTGGAGGTTGCCCTGTTACCTTGATTTTAGACGATGGCAACATCCTGTGAAACATTTTTTTATTGAATTAGGTAAAAATGAGATCCCCGAGAGGTTTTTGTGGTAAAACTGGTGTTACGTAATATGGTGGTGTTACCTTTGATAGTGGTTCACTTCATAGCTTTTAAGGTTTTCCGCATTGATTTTAGACACTGTAGTAACGTTCCCTCAAAAACATGTTTTCAGATTTTGTGTTACCTTTGATAGTGGTTCCCCATCTCCTCCTCCCCGATTACCTTCAGCCTCACAACACAACATACCCCAATTGGGGATGCCATAGTCTCACTGGCTTCAGACGGGAGCAGTTGGGACTCTTGTGAGGTGTTCACTATAAAAAAAGTTTTCACGTGACAAATGTCAACCGTATACATACGTAGGGCGCGCGTTTGGCGTGTTTTCTGACTACGCAAAGGTGCCGAAGGGATCAGTGATGCTAGTTCCTCGAAGTATCTTCCATTGCAATACCGGTAGAACAAGGACAGCATACCTACTTGACTAATTTGCTCTAAAGATTGCAAGGGGAATCCATCGAAACGAACCGCGCGTTTTTGCAGAGTAAATGGGTTTTCAGGTATTTTGGGGACAAAGACCAGAAGTGGTTGCCAACTGGTTTCAACAGTGGGGCGCACTTGCGATTTGTACAGGGTCAGCAGTTGTGTACTATCAAAGTATCTGCGGGCCCCGTACAGTACGCCCGTTGAATCAAAATGTTCAAGCCTGGTCATATCAGTCGTTATAGTAAATATGTATGTATGACATGATGCATACACCTGATTGAATCAAGAATTGTGTGCTAATAAAGAATTGTGGGCGTTCCGTCCTCCGCATACCTCTGCAGAAATTGACTTAATGGTTAGTTTGCACTTACACTCTAAATTTCATTAGTTAGAAGTCAAGTGGAATATAATTCATCTATTTGGTCCCCTTTCTATAAAGTACACTCTAACAAAATAGAACGGGTTCAACACAAATTTCTTTGGTACTTAAATTTCAAGCTTAAAATTCCAATAGAAAACATTAATTATTTAAGTTTTGATGACAAAAGAATCATTTCTGACCTAATTTTATTATACAGAGTCATGAAAAACCTAATTGACAGCCCTTCCATGACAATTTAATGTGTTATTGTAATGTTTTATATTGTATTTTGTTCTATTTCCACGGTTTTACGCTATACTCTTCAAAAACTACTCGTAAATTCTTAAAATTTTTCACTTTTATAACTTTTGGTATAAATTCTATGTATGTGTAATCCTCGATTATAACTAATATTATTTTATAATCTATGTAAAAGCCCCTATGGGCGTATAACAACAATAAATAAATATTTTAAAAACGGTGGCACTTTCACACTGCCAGAAAAAACATTAATTCTTTTAAAACTTTGCGTATTTTGTGCACTCTTGAGTTGAACTCGTCTTAAGTAGAATCCTGACGTCCCACACTATTTTCAAGACATATAAACGAGAAATATCCGCCCCTTGTAATTAGCATATCTGAGTGATGGTCTATGCCAGAGGTTCTCAATTTTTATGAGAATAATTTCGTAACAATCAGTATTAATGTGATTTCTCTTGAATCTCTGATTATTTTCGATTGCAGGTGTCTTATTAACTCCTGTTTTATATATCTGTTGGATATTATGATTGTGCGGGTGGTTAAAAAACCTATCCAATTTTGTCTATCAAAAACAGTGCTAAAATATCAACGCTTTTTTTTAACAAAGTTTTTTTTTTTTACTTTACCATCTATTTTCAAAATTTGGTTTTTTGAGTTGTCTGGGAATTGAGCCTTCCTATCGAGGAATTGGAGTTGATAACTCTATCAACCGAATCAAATCCGGATTATACATAACCGACCTTTATTGCTTATATTAACTGCTGTAAAGTAATCGAATTTCAGAGAAATGCATATTTATTTATTTATTTATTTTTTCATGTTCTCCATAAAACAGTTATACACCAATATATCATGGAGAAGATTATAAATTACAAAGTACACAAGGGCAGTTTTACTACTTAGTGACATTTGCTAAAAGATAGTTGCTGAACTGTCTGTAAGTGACATTGAAAATGTCGATGGTCAATGCAGAATCGTTAAGTAGTTGAGTCGCTCTGTTTATTGGCGCGTTCTGATAGGCAGAAGTCCTCACTTTCGGTGCATAAAAAAGTGCATGGGATTTCCCACGAGTATACTTGTCAGGGACGTAAAAATTAACCTCTTTTAACATAGGCGGATTGAGTATGATTGTTTGAAAGTGTTTACCTAAAAATATTTTTCTGCGGGCTTCTAAGGTGTTGAAATCGAGCATCCCTGTTAAGAACAAAGAAGGATACAGGAATGGATAATACGTATATTCTCTCATATACAGGTAAGGCAAAAATCTTTTTTATACTTTTTCTATTTCTAGGATATGGTTTTGTTCAGAAGGGGCCCAAATAATGGAGCTATATTCCAGGATGCTACGAACAAGTGCTTCATATGTTCGACGTATTGCAAATCCATTAGTAAATGATCTCGCATTACGAAGAACAAATCCAAGCATTTTGTTGGCGCGGGAGACAATGTCAAATATGTGGGATTTGAAAGAGAGATTTGCTTCAAAAATCACGCCAAGGTCTCTAATCTCATTTTTGCACCATTGATAGAATGCATTGTCATTGGCAATTACTCACATGCATGCGGACATGTATGCATTTATCATATTATATTATCATTCAAATTCGAAATTCAAATAAACTTATTTAAAAATACATTATTTTGTGACCCACTAGTGGGTCAGGAACTACAGTTTGGGAACCTTAGACCATTGCTTCTGCGCTATTGTTTCGCAATCTTGATGACCACATTCGACTCGTAATCCAAATGCTGTTTTCCGCAATAAAATTATTACCGCCAATATAATATTATTAGCAGTGGCTATTAAATAGCTAAATTTTAGGTTATATTTACATACACATTGTAGCTACCAGGGCTCCTAGCACACTCGATCGATAAGGATTGATAGGATAACTTTCGGTAACTTCCCTTCGTTCCCTCGGACAACTGCAGATCGCTAACGTACAAACAACAGTTGATTTCAAATAATTTAAGGCCACTTAGTCATTGTGAGCTGTCACTTATTCGTTTGCGATCTGCAGTCATGCTAGGCAACGATGAGAAGTTACCGAAAGTTATCCTATCAATCCTTATCGATCGAGTGCAAGGGGGCCAGGTCACCCTTCATAACCCGACTTTCAGTTAAAAAACAACAGTTAGACAGAACCTAGATTTCAGTTAGAAAGGACGATAATCCTTCGAGCTGTAATTACATATACAATACTTCAATAAATAGTCACTGTGATTCAAAGAACCCAAGGATGGGTTGTTTAAAATTTTTTTAAGAATTCATCAAATATTTCAAGTTAATGTTCACGTTCTGTTTAGGTACTTGATTACAGTTCTGTGATTATTTCAGTTTTATGAAGCAACTGGCTTATAATGATATAATTAACAGAACTTGAATAGAAATTTCACAGAGCGTGAAAATTAACTTCAAATTTTTGATTAATTGTTCACAACTTTTGAAACAACTCGTCCTTAGTCTTTCAATAGTATCCTAAAGTATTGGAGAATGCTGGTCCCCAGTACTTAAAAATAACGAATTTCTCTGGAGAGGACACAATAGATATTATAGTGACCATTGAAAATTTTCAGCTCCCTTTTTGCTTATGACGGCAATACAGATAACTCAATTTTCCTTATCAAATTGTACCAGTTTCCTTCTGATATCTATTGAATGTAATCTAGACATTCAATACTTCATTATTGTTGTTGTGGCTGTTGTGGAACCAACCAAGCTTATAGCACTCGTACTAAGGCCTTATATTTTGTACCTCTGTTTCCAAGTAATTCTTTATCATCTAGTTCTCTCGGTGTCCCAAGATTCGCTCTGTAATCTGACTATCATAAACGTTAGATAATAGATACGTTTATGGTGTCAATTAATTGTGCATAACTAATACATAGAATACACTTCTAGTTGCAAGGCAACGGTTTTTTAGCATCTGTCCTTGCGTGATAAATATTATAATATACATCCACGGTCCCGAAGAACAAAATCGGAACATTTTTTAAAAATTAAAATCGTTTTGATGGCTTATTTTGTTGATTTAAAAGTATGTTTTTTCGGAATTTTGATTAAAATGAAATATATCAAAACCACTCAATATTTCTTTATCTCAAAAACAGCAAAAATGCAGAAACGCAACTTTAAACAGGTCTACTGCAAAACTACAAAATTTTCTCATCGATAATATATATTATTTGATACTTATGTGGTATAAACGGGATGAAAGCTTTTTTCTGACGAATTTTAATGTCATTGTAAACAGGATATAACAGGACGTATCCGAGAGATTTTATCCAGCGATTCCTGAACATATTTTGAGTAATAAATGTATTTGTCATTTGGCCGTCAATAAAAACATTAAAAATATTTTAGTTACTTTAATTTTTCATGTTTAGGTTTCATCCGTCATTTGTGAATGAATTGTTTATCATTTTCCCGTTTGGAATAATTTCCAGGAACTTTCTTCTATAGATAATTGAGAGCATCATGCGCGTCATAACCCAAGTGTCAAGTATTTCACCGTATCTCTGTGAACACGTCAAATGACTTAAACACTGAGTGGCCGAATGACAATCTAGTCTTATCACATAGGTATCACAAAAGCCTCAAATTACCTGTTATAATCGACATAATAAGTGTTATCGTGATTGACGTGCTAACGCTATTCAACCTGATTACAAAGTAAAAGATGTATGAACAATTCTAATATCTTTGTATTTTTTTATGAGATTCAAAGTATAAATTTACTCTAATAATTAACAAATTTAATGCACAGGACTTTATATAATTTGAGAGGCGGGTATGGGTACCGCCGCCCCAGGAACCATTTAATGGATTGCAGCAACCTGCCTTAGGGCACTCTATAGGGTACGCTAAGTTTGGTGACTTAACAGGGGTGTCCGTATTCACTTGGTGAGGTTGGTTTAGGTAAAGTTTGGTAACCGTATTCACGGGGTGAGGGTTGTTTAGGTCTTGGCGGCGAATGCTACCGGATCGGGATAAACTGGTTGTGGGAGATCTAACGTATACCTCTTGAGCCGGACACTCTCGACCCATCTCTCCTCGCAGGGGGAGGGGTGGATTCATTGACCCCAGATTCCTACCCACCTTTCATACCTTTTTCTTTCCCAGAACTTCCCCTCCTTCCTTTCTGTAATGTATCATAATATAAGACTATGTTTAAACATTGTTTGAGTTGTCTCTATATGCTATATTCGGGTCCCATGGTGTCGGTTACGACTTGTGGCCGAAGATAGCCGAACACTGGATAAGAAGTCAATATTTTGCATGAGCTTACCAGACAAAATCTAGCCTCCGGGTTACAAGGACGTGTGTCCTCTTAAACCATATTTGCTTACTAAAAAATAACAATTAAAAGTCACTGTGATCAAAACAGATTAGTACTGAGATACTAATAACATACAGTAAGAATCTCAAATTATTTTTGTTTGCCGAGGATTGCCAATTAATTTTTTCATCTTTGTCCTTCATAAATTAAAAGTATATTCTATTGTCTAAATCATTTTTTCATCTTTGTCGTGCTAAATTAATAGCATAATATATTATATACATATATTTATTATTTATCTTAGTCCTTCAAAATTCAAATCAACTATGGTCACCCTACTTTGTTTACATTGTAATGTGCCAAGGGCCTTTAGCTTGCCCATTATCTGTGTAACAATATTGTTCTTTGAAGTATCATTTTTATTTACCTATATTATTTTGTGTTTTTTGAAGTATTATTTTTGTTTTTCCTTTTGTGTTATTTTGTTACTTTAAATAAATAATTGTTAACCTCAACACAGGCTTGTCCTAGTGAGGTTAAAAAGTGTATTGTAAACTGTTATACCTAAAATGTGAAGAAGAAACAATAAACAATAAACAACAATAAACAGTATCTCTGTAGAGGATTACAGAGAAACATTATACTTTCCCTAAAAAGACCCTCCATATAGTATCCCTAAATATAACCTTTTCTCGCCTGTGTGAAAACATAAATTGAAGGACCTGTACTAACTGAGAAGAGCCGATTTATACAATATAATTATTTAAAATTACAAATCAGTCATTATCTTCTGATAAGGGCTTATGTCCAAATTCTTTTAATAGCTGTATTAATGCCATGTCATAAGTAATTAATGAATGACCTGTACTAACTGAGAAGAGCCGATTTATACAATATAATTATTTAAAATTACAAATCAGTCATTATCTTCTGATAAGGGCTTATGTCCAAATTCTTTTAACAGCTGTATTAATGTCATGTCATAAGTAATTAATGAAGGACCTGTACTAACTGAGAAGAGCCGATTTATACAATATAATTATTTAAAATTACAAATCAGTCATTATCTTCTGATAAAGGCTTATGTCCAAATTCTTTTAACAGCTGTATTAATGTCATGTCATAAGTAATTAATGAAGGACCTGTACTAACTGAGAAGAGCCGATTTATACAATATAATTATTTAAAATTACAAATCAGTCATTATCTTCTGATAAGGGCTTATGTCCAAATTCTTTTGTATACAATAACAGCTGTATTAATGTCATGTCATAAGTAATTAATGAAGGACCTGTACTAACTGAGAAGAGCCGATTTATACAATATACTTATTTAAAATTACAAATCAGTCATTATCTTCTGATAAGGGCTTATGTCCAAATTCTTTTAACAGCTGTATTAATGTCATGTCATAAGTAATTAATGAAAATGCTCTCACTAAACCTAGACGGAAAATTGATTGAGGGTTTATTTACGACCTTGATTTTTCGAAAAATAATTAATACTACAAAATCAATCCATCAATCAATCTGTCAATAGCCTAAAATCACGGAAAGCTTTTAATTCTTTGGTCTTTAAAATTTAGTATTACGGATGTAAACAACCATTTAATCGATAATTAATCATATTTTATCCCATAATTTGATAAGACAGTTGAAGGCGTACAATAATGCTTATATAATTAATTAAAGAATTGCGAAAACACTGCCCTCTCCCTATAACATGGAATATAGATTCTGTATTCCCTGTAAAATATAATAAAGAGCATCAATATCCCCTATAATAAAGAATATAGAGTATCTTTATCCACTATAATATAGAATGTAGAGCATCAATATCCCCCTTATCCCTATACTTATCCCTAGAATTCAGAGCATCGATATTCCCTATAATATAGAATATGGAGCATCGATATAACCTATAATATAGAATGTAGAGCATCAATATCCCATTTAATACAGAATATAGAGCATAAATATCCCCTATAATGTAAAATATAGAGCATCAATATCCCCTCTAATATGGAATATAGTGCATCAATATCCCCTACGATATAGAAGACATGGTATCAACGTCACATAAAATATAGAGCATCAATATACCGTATAATATAGAATATAGAGCAAGCCCAACCCTTTTAATAGTCGGGCCAAATTGACGCGGCAAAATCACAGGCGGGCAACCGATAGGGTTACATGGGGGGAGGGGGGGGGGGGGGTCTAGAGAATTTCTGAAATTATTCATCCTGTTATTGATCATTAATCATCTGATTTATGTTCATTTCGAAATGCCAACATTCGATAATATAATACGTACAGGATGTTATGGGACGTACTTGACATACGTTAACTAGTGATTCCTGGCATTTTTTGGAGTAAAAAAAATGTAAATAAAATATTGGTATGTGACATTTTTGATATCATTTTTTTTTTTTTCAAATCAAACAAATAATCTTTCACATGTCGTCACTGGTCACTAAGCCGAGTAACCGACCAACGCTTCTCCCTACCCCTAACTGTCCAATACCTACTGATTTTTGAAAAACAAAGTTTTGTTAACATTTTTTTTACTTTTGAAAACAAGGCGATTCAGTGAAAAATCATTTCAACAAATTTTCCTTTAGTTATGGAGTATGTGCTTCCACGATGACATACTCTTTATAACTTTTCTTAAAAATCGTTCTGCACTGTTATAACTCTCTAACTATATTATAACTCGAATATTCTGTGTATTTGTTTCATGTACTCGTAGAAGCGGAAATGCAAAACGTCCTTCATATCGCGGACAATGCTGCGTGATGCATGATATGAATTCTAATAATGGGATTCTGGTTACACTTTTTACAATATAATACGAGGAATAACATTGAATATTATTTTATGATAAGTATCTATATACTATATTCCTGCCATCTACCTACATCTATATCTATCTATAATCTACCTTCAGATTATACAGGTATAGAAATGGCAGGAAAAACCCCGGAAGATAAAATATTAGGTGCCCACTGCCTAATTATTTTTAATACTTCCGTTCGGACGCTTTCCGTTCGGAATCTTTATGGTTAGGTCTTCCATCATCATCGTCACTCTTGGTTCTACAACCCCTGGTGGGTCTTGGCCTCCTCAAGTGTCTTCCTTCACTCATCTCGGTTTTGTGCCAGCTCTCTCTAGTTTAGAAGCTCCAACGTAGATATGTCTTTGAAGACGTTGTCGCTCCATCTTACAAACTAAATTATTTCAAATATTTTTTACACACTTATTTTATTTAGACATTATTCAAAAATCATAAATACTTATGATCAAAAAATACTTACAAGAAGTACACTATATTTAATAATTTATCATCGTGCGTTTTGAGCATTTTTATTACTTACTTGAATGTAGGTATATATTAAAGCAAGTTTTGAATGAAATAAATCGATATTAAATTTAAAAAATTTGATACAGGGAATAATCGATATTTCTAATTGGAACCTCCCTATACAGTTGCAAGCATTTTTAAATTTTTATTCTCAGCTGCTGGTCAATCGCTCTTAAGTGTAGTCACTTTAAGAGGCTAGACTTTGAACCACACGCGGAACACCCGCGACTGTCATTCTGTCCCGCTCACAATAAGCTCACGCACACTTACAATACATGCGAATGCGAAATGTGCGAATGAGACAACGCTCAAATTTACCTACAGAAATCGCTCGAAAAGGAGTTTATGGAGAATACACTTTTCTACACCAAAACTTTCACGAAATTGAAATTTTAAAAAATATATATTTTTTAGAAAGAAGAAGCTACGTCGGTAGCTTTTTATAATTTTATAATTCTATATGAGAGTTGAGTTAGCAGCACTTTTTCCTTAAATAATATTTTTTGATAAATCGTACATGTTTGACAGTGAACGTTTACGTTAATACGAAACGCATCGAAAATTCGAAAACATATCGAAATAGTTTTCACCCTCTAGAAGGCAGTATAAAAAATTATATTCATTTTGTGCAATTTTCGATGTAGAAAAGTGTTTTTTCCCGGGCGTCCTTTTTGTATGGGCCGAAAAGCGAAGTCTATCATCTTAAGATTCCCTCACTAGACTCACTAGACGTAAGGACATATTTCAATGTTCATTCAAATTCACAAACAAATTATGTAGCAAAATCGCCAATTCCTCACTTACATAGTTTAGCAAACAAATATACAAATGTTATCGACATTTTTAATGTAAAAAATTGTGTGTTTAAAACGTACTTATACAATTATTTTATGTCAACATATTATTTCTGCTAAAATCAGTTTATTATTGTTATCTTTTCAAATTTTTATAGAATTATAAAACACTGTAAGAAATTGTTTCTGTAACCTAATTTTTATTACTAACCCTTCTGTAAAAAAACGTTGAAATTTTGTGTACCCAATGTAAAAGACCCGTGGGCGTATAAAATAGTGAATAAAAAAATTTAAAATAAATATGAAAAAAAAAGTGATTGAAAATAAATATAAAATTAATGAAGTTTTTCATAGTTCGTAAAAAACGTTACATGCAGTTCCCCTCCCTTTTATCTTACACAATAATATGTATTTAAAGATAACGTTTACTCCCTCTCCCCTTTTTGCGTGTCGTATTTAATGAACAGCATCTTACCGTAATTGTTGATTAAAATGATTATCTATTGATTGTATTTTATATTACAATCATCGAAACAAAGATTTTATCTTGGGGGAGTCAAAGTCTGCTTTTGTTTTTCCTTTTTTGTACTTTATTATTGTTAGAAATGATTTTCACGGCCAAAAGTATTATCGTGATTTGTTTTTGGGGTATTATTCCGTATTGCGCTACCTGCTTCCTTAGCCAACGTTTCGGACAGCATTGCATTGTCCTTATCATGACAGATGTGTGGACACTGCAATACTTACCGAAACTTTGACTAAGGAAGGATATATTACATGTGTATTCACTGATATAAATCAAGATTTATTATTTTCGTTGTTTGTTTTTGGGGTGTTATGCCGTGTTGTGCTACCTCCTTCTTTAGCCGACGTTTCAGACAGCGTTGCAGTGTCCATCATCAGGGCAGATCCGTTGATGTGAATTTGTAGTGTTAAGTGTGTGCTTATTTAGTTGGAAGCGATACCGTGCCGTTAGCTTCATTTCAGAAGAAAGTGAACTACTTTGAAAGGGAAATTTGGTGAAAGCGCAGTATTTACGTTAGCCTGGGGCCCGTCCACGGAGAAATGTAACGAAATTTCCAACGAAAGTAGTGTCATCTTGTGGCGAATTCTAGAATTAGAAAAGACCAATCTGAAGCGAATGTAGCCAAGGTAGTCAAGGTATAAACAAATGGTTTTATACTTTTGTATTGAATTATTATATGTTATTAAGGTATACTTAGACATGGTTTTTTGCGGTTAGCTTTGGTGTAGCCGTCAATTACCGGATACCAAGAGCTGTTGAGCTTAGCTCCGTCGTCTCTATTAATATTAATTGGATTTTTGTAGATTTCAATTGCCTCCGTAATCAGGCGTGATCTATAAGTTTTAGGTCTTCCCAGGACCTCAGGAACAAATCCAAAATAATGGCCGGTTTCAATTAAGTGCTCGGCGATTGCCGATTTATCAGGATGGCCAAGTTTACGAGCACGAAAGTGTTCTGCTATCCTCTTGGAAATCGTCTGCTCTGTTTGGCCTACATAAACCTTGTCACATCCGGAACAGCTGAGTTTATACACTCCGTCTGCTTCCAGAGGAAACTTAGTTTTTGCAGACCTCAGTAGGACTTGGATTTTGGTTGTGGTTCCGAAGACAGTCTTGATGCTTTCTTTTCTCAACATCCTGGCAATTCTGTCTGTCACATTGTGAACGAAAGGAAGGAAAGCACAGCCTTTTGACTCTTGTTCAACCCAAAAAAAAACTAATACCTATTGTGAGTCAATCGATAATTGTCTTAGTAAGAGAAACCAGGGATATTTGAATAAATTTTATCAGTATTGAAAAGGATCTACATGTCACCATTAAAACGCGTTCTTAGTTACAGCGTTTTCTCAAGCATAAACAGTTAGTAAAAACTAGTTTTAACTAGAGAAAACGCGTTATAACCAAAGAACGAGTTTTAACTATAGCACATATAAAGCCATATCTATTTCATAACTTTTTAAATGAATTCTCCTATTTATTGCATTTTTATTTTTATTTAATTATGTTTTTATTTTTCCCTTTTGGGCTGGAAATAATACTTCCCTTCGATAAGGCAGTTACAGTTTTATTTATTTCATTATTATAATTTCTTAGAAAATTATGTCGTCATGATGTCCGATGGTCTCCGATTAAACACAATATCATATTTATAATATATTTGTACTATAGAATTTGGATATATTTGTACCTATCTCTTGCTCATATGTCTGATGTCATTTTAGTTTTAACTATAGCACATATAAAGCCATATCTATTTCATAACTTTTTAAATGAATTCTCCTATTTATTGCATTTTTATTTTTATTTAATTATGTTTTTATTTTTCCCTTTTGGGCTGGAAATAATACTTCCCTTCGATAAGGCAGTTACAGTTTTATTTATTTCATTATTATAATTTCTAGAAAATTATGTCGTCATGATGTCCGATGGTCTCCGATTAAACACAATATCATATTTATAATATATTTGTACTATAGAATTTGGATATATTTGTACCTATCTCTTGCTCATATGTCTGATGTCATTTCACAATCAAATGCCACAGTTAATTTGTTATTATTTATTTAAAATGATTGCTAATATTTTCTTATGTTTCTAATTGTGTCATGTAACTTCTGTTTATGGTTTATTTTACCGTAGAAATTAAATAAATAAAAGTTAACCAATATTTCGATATTTTAAGTCTGTTGCCCTTTTCCAATGTCGGCTCTCACAGGGGTCTGTCTATCTTCACCTTCACCCTCCCGGCTGCACCCCGGAACCTCACTCGTACCTGTCACGTAAGTTTCAAAACCGCGAGGGGCGACATCTGTCTATACTACAGCTTCCACCTTCAATCTTTCTTTGGGTAATCAGTCCAATAAAATTGTATTTTTCACTCCCATTGTGACAAAGTTATTTAATCCCCTTTTTACATTTTTTTTAATTAATTTTTATTTTAATGTCTAAAACATAAATAGAAAATTTTTAGAATAATCTTTATAATTAGTTTCTGAGCTTTAAAATTAATTAAATTTAGTATGATTTCGCAGTTTTTGGCCATTCGATGAAGAACTTTTAAATAAGTTAGCTACATCCCTATCCCTGCTTCCTGCTGTTTCCCTCTGGTTTCTATTATCCCGCCATCCATGCTTGATCTCCCAACTCTTCTTCGTTAAACTTTGTTCTCGCACAATGTTCATTCAGTTCATTCAATTCTCACCATCCTACCAATAGCTTATCTACTAATAACGAATATTATTAAAAATCAAAATAAGATACTCGCAGTGTTTAGAAAACTCGGCCTACTTATCCAATATATAACCACTGTTCATAGGTTCGAGTACCGAATTGTAAACTCCAACTTAATAAATAAATAAACCGTAAATAGTAAATCGAAAATATTCGTTATTAGTGTAGATAAGCTATTGGGAGGATGGTGAGAAACCCCGTAAGAGTATAAGTCAATAATTACTCGCAATTCATTAATGCAGTATTTGACAGGTAGTATGTTATTGAGTTATCGTTCAGTTATCACAATGTAGTATTGTATAATTAGTCTACCTGTAAATTTGAAATAGGTGCGATGCGTTTACCTGCTTTAATCATTTTCCTACAATGCGTCAACCGATCATTATCTGTTAGAATATATGTTATATTTATTATGTGCTGACGATAAGATAAGCCATTTCAAACATTCTTCATTTTGAAATTTCAAATTAGTTAGTATCTAGTGTTTACGCGGCGGGGGCGTGGATATTTTATAAATTTTCCTGTGAATTTTATAGTATTTCATTGAAAATTAATGCCGTTGTGGTTTCTAGAGAATAAGGTAATTAAAACACTTGATTTACACTCGTTTCTACAAATTAATTTCATATTACCTTGATATCACATACAATAAAAACATTATTCTTCTAATTGTAGGTCATTACTCATTAGTCATTACATTATTCATTATAATAAATTTCATATGAGGATGGGGGTTTTGAGAAATATAAAATATACGTTACGAGTATTTTGGGTTCCTGACAAATTTAATGTTGGGAAATCTTCTCAGTTTCTTCCGATAAGTTTTAAGTTTTGAGACATGACTTGATGTGAATACTACACAAGATTTCTACTGCCCAAAGCTAGTGGAACCATCACATCCCCAATTGAGGAATATTTAAGGGAGTACGGAAAGGTTAGGAATTAGACAGTTGGTGAAAATAAAAGTTATGTTTGATATTTAACATTTCTTCTTCTCCTCAACTTGGTTCCTCATTGCCGAGGATCGTGACCTCTACTCCAATTCCTTCGACCAAGTGTCCTTCTTTGGTCAATGTCCAATTCCCATGGTTTCCCCACTCATCGCGGCCCTACGCTGCGCGAAGAGCCAAGAATACCCTAGTACTGGACGCCAGTAATAGGGAAGTTGAGTGAAACATATTTTGACTTATAAAAAATATGTTCAATTAGATGACATGCAAACTTAAATACCAGTATTTTTTTTTTAAAGTTCGTTATCATAATTAAATTAATTCTACAAGTTTGAATTTTATTAAAGCCCGCAAATACGGCGGCAAGAGCATAATACCGTGCGACAGAGTTCGTGACGTAACCCGGTCCTTGATTGTGTGAAATATAAGGGAAAATATTTTTCACCGACCGCTATGATAGGAACTGTTGCAAGTTTCGTTGAAAAATGACATTTTATGTTTTTAAATTTAAAAAATAACCATTAAAATGCACTTTTTTCGAAATTCCGGTAACTGAAGTACTAGTAAATATCTAACTACTACAATTTTTTTAATTGATTTTTTCGTCCATATTAAGCGTGTCCCGGTTTTGTAAATATTTTCCCTTATATTTCACACAAGCAAGGACCGGGTTACGTCACGAACTCTGCCGCACGGTATTATGCTCTTGCCGCCGTTTTCGTGGGCTTTAATAAAATTCAAACTCGTAGAATTAATTTAATTATGATAACGAACTTTAAAAAAAAAATACTGGTAGGTATTTAAGTTTGTCTGTGAACATTAATAAAAATAAAATAAAAAAGGACTCAACTTCCTTATTCTTGGTTACTCCAGCGCATTGGTGACCTTCCTCTGCGTCTTCTGCCGTCCACTTTGCCAGTGCGTTTATTTAAGTTGGAGTTCTAAATCCTACATAGCGCCATACAAATTATCCAATTAATGATGTGCTCTCCTTAGAACGATACCGAAAGCGTTTTCCACTCTTGTAATCAATGTAAATGCACTGTTTTAATGCTATGTCTCAGTTAAATTGAATTAAATTATTATTGTTTTTGTATTATTATTCAATTATCCCCGCGTTCCGACTGCAATACACATCGGGCCTAGAATCATTGTAAGTAGGTACTATTTTAAAACCAGAAGTATCTTTTAGCTGTTTTAAGAATCATTGTCCATGACTCCGTACCATGTGTGACCACTGGTGTGACAATGGCATTGCATTTAATTTACAGTGTTGTTTTCCTGTACGGTAAATAGAGCCTCAAAAAATTTTCCATATAGACTGCCGAATGTAGATGTTTTTGGAGTCAGTTTTCACTCATTATTTACGTACAAATTAAATAGACAATGAATGGAAAATTAAACTTAACTTTATCTTTAAAGCCGTTTTTATAGGCCTGATTCTTTATTTTTTTCTGGGCTTATAAAAAGCTGTGCTCGTTTATTTCAAAGTCAAAGTGTTCTACTCGCTATTTTTAAGCGATCAAATTTTCAAACTAAAATCACACGATTTTGTATTACTTCGTAGTATATCGCCATTAACATTTTAATAATTCGTAATATTCAGTAAATAAAGTTTTAATACGATTTTCATGGTTGCGAATCTATTACCATAACATTTACTTCATAATAAATGATAAGGTATTTTAACAATTTTGCTTCCCGCACATTGTTATTTTTACGACCTCTGATTTCCTTATTTTTCTCTCGATTGTTATACTTTTTCAGATTACATGAAAATTTTATGACTATCGATAATGGACCATTAGATTTTTCAATAAATTGCATTTCAATGAATGCGGAATTTCTCGATATATGGCGACTCATGGCAGGTGCCTAATTTTTATTACGGCAAACATATTAACAATCTAAGAAAATGTACCTTGCACCAAAATACCTGTTTACTAACAGTTAAATAATGTACTTAAAAGTAATTTTATTTAGGTAGCTACTATGTATGACAGACATATTTATGTGTTGTAACATTTCACTAACCGTCTGGTCTTATGCCGCACATGATTATTTGATGTTGATTGATTTATTCCTTCTTTATGACGTCTTATTAAACGTATTTAATCTCCAATTGACAGTAAATTGTTGAATACTCCATTTTCTGTCTACCTATTACCGAGGCGTTTTCCCGCGTGATCCACGGCTACGTTCGCTTTTCTCAGGTGACTCGCCTCCACAGGTGCGGCGATTCTGCCCCGAGTAAAAAAGAACAATCATTCAATACACTCACAAATGAACACCGTTGAGTTTTCTTTGATTTTTTCACTCGGTGGCTTTATTTTACTTGCTGTTGTTGTAGGGGAGCGGGGAACTCGTGACAACGATGATTCGACACGTGATCAACAGTAGGGATGCGTTCGCTTTTTATTTTTAATGCATTGTTTTCCGCGCGGCTGTCGTATTGTTTCTAATTAATATGTACAAGATGAGAATTATGTATTATCAAATATTCAAATCAGATCGTTAAGATGAACCTAAGACAGCTGTTGTTTTTAATTGCTGTTTAATTCAGCGTTTGTCGTACTATTTGCGATAAAATTGTCGGTTTACTTGAATTACGTAAACTCTATGTTTGGGATTCTGTTATGCCATCGTATCTTAAAACATCTGTTTGAGTTGCTGCTATCCGGGTTGCTATTTACACAATCAAATTAAAAAGTGTTTTGTTTGAATATTTAGTAAACTGCTCATCAATGTTATGTCACAAATGTCGAATTATAATTGAGGTAATTTCGCCAAATTTCAAAGATGTTTAATTCGTAAATTACCTGCATTATGTACCGCTATGAATTATTTTTTATAATGGATGCTCTGTTATCAAAATGCGTAATTTAACAACGAGCGCTACATTTCCTGTCACGTTTACGTAGCGACTGTTCTTCTTTTCCACAGTCAAAATTTCAATGTTTACATCGAACTTTTTTTAGAAATCACATTTTCAATATTGTCTAAAGTACCTGCTTATATACTATTCTACCGGTAGAACAAGCGCAGCATTCTCATCTCACTTGTTTTAAAGTTAACAATCCTCAATTATCATCACAGACGATCTGAAAGACATCGAGGATATGGAAAGACAAAGAAGGGCGACATCCATTAGAGCAGGTATGCTGTCAAGGCGTTTTCACTTTTGCAGCCCAAACGTGAAAAGAATACTGTTTAATGCATTCTGCACATCGCTTTACACGTCGGAACTGTGGGTTGACTATACTGCATCGCAATGGCAAAAGCTAAAGGTCGCCTACAATAACTCTTACGCCGTTCCTCCACGTAGCTATTCACAAGCGACGCTACCGCTACCTGTCAAACAAATTTGCTAGTGTAGCACCTAGCGGCGTTTTCAAACACTAATAATAGTATGGAAAACACAGACGAGCGGCGATCGCGTCGCTTGAAGGTAGCTCCATGGAAGAACGGCGTTATCGCCAACTTTTCCGCCTACCAAGATACTGCAGTGTTACGGAAATGTTCCTGGAGGGACGAGTGAACACTTTCAGAGCACTTCTCCGCCACCGCATGGGAAGCTTATGGCGCAGACTGTGCCAATCCAATAATAAGATCATCAGTACCATGGTTGCCTGGATGGGGTCCCCCCTGTTGACCCTCTGTAGACGAGAGACGGTGAAATATCCTCCATAAACGGCTGCTTCCATTAATTTTTTAGTGTTAAATATATATATATATATTTTTTTTTTCAGTTTCATATTTCGTTTTTTTCATGCTTGTTCGTTTTTATATTTTTATTTATTTATGTATTGTTATTTACTTTTAACCTAATGTTATTATTTGTGTATTTTCTTTTGTTATTTTTTAATATGGAATGTATTGCATTGCACTACCCCTGCATACGTTCTGGAATAAACAATTATTATTATTATTATTAAGTTAAGATAATCTAATAGTGGTTTGCTTCAAAATTTCGTCACCTTTGATTCAATTCAATTAATTTCTCAGGTTTCCGCTAGTACTACGAGTTTCCGGATACCGTTAATAGTTTAAGGTATCTCCGCCAGGTTGTGAAATTAAATGTTTTGATGATTTTTTTAAATATGAAATCCGTAATTACTAAAAACAAATGAAGATCGCCAGAAGGGTGGAATGTATCGTGATTTTTTAGGAACAATCGAAGATGGCCAGCAGAACAGGAATTCAGGCAGATATATATATATATATATATACCTAATTGTAGCGCGCGCTGGAAACGAGAGTGAAATTCGAATGATTCTGTTCACTGAAATTTAGGAAATTATGGACAACTAGCTTCTTCCCGCGACTTCGTCCGCGAATTAGTACTTCGAGTAGCCTATTTTCTTTTCCTATGTCAAATCTACGTTTATACCAAAATTCACCTATTTATTTAAAATATCTATAATTCTTGATTCGATTCAAATTATTAGGCGAGTACTTTTTTACATTTTTCCTAAATAGAACTTCAAATAAATTCACTTTTCAATATTTGACATGTTCAATTAAACAATAATTATTATTTGTAATATATGGAAAATAGCTAGCTTTATAAATTATAGCCTATACGTTATTCTGATGTATGAGCTATATTATTGTAAAGTTTCATTAAAATTCATTCAGTATTTTTTGCGTGAAAGAGTAACAAACACACATACATCCATACAAACTTTCGCGTTTATAATATTAGTAAGATTTCTAAATAGATTATTCAGTTTTTACCTTTAGCAAACATGACGATAAATACTAACTTCGTGTGCATTAGCCCTACGACTTCCTGCCAAACATACAAACATTTTTCATTAAACCTCCGCTTTTCGAAAGTATTACATACATTTTTCATCAGTTTTTCCATCGACTCCATAGACTTATTTGTTTGATTTAACGTGTTTTTTTCCTTAAATCGCTTTCCGCTAGTCCACATTATTTATAGTACAGTACCAGTGGCAGTGTAGTGGTCGCTCAACCATCGCTACGGACATTATTAATTTATCAATGCTCCAATTGTAGGAGACTTGTACATTATAGAGGTCGGTGGACGAAAAAAATTCGACATTTAACAAAAAAACTCGTTGCCTGAAGTCGATTTTGTATTTCGTTGGTACCTAAGTGATTATGCGTGTTTGGTAATGGGTAGTTATATCGCTTGGACTAATTTCTCCAGTTAATGGTTGTAATAAAGCCACTTAAATTATCTTTAATCCAATATATTTGTTGTCGCAATCAGACGCACGTTAGTCAAAAATTTCTGATTTTATATAATGTAGTTGAAGGAGAGTTTAAATTAAAATATAAAAATGATTCACTGGTTGTTCTAACAATCATGGGTTTGAATGTTTTTTGTTAATTTTAATTTAAAAATCATAATTTTCCGGGAAACTTTGGACAAAAAATATGCAGGGGAGTTCCATACAATGTATTTTCATAGCACTTTCATATCATACCTCCAGTATTATTATTCATCCGACCTTCTTAATCATGTCAGAGATTTTTAAAATTATTATTATTTTAGTATTTGTCCCAAAAGTCGGCTGATTGGAAGAATTATACAAAAACGCACTTTCCCCTTTACTAATAAACGCGTTTTAAATTTTGTACAATTAATAAACAATTATTTACGATAAATTAATAGTTGTTGGATCGTAATCTTCTTTTTGTAATTTTGTTCTATATCTTTGAATTTTGATGTGGTTTTTTAATTGAATGAATAAATGAATTAATGAAACGGAATCTTGGAAGTGGAAATTAATCCACTTTCCGACATCCGATCTAACTAAAACTCGACAGATATACTCGTTGTTGATACATTCTATCAACTTTTGGTGGCACTCATGCACACAAACACGCATTTTTCAGAAATTGGAAAAATTATATTTAAATATTTATTACAGTTGTCTATATACGAAATAATTGTCGGTACTATCCTGTTTTAGGTGTGTACTCCAGTCCCTGGGGAGGTAGGTTCAATTCTCAATCAAAAAATAATCTTTGAAATTGTCTACTAGCTGGCCCAAGAGATGGTGCAACTCGGTCGAAAATTGTAAATAGATTTAATTTTTTTTTTTAAAGAAAGACAAACATTCCCGGGTTACGAATAACCCAACAACGTTTGAAATTCTCCTACTAGCACAACACCAAGCGGAAGTTTTTGCTTGTGTTGTGATGGAGGACTTAGCCAGTCAAGGAATCGAACTCGGAACGCCTGGGTGGGACCCAAACCACTGACCGGTCTGATGTATTATAAGTACAAAAAACTGTGTTTAGTTGAGACGTAAGAATTGGCACCTAAACGCGCCGAAACGAAATGCCGAAAATTAAAAGACATGTGTTCGTAGTAAGATGCTCAATATGTAAACGCTCTTGTGAGTTGTGAATAACTTATCAAAAACTTACATAAGTCGAACATTTTAAATTCTTAAAAAATTCAAGATATCTATGATGGGTATATAAGGATTGGTCTATCGGTTTGTAATGTATCTTCAGTGTTGGACATATGGAGACGGACACTGCGGACAATCCTCTATTGGCTAATTGAACCAGTTGACATCGGGATCTTGCCTCATTCAACATACCGCGTACAACACACTGACTACAGTGACTATACCACTACTGTTAACCAATTATGCATACTACATCTTATTACGTAAGCTGTTCTTTGGTCATGAGACATGATACATGCTTACAGTTTTAAATTATGGCACAATCTGGCCATAGCCCCGGGTGATTTGTTAAGCCGGGTCTCCTCCAAACACAAACGCAAACAAAACACAAACACTTCGAAAACATTGGAGCGCGGTAGGCGTGGCTACACACATCTTGTTTAATGTCTGCAGTAAAAGCTTGTCTCCGCAGCGTTTATGGAATCTATGCCCCTACACAACGCTGATGACGTCAGCGACCGCAATAAATCGATAATCTTTATTTTAACAAAGCGTTACCCCCGGGTACATTTTCAAATACAAAAATCGGAAATTAACTCATTAATATATACCTTTAACAACATTTGTGACATCGCTGGGCGAGTTGGCTCCAGGTATACTTTTATTAGGATTTCACGCGCACGCATTTTAAAATATACCCGAGCACAACGAAGCAATCTTTGGGGCTCTTCTCGTTAATTCCCATTTCACCCGCTAGCTGTCACAACATTTGTTTACTTGCATCATTTGTCAGTCTTGTCACCATAGGTTGGGTTAGGGTAGGTTAGGTTATGGAGGGGGAGGGGGGGGGGGAAATGGATAGGTAGGTTAGGATAGGATATATATTATAAAACTAAATGTCCCTATGTCTCCACTCGTTAGCGTAATTAACGGGTATACATAAAGCAATATGGAGTTCTCAATTTGAATCTATACCCCAAAAAAGTGGTGAGGTCGTGTATATTTAAAAATCATTGACCAGATGATTTTTTTAGTGTATACTCGAGCTCAACACTATTGAGAGTTGTGTAAAGGTATAGATTCCAAATACGCGTCTGCGCACCGCACACTTGAAGTTTGACGTCTACATAAATAATTACGTAGACGTTAAGTTCTAATGGGGAAGAAATTCTTACGGTTTTAGCGATAAGATTGTAGTTGCTACATGTGAAACAAATGAAAACACATATTTCAAGTTAGACCGTACTACCTCGAAATTTTAGTAGGTATTTATTTATCAGGAAAGATTTCTGGCTAAAATAGATTCGTACACGCCCTAAATGTACCATTTAAGAATTTCAAAATAAAAATTATTATCATAAATTGTTATACAGGTTTATTGATTTGGTACAATAAATTAATATACTTAAAGGACTTTATTTGAATGTTAGTTTATGATAGAAACAGTCATCCATTTCAACATTATTTATTAAACTCATATTTACGCTCAGTGTACATAACCTTGTTAAAAATTCGTGTGATTTATTCTCCCTGACTGACCACACCGCGCGGCTGTTGTCAAAAAATTAATCCGTCCCCTGCCTTTCCCATTTCATTACCCGGGAGGAGAATGTTTTCCATCGGCCACGGAAAACACAAACATTGTAAAGCCACGACCCCATTTTGAATGTTTGAACCAATGTTTTCGAAATGTTTGGGGCAGTGTTTGTGTTTTCGGTCGCAGGAGACCGGACTTTAAGTAGTCATTTTTGAACTGTTTTAATTTACGTAATGTATTTAAATAAAAAAAAAAAAATTGTATTCTTTACATAACTTTATTTGTGATAGGTACAAGACAACTGGTTTCGCGTACAGTCGGGCCTTCTCAAGGACAGTGGGTACGCGGAGAAAAATGTTATTCTAAAATACGATCATTTTATTCGTAAAAACGGTTAAAAACGGGACTGAAGTTCTTACGAACAAATTAACCGTGTTTCAATGTTTACTGGCGGGAAAATGTAAGAATAATTTGTTGGTATACGTACGAAATTACGTAATGTTCCCGCCAATAAACATTGAAACCCTGTTAATTTGTTCGTAAGAATTTCAGTCCCGTTTTTAACCGTTTTTACGAATAAAATATTAGCGTATTTTAGAATAACATTTTTCTCCGTGTACAACCGTGAAATAGATTCGCATATTTGTATCGCCACACTAACTGGGAAAGGTGCGAACCGAGTGTAGTTTATTTATGCGCCATAAGAGAGAAAATTATGAAAAATAAGTACCTAAATAATTGTATGGTGAAAGCCAGAAAAACAACAGAGACGGAGGTATGTAAGGGAGGGGGAAGAAGAGAGATGAGAGGTTTTCTTAGAGCATGTAAAACCTACTACGCGATGTGGAACTACACGTACACGTTAGTTTTAATTGTTTTTATGGATGGTTTCTCCATTATTATTGAAAAATTTATTAATTTCAAATATTTCCAGATTATCAACTATTTTACTTTGTTATTGATTGGTACTTATATAAAATTTCAATCACTGTATCTTAAAAAATACTTAAAAAACATAGACTTACTGATACAGACCAAATATTCAATTGTTGTGACGTACTAGACATACGCCAATTATACGTTAAAACACTACTTAACTACATTTTTGACCAAAAAAACAAATTTCAACAAACACAAAATATCACTAACAGACCAGTTAGACAAGCGTACAAAGAAAACATAAAAACTCCGACGGTAAATACAAGCTTTGGACAAAGACACTACCAATATCACGCTATAAAAGCATTCAACAGTCTAACACTCGAAAATAGAATTGAGGAAAACAAAAATAAATTCCGACACAAAATTACAAAATGGATTAAAGAACAAAAAAGACAATATTACCAAAATCTCATAGCATAAAATAATAAAACATAAAGTAACACACAAAACCAATATAAAACACAATCACCCACAAACACACATAATATAAATATACCTATTTAAACCTTATATAATATCTATTATTTATTTTTAATTTTAATTTAATTTCAAATCTCTGTTTTTAAATTTAATTTATCTTAATCTTATGTTTTTCATATATTTTTAAATGTACTGTGTAAAAATTTTATTGTAGATAAAATGGAGGCCTCAGCACGGGTAAACCACCTAGTGAGGCCAACATTATTGAATTTTATTATTAAATGTAAAAATATTGTATCAATAAATAAATAAAAATCAGTATTATTTTTGCTGATTATAGCGATCATTTTAGAGAAACTAATCTAGTAAATACTTTCGAGTGCTCTTTATTTGTTTTACCAATATTCAGGGTTGGCTTGCCTTTTTTGCCAATAACATAGAACGAAGGCATAACGCTCTCGACTAATAATCCGAAGGTAGCGGGTACGAATCCCGGCGTGCGTAAGAAAATTTTATTTAATTGGAAGATACTATCAGAGCTTTGTATACTTGATTATTTAGTTTTTAGTACATTTAATGTCCGGAGGAAGAGAACATCGTTCTCGAAACATGTCGATTTGTTAAAATAAAGATTATCGTGGTAAAAACAAAATGTTTTAATTTTTCATTTATAGCTATAGTTTATTATCCTGTCTTGCTATTATTGAACCGTGTCATACAAATTTCAAATTGATTGTACCCAAAATAAAAGCTAATTGTGTTTAATGTAAACATTGTGGATTTTATTTAATTACCGCGTTACACAAGGATTTTTAATTTTACACCTTACCAAGTTAATGCCTTATATTAAGAGGCTAGACTTTGAACCACACGCGGAACACCCGCGTCTGTCATTTTGTCCCGCCCACTATAAGCTAACGCACACTTACAATACATGCGAATGCGAAATGTGCGAATGAGACAACGCTCAAATTTACCTACAGAAATCGCTCGAAAAGGGGTTTATGGAGAATACACTTTTCTACACCGAAACTTTCACGAAATTGAAATTAAAAAAAAAAAAATTTTTTTCAGAAAGAAGAAGCTAAGTCGGTAGCTTTTTATAATTCTTTATGAGAGTTGAGTTAGCAACACTTTTTCCTTAAATAATATTTTTTGATAAATCGTACATGTTTGACAGTGAATGTTTACGTTAATACGAAACGCATCGAAAATTCGAAAACATACCGACATAGTTTTCACCCTCTAGAAGGCAGTATAAAAATATATATATTCATTTTGTGCAATTTTCGAAGTAGAAAAGTGTTTTTTTCCCGGGCGTCCTTTTTGTATGGGCCGAAAAGCGAAGTCTTATCATCTTAAGGGTGCGTCTACAAATTATCCAATTATAATGATAATAATATATTATTACTCGATTAGCCATTCTAATAAGCCAAAACTCGAGCAAAACATGGCTCTGCTAAAACATTACAAGCATTCAAAGTAATAAACACGGGTCAGAAAATGCCGTCTAAAATTACACAGGATGCCCATTTGAAAACAAACACACAACTTCCATTTGGTCAATTTATACACAATTATTTCGCTGTTGTTTTTTATCGTCTCGATTACATCCAAATCCATTATTATTCCAGTCGGCAAACACGGAAGCTATGCGATCATTAGGCGTGTACCTACCTGCTTTAAAATACTCTGTTTTTAGGCAGAAACCTATTGACTCTTTACACCTGTGTAATAATATCGGTGAGTCAGTTTTGTGGTCACTAGGGACCTCACCTGTGTTGGGTACCTACTTGAGCGTGTTGTCGGTCTCGGTTCTTGTAAACTAACAAGAAGGTCAGTAGATTTTTTAGGTCAAGGCCGTCTCTCGATCTTCATACAGTTTTAATGTTTCTATAAGATCAGAGCCTTAACTGATACACCTGTTAAACGTGTTAAATGTAATTATATTATACTTTTGAAATTAGCTATCACTTTGTGGTTATCCATTTTATAATTAAATGTGTCCCCACTTACTCTTCATCAATTCCTAGCCACGCCCCCACCCCTACCACAACACCTACTGATAAATTGTACCCACCCACTATTTTGTAATTGTCATCATTATATGTTTGCCCTGAAGAAGGAACGGTTGTTCCGAAACCGGTCGGCGTGTAACTAAGTAAATCAGTGGATGTAACTAAGATATATTGTTTCATTTAATTATGTAATTATATTATTTTTATTAATCTGTTTCGTCTTGAGAATGCCGGCAGGTCTGCTTTGTAATTCTCAAAATTCTTGCAATCTTGTAATTTACGTACATTATGATGAATGCAATTTGTAATGCTCAATTTTTGTGAAACATTGATGTATTAATAATTGAGGGATCAGTGGTGAAATATCCATCATCTCAAGAATGCTCAGTAAAAAATATGAAATAAAAGTATATAATACAGATGCATTGATTTTTGTCGATTGTGTTGTTTACTAGATTAATTTACTGTCACTCTAGCTTAGGATACAAAATCCAACTTCGTACTGATAATACGAGACAGCTATTCAAATTTTTATCATTATGAAACTATTGGATTTCTAGGTTGGATACAATATTTGTCATGCAAATTCCTGATTAGAAAGTTCTGTTAAAATCATTTAATAGGTAGCCAAATACCATACCTATGTTATTTTGTCGTTTGAGATAAGCGGCTATACTGACTGATCCATTGTTTCTTAGTTATTTTTAAAAACATTGCATTGTAACGAAAGCAAGTTACAGTTTATTTATTTATATACAAGGTGTGGCTATTAAATAACGAGATTGACGCTGATGCAGAAGAAGTACGCATGCGCCAAACGCCAGCAACCTGCAACTATGTAGCGTAAAGCCTTCTATTTCGAATGCAGTACCTCGCGCTTCTGTAAATAAATCCGTATAGCTTTAGCCTTCGTTCGCATAAGAGTTGTTTTGTTTTGTTTTGCCGGAAAAATTATGATATTGACGGAATATTTTGAATGCAGATTTCACTTTGGGGAACAGATAGAAGTCGCACGGCGCAAGATCCGGCAGTATAAATAAAGACAAATACAGTACAAATAAGGCAGTACAAACTGTCAGAACAAACATTTTTGCTCTTGTTGTTAAAACGTGAGAATTTTAGACACCATTTTTCCACGATAAAATTTGTTATATAAAATTAGCCGTACGCATACTTTGTCAATTCCTACAGCCCCAGAAATCATACAAATACTTACCCAACGATCAGATCGAACCAGATTACCGATTTTTTCGATATTGTCATCCGTTTTTTGACATGGAAGGGTGACCCGAGCGTGAATCTTCTTCAACGTCTTCTCGGCCATCTTGAAAACGCTTACACCACTCAAAAACACGTATTTGCGATAAACATTCTTTGTCATACACTTTTTTCAATTAACTATAAGTTTCAGTAGAGGTTTTTCCAAGTTTCATTTGAAATTTCACAAAAAATCGTTGATCCATTTTTTAAACTCATAATTTTTCCGGCAAAACAAAAAAAACAACGCTTTTGCGTACGAAGGCTATGGCTATACGGATTTATTTACAGAATCGGGAAGTGCTGCATTTGAAAGAGAAGGCTTCACGCTACATAGCTGTCGGTTGCTGGCGTTTGGCGCATGCGTACTTCTTCTGCAGCAGCGTCAATCTCGTTATTTCATAGCCACACCTCGTATTATACGCCTATACTGGCTTTTACAACCATGTGATATACGAATTAATTATGTGGAACAGTAATCATGAAGTCAGATATGCTAATTAATTAAAGACAGTTTAATTGTCACAGAAAAATGTTGCATTCTGGTCGGTAAAAGTCGTCCTAGAAAACACCCCCATGTTTTCGTTAATGTATTTTATCTATTATCTAATAATGAATTTTCTTTTTTCCAGCACTGTTCGTGAAGGAGGAGATTGAAACGCTCCAACCATGGGGGCCTTATTCCGGAGTGAAGAGATGGCTCTCTGCCAGCTCTTCATCCAACCTGAGGCGGCTTACACCTCGGTATCAGAGCTGGGAGAGAATGGAACTGTGCAGTTCAGAGATGTAAGTAAAAATGAATACCGCACAAGAGTCTTAACTTTTTACAAAATTTCAACTGTGTACAAACGTTGCGTTGGTGTTTGGCATATCCCCTCACTGTCCTGACTGAGATCTCCATTGTAATTTACTCTTTATGATAAATGAAGGAGAGGTTGTGCAGAAACTGGCGGTCCGTTTGATAGATTCTCCTATCTTAACAAACGGATTGCAATCTTTAGAGCACAGACGTTGGGTTGGAATTCTGTCCTTGTTCTACCGGTATTTCATTCGAGATGATCCGAGGAACTAGCGTCATTGATTCCTTCGGCACCGGTGCACAGTCGGGAAGCACGCCAAACGCGCGCCCAACATGTATTTACTGTTGACACTTGTCACATGAGAACGGGTCGCTTCTACCACTCGATAGTGTTACTTCTACGACTCAATAGCTCGGCTGTCGAACGATTTGCTGGCCTCTGAGTTTCCTTCCTCCTACAACACGGGTTTCTTCAAAACCCAGGTTCACTCCTTCCTTTCCTCAATAAATCCCATCCACACAGCATCCCCAAAGATGACAAAGGCCCTGAGAGAAGTCATTTTGCTCAGACCCTCCTGTATGGAGTTAATCTAAAAACAAAAAGGAAGTTATCAGCGGTTTGGGTTTTTTCCCCCTTTCCTTGTGAACGCATTATTTATTTACTTCGCTTTTTAGTAATGTATTATTTGTTTAGGACGGTTGTTTCTCAATTTCATAATATTATTATGGTGGGATTATTCCTCCATTAGGCTTTAGAATAATAGTAATCCGACACTTGTCAGGTTATGTTATTATCCAACCAGATTTTAAAGATTATGTTTAGGTACCTAATCTGTATTTAAATAGAGTGCGCCATAATATTATTAAGATTATGCATTAAAAAAAATAACCGGATTATGGTTGGCTTTATTATTACTAATAGTTTTAACAATTTATCTATTTTTTAACTATAGATGTATTAAAAGACGTCATAATATTACATTGACGCGCGATAGAAAATGAAAACCAGCTGCATTGATATTAATTGAAAAATTATTTGTGTTTAAATACTGCTGCTGATTTTGAAAGGGTATAAAATAAGCTTTCAAATTTTATCTAAATAAACGTATTATTCTTTTGTACTTAAATTACTGATTGCGAAAAACAAACATTCATACATTATTTGACAATTCACTTTTTTATCGTTTCATGTAAAAATAATTAATAAAAAATTTAATAAATTTCAGATTTTTTTATAAGTGCGGTCTAAATCTCAGGTTTCAAGAAGGTGGTACATTTTAATTATTTTGTGTTTAATTTTAGATTTGAACTTAAAGCTTGGTGTTTTTTTCTGAGACCGTTTAGAATAGTAAATCACATCTCTCATCATGATAATAAGGGAGACAACGATTTCTATGAGACCTATGTGAGATGTTCTCACAAGCGAAATAATTAACCTGAGGTTAAGATGATACCCGGGTAGTGAAGAAATTTGAAAAATAGATTTTACTAAATTGTTGCTGTCACTGTTGCGCTTACTCCACCGTATATTGAGCGAAAGGGACAATGCACCTCGGGCTACTAATACCTAACTAAAATCGAGGTTTTGTATTCCTTGTTTTACTCCTCCAAAAGTGGACTGATTTTCAATTTTTTTTTACCAACTACATAAGAAAAAACTATTTTATGCCTGTAGGTTTTGTTTAAAAAAAAAACATTGTCTAGTTTGTATACTGAACGTCTTTTGACGGCGTTTAAACCAGTCAATTTTATTGATTTTTGGAAGGTCATAACTTCTATAAAAAGTAACTTATCAAAAAAACAAAAAGTACCGACATGCTAGTAGTTGATATCTATTTTATGTAAAAACAATATTTTCTCTAGGGTTAAAATCGAGAGAGATAAATAGGGAATACGTTTGTATGGAAAAATCACCGCCGGGTATAGCTCAATGTGAAATCACTATTTTCAATTAATCTTTAATACAATTCAGTTTACATTATGAATACCAAAAAACATACTTTGGATAAATTGAAGCTTTTCCTAGAACTACATAAACTAAATTTTTTTTTTAATTATTGGTTTTATGGCTAAGATTATTTGTCACTTCTTCTTCAATGGCGCTACAGCCCATTTCGAGCCTTGGCCTCCTTCAACATGAGCCTCCACCGCCCTCTGTCCTCGGCTGTCGGCATCCAATCTGCAACATGGAGTAGTCCTCTGACATCCTTCCTGACATCATCCTCTCATATCAGTTTAGATCTGCCCGCCTTTTGTTTACCTCCCGAGTGTTCCAGTAGAACCTTCTTCGGAACTCATGTGTTTGGCATTCGGTGCACATGTCCGGCCCATCTTAGTCTTTGGAGCCTTAAATGTGTAGAGTCTGGGAGCTTGGTAGATATCATAGTCTTATCATAGAGCTCATTGTTGTAACGGATTCTCCATGCCTCTCCCTCTCGCATAGCTCCTAAGATTCTTCGAAGTACCTTTCTTTCAATGGTGTCCAACCTTCGCCCAAGGATTATACTTGGTCAATGTGTCCAACCGTTCCGCAGACTTTGCTGTCAGTGTTCCTGCCTCACATCCATAGGTCAAGACCATTTCAATAATTGTTGTTTATTTTGTTTTTCCTATGGACGTTTCGGGATTTGAACACTGGCAGCAAAGCGAAGTGGATTATTTGTCACAATTTTCCATAACTAGCTTTTTTCTTTCTTTTAATATTATTCGCAAAATAAATAAAATATACTTTTGTGCTACAATCGACCGTTTCTGGACTCCGTTTGCCGAGTGATTTTTATAACCTATAACCTATATCTGTGACCTGACATAAGGCTCACTAAGAATGTACACATTTTTGGCTAGTGTATTACATAGCAAGCCATATGTTTTTATGTGTAATTCTATCATTAGTTTAGCCGAATCTGTCTTTGTCATTGTGATGCTGATTCATAAGACTTTAATTGACTTCCTAATTGATTAAATTGATTATTAAAATTCATCAGCAATAGTTACTTAAACATTACATTGCTAACTGATTATAATCAGTTCGATTAACAATGTCTGAAGTTCTACTGAACCAACACTATTCTAAAATTATCAGATAATTTGAGAATTTAATTTATTTTCTTGAGGTTGCAATGTACATATTATGCTATCTTATCACAACGATAGGGAATGTACTGAGTTTTCATT
The DNA here is from genome assembly GCA_951813805.1 of Limnephilus auricula. NCBI lineage: Eukaryota > Metazoa > Arthropoda > Insecta > Trichoptera > Limnephilidae > Limnephilus > Limnephilus auricula. The sequence continues at coordinate 39,878,680 of OX638389.1, read as the reverse complement.
AATATTTCTTATTATTTGTCAATGTGATTGATTGTAATTGAAAATCTTGCTAAAATGCCTCAATCAAATACAATGTACATAATATTAATGTTATTATTATTTCTGCTCCTTAGAAATTGGTAATCCCCCTTGTTGAATTGACACTCTTTAAGTAGGTAACTAATCATATGGATTAAAATATTCATTTAATTGTTTACTAAATGTGATTAATTTTAATCCTCGTTTTACAAAGATTATTATTTTTTACACCGCTGTACATGGTTAGTTTTCAAAATGTTTGTTAAATGCGTCGAAAAAGTATATGTTTTTGCTGTCTAACATAACAGGAGAACATAATATAACAGGAGAATATAACTGTGTAACGTAACATAACGGGAGAAAAAAAATCGCAAACCACAAAGGGAAAGGAACGAAGCAACCGCAAGCGGCTTTTCGCGCCGTTTGCAGTCGCTTCGTTCTCTTCCCATAATTTGTGGTTCGGCTCATGCTTTTTTTCTAACATCTATACGCAGCACAAGATACATGTACATCTGCCGATAAAGGCGCCACCACTCTTTAGGCTATGTTATAATTACGTGTGTAAGTATAATTAATATTATATTTATACATTTTTCTTCAGCACAAGTTTTCAGCCATAGATTCACCAAATGCGTGTGCCCAACATTTGTACACGGTTAAAATTTTCTCCATGAAAATGGGTTGTTTTCATGTTTAATTTTTTGCATGCTTTTTCTTCATTCCTTGGTTTTCTTATTCCTCACAGCAATCCTTAAGACGGGCTTGTTGTGGAATCTTAGGGGGTTCCCTGTTGTGGAATCTTAGGGGGTCCCCTGTTGTTGAATCTTAGGGGGTTCACCGTTGAAATTTTCTCCATGAAAATGGGTTGTTTTCATGTTTAATTTTTTGCATGCTTTTTCTTCATTCCCTAGTTTTCTTATTACTCACAGCAATCCTTAAGACGGGCCCTGTTGTGGAATCTTAGGGGGTTCCCTGTTGTGGAATCTTAGGGGGTTCCCTATTGTTGAATCTTAGTGGGTTCCCTGTTGTGGAACCTTAGGGGGTTACTGGCTAGTAGTTTGGGCATGGTTGAGTTGAAATGCGTCTTGTTTGGGCCCAGGGTTCCATTCCTCGTTGCTTTATTATGTCTCAGTCATTACACAAGCAATATTTTCTTCTTATAATGATGGTAGTAAGAGTATTTCAAATAATGTCAGGTTATTATTATTATAAGCAATAATTGTTACCCTTTGTGCTATGCATAAAAAATCTTGTCTTAAACATTAGTTTATCAATTTTTAAAAAAATAGTCAGGTTATTCGTGTCATCAGAATGTTTGTCTTTCTTTTTAGTATTAAAAGAAGGATAATAAAGTTTTTCAACATTTTTGTTTCAGCTGAACGTGGAAGTAAATGCGTTCCAGCGCAAGTTTGTGAATGAGGTCCGTCGTTGCGATGAGATGGAGAGGAAGCTGCGCTACATCGAGGCGGAGGTCAACAAGGACGGGGTCACCATTCCCGACGTCCAGGGGGAACCTCCCCGCGCGCCCAACCCCAGGGAAATCATCGACCTTGAGGTGAGATCTCCCAACATTACCTAAAATAAACTAACCTCACCTGACAATACAACCCAACATAATCTAATATTACTTAACTTAACCTTACAAACCTCACCTAACAACACAACCCAACATAACCTAACATTACCTAACATTACCTAACATTACGTTGCATAAACTAACCCCACCTAACAACACAACCAACATAACCTAACATAACCTTTTATAAATTAACCTCACCTAACAACACAACCCAACATAACCTAACATTACCTAATGTAACCTTACACAAACTAACCTCGCCTAACAACACAACCTTACATAACTTATTCTAACCTTAACAAAACAAAACTTTGCCCAACTTACCTAATCTAGCCCAACCTAAACCATTCTTTGATAACAATGCTTATTGAAAATCAAAGTAGTTGCATCTTTCTAAGAGGATTATGGTTACACATAACCTGAATCATTTAGATAAGAATTAGGTTTAAAGATTTCGTTAAATATTTACTGAATCTAAATTTGATTTTTAATTTTATTTTTTAAAATTTTGATGCGAATGCCACCGAAGATTCCTATCTGCTCCTAACGTCCTAGTCAGTGAGACTATGGTATCCCCAATTGGGTTATGTTGTGAGGCTGAAGGTAGTTGGGCGGGGAAGGAGGAGGGGAAGAGGAAGGTGGAGAAGTACCTGGCTATTTAGATCTGGTTACCAAACATGGTTAACACAATTTCAAGCAATGCTCTTATATCAAATTCATTTATTTTATTTATTTCAGGCTCATTTGGAGAAGACTGAAAATGAGATCCTAGAGCTGTCCCACAATGCGGTCAACTTGAAGTCCAACTTCTTGGAGCTGACAGAGTTGAAGCATGTGCTTGAGAAGACCCAGGTCTTCTTCACGGAACAAGAGGAAGCCAACGGAATGGATTCTTTGACAAGGTACTTACTTAATTCATTTCCTTTCCAAAACGGAGGTTAGATTGTCCAAAAAGTCATCATTGGCTTCATCCAGACTCTGAGAGGCGTACAATACAAGGGCTAGGCAAGTGCGTACAAGTATCAGGCAATAGTTGTACACTAATGGTTGAAAACTGTCTAAATATGTTATTACTAGACATCGGATATATGCATTTGCATATTTGCATATGCACATGCATATAACTCTCTAATTACAGCGTTAATGCATATTTTGGCCTTTTTTCCAAATCGTGCATATTTCGTTGGTCAATTTGACAGTTCAGAGGCCACTGCAATTCAGTCAAGCTAGTTAGCATTTGAAGATGCATTCATTAAACAGAAAATCGCCCTGAACTCAACACATTTCCACAAAAAATTGGAAACAAGCAATATTACTACATTTAAATCAATAGAAATGCTGGAAACAGTGAGAAACTTCCTTCCTAATTCAATATCAGAAAAGATTCATAAAAAGTTAGACGCTATTTTGCTTCAAAACCCGAATCTTGAAGACATGAAGAACATGCCTTCATCAACGGCAAAAGTCCCCTGACTAAACAAATATCTCCAGAAATGGTGCCAAATTTTAAATTTTGTCCAATGACGTCAGTTGACGTAGAGAGCTTTTTGGCGTACAAAATTAAAACTGGGTGACAAACATCACAAATTTGCACTCAAAAATTTGGAAAAATACTTAATTGTATATTGTTACAAAAACTATGCTTAATTTTAAGAATATTTGGCGGTTTTTGTACCGTCTTTAATTAAAATATATTTAAAAAAAAAGAGTTTTTGCCTTGTGCATATTTTAAGCATTTCAAGAGTTTTTAGTGCATATTTCGGCCTTTTTTATATTTATTTAGTGCATATTTGCATGCATATTTTGGCACTTTGTTAGTGCATATAATCCGATGTCTAGTTATTACTAGGAGGCGGCTAAGCGGTGGCAAAACGAAGAATTCTAAGTCACAAATCCGCAAAAACATCATTCGGAGATATTGAAATTTGAATTTTTGAAATGATATGTTTTTGTAATAACGAATCAATTCTAAACTTCAAACCTCAATATCTCCGAATGATATTTTTGCGAACTTTCAACTTGGAATTCTTCGTTTTGCCACCGCCTAGCCGCCTACTAGTTATTACAGTCACAAATGATTTTTTGCACTTTGTTTTGCCCTTTTGACGGCTTAATTACTTATTTGCTAGATGGGATTGTGATTTACACATTGTGTGGACTGTCTGGACAAAGTTATATTTGCATTTTATCGGCACTCGAAATTTTCGATTGCTGGGCTGACATTATAGGAGTTTTTTTCATCACTTTTCTTCAATGTTCTGTTTTATTATGGAACCGAAATGATTACTTTATTAAGATACAAGTTAAAGATACATTAAATGATTACATGGTTACAGTATCTATTACGTAAGTCCATAGAATATCAATATAATAAAATTTCGTCTTTGTCATTCTAAAAAATTAACTATCTAATGAATGAATGAGTAATAAAAAGGAAGTAAGTGTGTGGAGAGATAAACAGAAATTTTTAAATCACGAATTATGTATATGCTTATGAATTGTAATTGACTGTTAAAAATTTAATGAAAAATGAAGTGTAAGTAGTTTTCAGAAATTAAAAAAAATAGTTTTGTAGAACCCTCAAGTAGAGGGTTTAACTTGTGATTGTGCCAGAAATTGGTGATTTATTTGCTGCATTAGTGTTGTTGGCATCTATATGAAGAAGCGGAGTGTTTCTGGTATTGTTGTTATATATTGTGTTCATAACAATTGTTTATTGTAGGGCCCTGATTCCTGAGGATGCTCAGGCGTCCGGAGCCATCCGTGGCCGCCTGGGCTTCGTGGCCGGTGTCATTCAGAGGGAGAGGGTTCCCGGGTTCGAGCGCATGTTGTGGCGCATCTCTCGCGGTAATGTCTTCCTGCGTCAGGCCGAACTTGACAAGCCCTTGGAGGACCCTGCTACTGTAAGTTCACTCAACACATTATTTGAATAGTTTATTTAATACCTTTTGTCCATCCGACCTAATCAGTACCATACATACTAATAATACATGTTAAAATCTGAAGTTCCTGACTCTTAAAAAGTTGTAAACGATTGTCCCATGTTTCTGAGGTTCAAAGAGTTGAATGCCAATCGCTCGCCGGTGTAATTTTTTCATTTCAACTGAAATTGTCGATAGGTCATAGGTGACTGTTCTAATATCATTGGTGCTGGAATTTTTTACAATGTGATATTAATCTTTTTGCTTTGAAGATTGTATGAAGGACAAAATCAGAATCTCACTGTAGATTCGACTTTTTATCTCATGAATGTAGCCTCTCTGATTGCTTACAAAATATTTTATTTATGCATATCAAATTGGGAAGTTCTGGGAGTGTGAATGCATATGAATGGGAATGTCAAAATTCATTTCAATCATCGGCGTTCCAAAAATGGAAATACTTGAATTTTCAAAGGAGTGTTATGGGCCATTATTTCTTTGAAATCACTTTTTGTATATTTTTTGTGAGTTACGATTTTTGATATGTAGTACACGGCGGAGTCCTGATGAAAAAAAAAGTTTTTGTCCTTGGCCGACTGCTGGAGCTTTGTCAAAAGTCAAAATAACTGCAAATTTTTTGACCCTCTTCAGTTTTTGCTAATTTTGATCCAAAAGTTCCCATTTTCAACAAAGAATCTTCAATTCTTTTTTAAAATAGATTAAATTAAAATAATTTTAATTTTTTTTTCATATTTAAGCAATTTTATCAGTTTTAACTTGGAAAGCCATGAAATACCTAGCAGGGGTTGAGAAAATTCAATAAATCCAAACCTGGCTTCTAAAGATCCCCCTCCCCCCACCGATTAGATCTGCATTATATTTTAAGCCATGATGTATTTCTTTTCATCTAATATAATGTTTATTTATGTACAGGGCAATGAGATCTACAAGACAGTGTTTGTGGCGTTCTTCCAAGGCGAGCAGCTGAAGTCCCGCATCAAGAAGGTGTGCACGGGATTCCATGCCTCGCTGTACCCCTGCCCCAACTCCCACAATGAGAGGCAGGACATGGTTAAAGGCGTTCGCACCCGTCTCGAGGATTTGAACATGGTGAGTTTCACCAGTCATTTAGATGGCATTGCAGCTGTGGAAGAAATATTATTGCCCTAATATGCCTTTCTATTTTGGAATATCCCTCTCAAGCAATGTCCAAGAAGGGCTGTCTTTACTATTTAGATCAATATTGTGGGGTCGAGAAATAAAAGAAATTCATAAAAAAATATTTTTATTCATCATAATTAATTAACAATGCCTTAGCCCCTCAGGCAAGGCCATATTTTGTCAGGGAATTTTTTTTTCTGCTTTACAATAAAATCCAAATAACTGGAATATTTCTGAATGTATCCAAAAAGTAAAAACTGTTTTTGAAAGGTGATAGAATAGGCTTTCAAATTTTATAATTCGAAATAAACGTATAATTTTTAATTATAAAATTTTTGCATGTAAACATTAAAAGTTTTAAAAATGGCTCACCGTACGTTTTTTCTAACTAATATTACTGATAATGAAAAAAATAAAAACCAATACATAATTAATTAAACAACTCTATTATAAAAATTATCATCAACTTATTTTTTTGTCATTTCATGTAAAAATAATTAATAAAAAAATCCCAAAGTTTCAATAAAAAATTTCGAACTCCGATCTAAAACTTTGGTTTTATAAAAGTCTACATTTTGCATCTTTTGTGGTTCACTTTTATATTTGAATACTAACCTTAGTATTTTCCCTTTCTAACACCGTTTATAACATATTGCTTACTTTGATAGTAAGGGAGACACAATGATTTTTATAAGCCTATAAGAGTTGTTCTGAAAAGTCAACAAATTAGCGTAATGGGTTAAAGATAAATGCAATGAAATAAAGTCTATAAAAAAAGATAAAATATATAAAAGATTATCGATAAAATCCACATAACCTTATTAGGGGACATACATTAATTACGTGAGCTATTTAAAAAAAAATTTAGACCCCTCCCCCCTATGGTGAGATTAAGTGAGATTTGGTGCCCCCCCCTCTCACGTGAGATTTTTTTCTAACTCTTGAAATAAATGTTTTTAGCGGGCAAAATGAGACACTTCAAATGTGAAACAATTAAATTATTTTTTATTATCTCTATAATAATATATATTCTTTCTATTTAAAGTTGACGTGAGATTTTTATTGGACCCCCCCCCCCCCGGTATAGTGAGATTTTACTAGACCCCTCCCCACCATTTTTTGCTCACGTAATTAATGTATACCCCCTTACTCAAAACACTGCGCGTAGTAGTAGCATCGTGCGATATCACCCGGTCATCGCAATTTTCTTTTGTCTCGCTTCTGCATATCATAAATCGCATTTATTTATATTTATATCTTTTTTTATATGTTTATTCAGTTTTAATTTTACAATATTTTATTTTACAAATCTTACGAAACTGATCATATCAGTTTGATTGTAACTTGATTATATTCAGAAGTGGTTTTTTCTGCAGGCAAAGTGTGCCCGAGTTATCTCTGGTGTGGGAATATTCACACATAATTGCCACCCAATTATAATCGGGAGTAGTCCTTATGCGGTTAATTTTACAAAATATTGAATGTGTTCTCTCTTGTCCAGGTGTTGAACCAGACCCAAGACCACCGCCAGCGCGTGCTGTCCAGCGTGGCCAAGCAGTTGGCTAGCTGGTCCATAATGGTGCGTAAGATGAAGGCCATCTACCACACGCTCAACCTCTTCAACATGGACGTCACCAAGAAGTGCCTCATCGGAGAGTGCTGGGTGCCCGTCACCGACCTCTCCAACGTGCAAAAGGCCCTGACTGATGGATCCGTAAGTTTATCTTTTTAGTTTTGATCACAATTATTTTTTAGAAGCAACCGACTTGTTTCTTCGTGAGCAATACTGACCTCATTAGGTTTTAGTTAAAACTAGATCTATAATATAAAAATTCAGGTGTGTCTGTTTGTTTGTTTGTTCGTACCTTATGCGTGGCCATACCGTTCATCCGATTGCGATGAAACTTTGGGAATATGATGTGCGGGACGGTTAAAACATAGTGAGCTCTGGCGTTATGAAATTATTTCCTATACTATTCATACGATTGCGATTAAAATTTCATCCGATTGCTATTATTTTTTTTTGAATTGTTGTTAACATGCCCCTGAATACTTCTATATCTATACTGGTGAGCTCTGACATTATGAAATTTGCATAAAAACATTAAATAGGTCACGCGAGTTGTTGGAAAAATGGGTGTATTTTATGGAGTTAGGTGGCAGAGGAAAAGGGCTGGGAGGGGGGGGGGGTATGCGGGAGGGTCGGTTGGGGAATTAGGGAGGGGGGACGATGGAGGGGTGAAGGCAGGGAAGAGGAAGAGGTGTTGGAAGGGGAAAGGGGACGAATGGGAAATGACACAAAGGGAGGAACAATTTATTTATTTAATTAGCATCGCAACGCATGCCGGGTTTCAGCTAGTTATAAATAATATATACTTAAAGATACAGTGGGAGAAGGAATGGGGGAGGTTTACAATAAGAAAAATTTTTGCAAAGGATCATTCAAAAATGTTTTGTGATTATTGTTAATATTTATATACAGGGTGTTAAGGTACGTACTTGAGTTACTTTAACCAGTGATTCCTGACATTATTTGGAGTAAAAAATGTAAATGAAATTTTGGTCTCCGGTGACTTTTTTTATGTCAAATTTTTTTTTTTTCAAAATGTTTTTTCTTCAAAATCAAACAAAAAAAAAATTCGTTCACATGACCTTATTGGTCACTCAGCCGAGTTACCGCCCCACCACTTACCCCGCCCCCAACTACCCAACACCTACTGTTATTTATGTTTTTGTAGAAAAAAAAAAAAAAAAAACATCAAAAATGTCACCGGAGACCTAAATTTCATTTACATTTTTTACTTCAAATAATTTCAGGAATCACTGGTTAAAGTAACTCAAGTACGTACCTTAACACCCTGTATATTTAGTAAAATGCAATATAATCTGTCGAAGTTAATTTATAAAAGAACAAACTTCGCAGTGAATTCAAACTACATAAAAGAAGGAGTGGTATTAATTAACACTTTTGATGAAAGAGTAGCGACATTGATTAATTCACACCTTTAGAAATGCGTTTACTCTTCATACCATTAGAATCAATTAAACCTGCCAAGCTATAACCACATACACAACCCAATGTAGTACAGAAGTCATAATGACAGAATGTATGAATATGTGGTGTTTTTATTAGTGAATGGTGACATAAAATTCTTCAATAATAATAAAAATAACTTTGACAAACTTTGAACGAATGTGACTTTTCAGAATGCTTGCGGAAGTTCCATCCCTTCGTTCTTGAATTGCATTGAGACCTCTGAAGACCCACCGACCTTTAACCGCACCAACAAGTTCACCAAGAGCTTCCAGGCCCTGATTGACGCTTACGGAGTTGCCAGTTACCGGGAGGCCAATCCAGGTTTGTTATATTACCTTTCCCTTACCCACAATTTCATAATATTTTGAGAGTTAACAATTCGCCTGTTAATTTTAATTGCCTGCAGATGGCATGCTGAACTCACTCAACGCTTATTGAAGTAATGGTTCCCTGAGGAAAAGAGTTTGTAGGTAAAATGAACAAAAAAGTAAGGTTATACTAAGTACAACCTTACTTTTGCTTGAAAAATAACTACAAAAACTGTATTTAAAAAAAGGTATTTAAGATAGAAGGTGAATGAATATACATTAAAAAATTGATCTATCTATCTAAAAATTTATAAAGCATTTGTAGTGCTAGAAAAGGATTTTTTATCCAGATTTTGAAAAGGGTTTACGGGTTTTTAAGGGCTTTGTGAAAGATGGTTTTATAGAGTGTTTATTGTTGTTTATTCTCAATGTTTGTTGTATTTGTTTCCAGCTTTATACACCATCATCACGTTCCCCTTCCTGTTCAGTGTCATGTTCGGCGATACCGGACACGCCTGCATCATGACTGCCTTCGCTGCGACACTCTGCATCTTCGAGAAGAGATTCGGTGCCATGAAAAGCACCAACGAGATCTGGAACATATTCTTTGCCGGCCGCTACATTATACTCCTCATGGGTCTCTTCTCCATGTACACGGGTTTCATCTACAACGATTTCTTCTCCAAATCTGTCAATATCTTTGGGTCGAGTTGGAGGGTTAATTATAACGAATCCACCATTATGACTAATGTTAATATGCAGCTTAATCCAAAGGATGATTATACCTCTGATATGCCTTATGCGATGGGTGCCGATCCAGCCTGGCAAGTGAGTATTATATCATTTTCTCTGTTTTCATTCAACTTAATTAAGCTCGACTGTCCAACCAAGCCGAGCTTAAAATCACAAACCGAACAAGCTTAATTGTTTGGATCTTAACCGAACAGGCTTAAGGCTTAATTGTTTGGATCATAACCGAACAGGCTTAATTGTTTGGATCATAAACGAACACGCTTAATTGTTTGGATCATAAACGAACAGGCTTAATTGTTTGGACCATAACCGAACAGGCTTAATTGTTTGCATCATAAATGAACAGACTTAATTGCTTGAATCATAAACGAACAGGCTTAATTGTTTGCATCATAGCGGAGCATGCTTAATTGTTTGGATCATAACTGAAAAGGCTTAATTGTTTGGATCAAAACTGAACAGGCTTAATTGTTTGGATCAAAACTGAACAGGCTTAATTGTTTGGATCATAAACGAACACGCTTAATTGTTTGGATCATAAACGAACAGACTTAATTGTTTGGATCATAACCGAACAGGCTTAATTGTTTGCATCATAAACGAACAGGCTTAATTGTTTGGATCATAAACACACAGGCTTAATTGTTTGGATCATAACTGAGCATGCTTAATTGTTTGAATCATAACTGAAAAGGCTTAATTGTTTGGATCATAACTGAACAGTCTTAAATGTTTGGATTATAAATAAAAAAAAATTACATATATGAAGAGTTTTATAAATAAATACCTGTTTTTTAATTAATATATTTTTGCTTCCTGTAACATATAAAATATTTTTTCTTTATTACAGCTTTCGGAGAACAAAATCATCTTCTCTAACTCTTTCAAGATGAAATTATCCATTATCTTTGGTGTGGTTCACATGTTGTTCGGCGTGTCCATGAGTGTTGTGAATTACAAGTAAGTTTGTTAATCCTGCTTATATTCTATTGATTAATTATTATTCATTCAATATCATCTAGATTATTATTTGGTTTTATTATTATTGATTTTGTTTTTAATTTATTTTTATTTTTTATTTTTCAGTTTTTTCAAGAAAAGGGAATCAATCTTCCTTGAGTTCATTCCACAGTTCCTTTTCTTGTTTTTACTCTTTTTCTATATGGTTTTCATGATCGTTCTGAAATGGTTCTTGTACAGCGCTGAATATGGTAAATATCATTTGAATTTTTTTTTCTCTTTTATTATTTTTTTTATTTCTCTGTTACTAAAAGATTTTTTCGAAAAACATTCCTCTAAAATCTCACTAATTTTAATGTACTATGTATTTCACAACCCAGTTATACCAGAATTTACCGCATAATTAATAATTAGATTTTATGCATAATCGCATATCTACATAAAGTACAATGCTAAGTACTATCTTATATGTATTTTGTTACCTCAAATTTTTTCTTTTTTCTTCTTTTTTATTTTTTCTCTTACCTTTGTAATGGCACTTCTCCCCAATTCAAACACGAGAAATGTTTTTCTTTATTGAATTGGGTAGATTCGTTAAAAAACTATTTTTATTGTAATTAGCCAAAGAATTATGTAATATTAAAGACTTATGATTTAAAAAAAAAAAAAAATGTATTCACACATTATTTTATTTGACCACAACATTATGAAGTTATATTGCGCCCCAATACGTCAAAATAAAACGAAAGTTACCTTTTAAAAAAAGGGTTTTTCATAAGGTGGCAATGGACCAATCAGTCAAATGCAGTGGTTTTATTTTAACATTTTAATTAATGAAGAAAATCTGAAACAGAAAAAGATCGGGTCACATCTGGGACTCGAACGCAGGGCCTTCGGCTTTCCGGGCTGCTGCTCTGACCACTGAGCTAATGTGTACCTATCCAATTCGGTCATATTTAACTGTATCATACTTTCATATCTTCGACCGAGAACTACCAATATTATCTTCATTTTCTTAAGGGGGTATTCTAGTCTAGAATTTCGATTTTTTTTTTTTTTTACATATTTTCAATGTTTTTTTTTCTTCTTCGATGGCGCTACAGCCCATATCGAACTTAGGCCTCCCACAACATTCGCCTCCAATTCCTCCTGTCCTCAGCAGTTGACTTCCAGTTTGTTACCTGGAGAAGCTGTGCCGCATCCCCTCTTACCTCGTCTTCCTACCTCAGTCTGGGTCTTCCCACTTTTCTCTTTCCACCTGGGTGTCCAGTCATAATTATTTTTGGGACGCGTGTGTCCGGCATTCTCTGTACATGCCCAGCTCATCCCAACCTGAAGAGTCTCATATGGGCTGAGATGTTGGGGGCCTGATATATTTTCAATGTTTAGATCTTTAAAAATATGGCCTTAGAATGATTTTCGGAGTTATAGCTATTTTTGTTGTGCGCCAAAATAAAATTTTATAAAACAGAAAATTTTGACTTACAACCCTTTTCTATGGGTGTGCGATATTTGCACTTCACGTTCCATCACCGAGGTGCACTTTACAACTGAAAGATTGCATAATTTCCTTTTAAGTTTTGAAGGAAATATAATCAAATTTGCTTACAAAGAAAGCGGCCTTCTATTTTATTATGCACAATAAGCTTTATTTTTGTGTAACCCTCTAATATCTTCCTAAATGTAACGAATTCCTAACCTCGCAGTGGACGTGGATGTGAAACTTTCTCCTGCCTGCGCTCCGTCCGTACTGATCCTCTTCATCAACATGATGCTGCTCTCGGAGACCAAGCCGGTGGGGCCGTGCGACGCCTACATGTTCAAGGGCCAGGGCGACCTGCAGTTCTACTTCGTCATCGTAGCTGTCCTCTGCATTCCCGTCATGCTGTTCGGCAAACCAATTTACATCAAGGTCACTAAGAAGAGCCCTAAACATGAGGTAATTTTATAAATTATGTTTTTAACTCTTGGAATGCCAAGGTATTCGTAGAGGTACTTTTGCTTGCTAGAATATCCGGAGGGGATGTCCTAGTAGTTCTTGTATGGATTTTATTGTACATTTTGATCCTTAAAAATGATCCAAGCATACTAAAATATATTTTATTCATTTGGCAAGGAATTAATTTATCTAAATATTATTCTAGCTTGTTGTTTCGTCACTTGCAGGTGTATATTTATTTTATCTGTGAAAAAGTGCGTCACAAAATACCGTGTCAAATGTAAATTCCGATTTTTCAAAGTTTTTACAGGGTGCCCCTTATGACTCATTTTATTGCGAAAAATGCTTATTTATCTGGAAAATATAATAATTTTTTTTATCATTAGATAGGAAAAAAAACATTTCTCTTCAGGGATGGCAGAAAGAAGCTTGAAGATGACTTCTTTCGTTAATTTATCTACTAAATGTAATAACGTTGTATATCACAATCGTGTTTAATATTAAGTATATTAATAAAAGGTTGGGCGCCATGTCATTTAACATCATGACCAAGTATTATAATGAAGTTAAGAGTGATTGACCGGCAGCTGAGAATAAAAATTTAAAAATGCTTGCAACTGGAGGTTCCAATGAGAATGATCGATTATTCCCCGTATCAAATTTTTAAAATTAAAAATTTAATATCGGTTTATTTCATTCAAAACATGCTTTAATATATACCTACATTCAAGTTAGCAATAAAAATGCTCAAAACGCACAATGATAAATTATTAAATATCGTGTACTTCTTGTAAGTATTTTTTGATCATAAGTATTTATGATTTTTCAATAATGTCTAAACAAAATAAGCGTGTAAAATTAATCCGAACTATTTTAGTTTGTAAGACCTTAAATAAATAAAAAAAAAACTTAGGTATTTTCGTCACAAATTGCGATCTCGGATTCATTTTTGAATGATTTTAATTTAACTAAAATTAAAATTCTGAAAACTGTGTTTACTAGATTATGTATTGATTTATTTTGTTGTATGATGATTATATGATTTGAAATTTGTGTTGTTTAATAGAATCTATCGTTTGAAAATTGAACAAATCTGCCAACGACCAACGGTATAACCTTAGTATATTAAAAATAAACTTAGTTTTTCAAAATTTTAAAACTGCGTGTACCAGATAAAATAACAATCTTTCAAAATCAATTTATGTTTTTTTGTAAAAAAGAGTCAATACATCTAGAATTTGATTTAAAAAGGACAAATTTCTGGTATTCTCTGGTAATGTCCTCTTAACCTGTCATTGGCTGTACGTACTCCGGTATTCCATCGATTTTGTCCCTTAAGTATAAAGAAATTGTATGGAGAACAAGGTCAGAATCGCTTGGGCCATTCTCGTTCTTGACGTAATGAAATACTGGATAGCGTCTACCCTCTCCGAATAATTCAAATTAATTCACGATGACGCGCCGGGCATCAAAGATGGCGGACAAAATGGCTGCCACTTGATAATATGAACGGAGTCGTATTCGAAGTCTATATTTTTTTATTTTTTTTTATTGTTTTTTATTTCTTGCTAGAGCAATCCCGATGAGTTACAAAACTCATCTCAACTACATTAACTCATATTGTTTTTGATATAAGTCCATTGTGGAAAGCATAGATTTGAGTGATTATTAGGAAGATCGTTTTATCTACATTATTTTGATGTAATTTTTGTAATATATCACAAAAGAAATGTTATAAAAATTGAGTTCGTAAGAAAGGTTAGAACTGTCAAATATTTTATGTCGTATTGAAAAAAAATATTTTTCCTATGCTGGCTTTCAACAGGTTAATGGTAAATCAATATATAAAGTAAGCCAAGTGTAATAATGGTTTTGTTACATGTTGGATGGTCCGCCATTGTTGTCTGGTCTGATGGAATGCAAGTTGACTTCCTCTCTCAATCCTTGCTATTTATGAACTGAAGTATAGCAGCTTCTTAGCCAGCTGTCAGCTTGACGTAGTGATGGCCGCTAGTTGATCGATATTGATTTGATCGGAGTTTGAAACACAAAACAAACCAAGTTTGCTAAAAGCGAACAATCCAAATCATCTTCTCTACACTTCTCAGTATCTACGTATCTTTTTATTACAATAGTGTGTTAAATTTGGTTCACCAGACGACTAACGGCGATATCAACCAGGGTCTGGAGATGACCCCCGAGGTGATGGCTCCACCGTCTGCCTCGAGCCGCGACGGCGGGGGCGGCGGGGCCCACGGCGGCCACGAGGAAGAGCCCTTCTCCGAGATCATGATCCACCAGGCCATTCACACCATAGAGTATGTGCTGAGTACCATCTCTCACACAGCCTCCTATCTGCGATTGTGGGCGCTGTCATTGGCCCACGGACGTGAGTTACTTTTTATAAATTAACAATTTTAATTATAAAAAATTAATAATAAATATACTAAATTAATATTAATAAATAGGTACACCATAACAGGGTAACATGTACAAATTATTTTAAAAACACCTTGAATCAGTTTAATAACAATGAGAAACAATCTATATTTTATTGAAGAAGAAGATAACAATAATAATCAAATTTTTTAAAATATGAAAATGAACAAGACACAGATAAATAATAAAACACACAGATAAATTCTGAAATTTGAAATATGAAGTTGACAATTACGACAGTCTCATAATAGATCGCAGTAGCCCAATTGGTAGAGGTGTATGTCCCGGTAAGACGTAAGGTTCTGGGTTCGAGTCCCAGTTGCGACCGTTATCTTTTATTATTTATCTGTGTCTTGTTCATTTTCATATTTTAAAAATTATTATTGTTATCTTCTTCTTTAATGATATATTACATTGATGGGAATAACCTTCAAAAGTTAAAAAGAGAGTTTTTCTTATAAAAATATGAATCTATGTTTTATTTATTCAATCTATGTATGGAATTGTATGCAAGAATTGAAGGAGGTGGGATTGGGCACAAAATTGAGTAATCTGAAAGTATGTTGCCTGTTGTATGCTGATGATGCAGTGCTGATTTCTAACAGTATGTACAGTCTCTCATGTCTAGGATGAACGGAGTATGTATGAAGAATGAGTTAATGATGAATGTAAGCAAGTTTAAAGTCATGGTGTTTCAAAGAGTTAGTTGTGAATGATGAATAAATACTTGGAGCAGTTGGATGAGTTTGTGAATTTGGGAAATAGGTTTACGAGAGATAAGTGGCCTAGTAAGCCAATCCCAATTGTGCCCAGTTGAGTTTGTTTGATGTGTTATGCCCAGTTGCCCTAATGCCATCTCCTCTCCCTTCTTTCCTCCATGGTTATGACTCTTCTTCTCTTTTAAATAATTACTCTTTCCTCTTAGACTTTATCGAAAGGTCAAAAATAGGGGCTATAGTTATATAATATAGTTAAAAAAATATGACCAAGACAAACTTTCTGGCAGACATCCACTATGAGTGTATACTGTAGCGTCTTCATCACCTTCGCCCTTTCTTGCTACAAAACTTATTCATACATCTGGTTGTTCTACATCAGTAGCAGTATTTTTTCTGCTTTCATCACCTTATTAGAAAGAAAATCTGTATAATTGCCTGTATTCCAAGTCACTAGCATAGTATTTATTTTTATTTTGTGTGTTGTTCATTGTTTGTTCTGTTGATTGACAGAGCTATCCGAGGTGCTGTGGCAGATGGTGTTTAGGTTTGGCTTCAGTAGCAAGGGCTACACGGGGGCCATCGTCCTCTACTTCGTCTTCATCATCTGGGCTGTGCTCACAATCGCCATCCTCGTGCTCATGGAAGGGCTATCCGCCTTCCTTCACACGCTCCGTCTTCATTGGTAAATACCTACTGCTTATATGTCCATTTATGCACTTTGAAGTTACGTTTGTCCAAACCTGCTACTAAGGTCTGCTGACAAATTTCTAATTTTTAAGACCGGAAGTTCACATGTCTTAGAAATTTATTCAATCTCTACTTCATTCATGAGTTGGTTTGTATAATTTTTTTCAGACAGCAGAAACATTCATTGTAATTTATGCTTATGGTCAACTTTAAATGTCTGGCCAAATGTAAATAGTCCTTGAAAGTGTGATTCTGTGTCTTTTGTGTTAACATTACGAAACAATTAAGACAAAGGCGCTGACAAATTTCTATGATTTTTTATGGCTTTCAATGGCTTGTCTATGCCTGTCGTGTGTTGATTTCAGTTAGTGTGGATTAGTTACCTACTTAAAAACACGAATTACTGTTGATTAGTTATTATAACTACTTGCATATAAGCTTAATAGGCGTTTATAAATGACTATCCATTCGATGACATTCAGTTTGCAAATTTTCCCGCGACAAACATCTACGAGGATTAGGCGACAAATGCGTCGTCATCTCTGTCGTTAGCGTAACTACTTTAAGGGGTTGGTGTCTTAACACAAGTGCAGTATTTAGTTTGTTAGCGCGATACGGAATACCACATTTAAGAAAACTGTCAAACTGTGTCGTATACGGCCGATTTGACAAACCTTAGGCTGTTGTGAATACAGTTGGTTACAAATGCAAATATTTATGCTTTTGTAGATTTATAAAAAAAAATTTGGGATAATGGTGCAAACACTGTAAATAGAATCTTACATATTGTAATAATTGTTGGGCAACTTTTTCAAAACTCAACAAATGCTTTACTTTACATAGACCTTAAGGGAAATTATTTTCCTCAGGGCCTTTTGTGTGCAGACAATGTAAAAAAAAACTTATCCAGTTTCACATATTTTGACTTTTTACCGTTAAATTAAAAAAAAAATTCACTTGTTATGTTAACTTTTAATTTTTAACAATGAAATCTTAGTTTTATTACATTTACCTTAAATTGATATTGAAAAATTTGACCTCTGACATATTATGTTTGAAAAAAGCTCCTCACCTTGGATTGTGATTCACCCGAAGAGTGATTATCTAATATTTTCCTAATACAGGTTGTCCACCGGCAGATTTTATACTTAAAAAAATAAAATAAATATAAAATTTTAATACAATGAAAGTTATTTATTTATTATCTCACATAAGAATAATGCAGATTTTAGTTTTTAAAAATCATTCCACTCAAATGGCCTCCTTCTAGCCGCAAACATTCTTGCAATCTTTCCTTCATGTTATCGACGCTCTGCGAGAGTTTTGCGGTAGCCATGAGTCAGTGGACGGGAGTGCACCGCGCTTTTGCGGTTGAGGGTTGAAAAGTTTGAGGTGTATTTCGCGAACAATAATTCGATCAGGCGTCGGTTTTCATATCCGGCCATTGAAGGTTGGCCCGTCGAACCAATTGATATGGGCGTGGGTACAGAAGTTTAGAAGTTTGGAACAACGGTACCGCGCGATGATGGTCATTTTAATACCGGAGCTGCATCGTCATGTTGGTTACAATAACAGAACCCATTTTCAGCAGGATGGGGCCACGGCACACACCTCTAGGGACTGAATGAATAAAGTGAGAGAACTTTTTTCCTGGAATATTGGTTAGTTGCTTCGGCGATATAGCCTGGCCCCCTAGATCACCCCCGCATCTGACACCTTGCGACTTTTTCTTATGGGGATATCTCAAATCTTGAGTATACAGTAATTCGCCATCAACCATAGGTGCAATACAATAAAATATCCGACGAGAGACTGCAGCTATCGTCCAGAACTTTGCAAACGAGTTTTCGCCTACATGAAGGAAAGATTGCGAGAATGTTTGCGGCTAGAAGGAGGCCATTTGAGTGGAATGATTTTTAAAAACTAAAATCCGCATTATTCTTATGTGAGATAATATATAAACAATTTCATTGAATTCACATTTTTATTTTATTTTATTTTTTTGAAGTGTAAAATCTGCCGGCGGATGACACCCTGTATTATCTTTTAAGTATAATTACAAGCGAATTTTCGCCAACACGTAGGAAAGATTGCGAGACTGTTTGCGGCTAGAAGGAGTCCATTTGAGTGGAATGATTTTTAAAAACTAAAATCTGCATTATTCTTATGTGAGATAATAAATAAATATCTTTCATTGAATTCACACTTTTATTTTATTTTATTTTTTGAAGTGTAAAAATCTGCCGGCGTAAACCCTGTATTATCTTTTACACAACAGAGTATGTATTTATTGATGTTTCCATTTTAAATACTTATTAAAACTTGTATATTTCCAGGGTGGAGTTCATGAGCAAATTCTACACCGGTTTGGGGTACCCCTTCCAACCTTTCTGCTTCAAGACCATCCTGGAGACAGAAGAAGTGATGGAAGAATAAGCACAGTCACCAAAAGGGAAAATGCTTATTCTGTCTCCACAACATGTTACATTTTATTTATATTTCTCAGATCAAATAATTATTATTATTACACTGTTTAGTAGTTTTTTAGTTCTAAAGAAATAGAGGCTAGTGTAAAGAAGCATGAAAAAGATAGCAAAAGAAGAATTATTTAAAAATATATTTGTACTGTGAAACAGAGCTTTAAAATCAGTGTCTTAAGAAAAGGGTTGTAAGTCCGAAAGTAAATTTTACAGGAGAGTGAAAACAAATGGTGATTGATGAAACAAGCGGTCCCGTCGAAAAGAGACACTAGCGACATCTCGCGGAGATATAGTGATCTAACTTAAATACGGTTTTTGCGGGGCGAAGATAATCACAATCACTCATTCAGAGATAAAAATAAAATTTTATAAAACAGAAAATTTTGACTTAATACCCTTTTCTACTAGATGTGTGATATGTTTTTAAAAGAAACTTATGAAACTACTGCCTTAAATAAATTTGGAAAATGTCAATATATAGTATATTATGTCTTAAATTTCGTATTTTATTTATTTGTTATAATAAATTGTCAATTAACCAAAAGCACAAATAATAAATTAGTTATGACATTCAAGCCATATTGTAACTCCGTACAAATTTTGATAATATATTTTTAAAAATCTGTATTATTCTGTTATGTTTACGATTTATATTAATATTTTTTGTGCCGCAGTTTTGTTTATTGTTGAAAATCATTTCTAAAACTTTTATTTTAACTTTTTAATGCAGAAGAGTTTGTGCCTTATTATGAATATGTAAATATTTTTCTCACTTGTAACCTGCCTACGTATTATATACCATTTCCTATGTTGTTTATTTCTTTCCAAAATTATGTTTTCGGAGTTAAAACTCTTGGTTATTCAACCTTTATAGTTTTAAGAAATCTTTCATTCCAATGATTTTGTTTGAAGACTAATCATCCTGTTTATTTTATGCTTTCCAAGTGGACCAAACGTGTCCAGTTATGTCCGTGTTCAACTTCTTTTCCAAACCAATAAAATTTTAATTGTTTTTTTGTCTTTAATTTACTGACTGGTGGTTGCTAACTAGATTGATTTAACTATCTTCCTTATTCTTTTTGGAATGGCTTAAGCCGTGTTTAGTGACTAGATCTGAATAGCCAGGTACATCCCCACCTTCCTCTCCCACATCTCATTCCCTTCCCCGCTTACCTTCAGCCTCACTACATACCCCAATTGGGGATGCCATAGTCTCACTGGCTCCAGACGGGAGCAGTTGTGACTCTTGTGAGGTGTTCACTATGAAAAAAAAAATCATCTTTTTTACATTATCACTGCATGGGAGAAAAAAAAATCTCTTATGGTCCATGTTATCTTTAGGGTTGCTGTATGGAGGGTATTTTTAGGGAAAGGAAATTCTGGGAGGGAAAAAGGTGTGAGTTGTGGGTAGAAATCTGGAGGTCAATGTGTACAGGAGTGACAAACGCATGAATCCAGTCCTCTCACTGCGGTGCAAGGCGATAGGTCGAGATAGTCCGACTGGACAGGTCAAAAGAACTTCCTCAACCAGTCTCTCACAACCAGGCCTGCCAAGCAGTAGGTGGGCAAAAGCCATAATAAGTTTGGGAGCTACTGATCTTGATAAAACAGAATAGATTAGATAAGAAAAAGGAAATGTTAGTAGTAATCATATATAGGTAAGTATTTGCTGAAACAAGGTTAATAAAGATAAAAAATATATTATGTACTTTATTGGTAAAATTGTCCAGATAGATTTTTGCAATATCCCGGTTTATTAGCAAGATGCATTGTCGAGATAGGTCGAGACTTGAGATTCTATTTTTGAAATGATCGATTCAACAATCGAAATAGTAAATAAATTAAAATCAACCACCAATATTTAAAATTATTATACATACCAGTCAGTGGTTGAGTTGGCATCGTGTCTGGAGGGAACCCGAGCATCGTGAGTTCAATTCCTAGGCTGTTAGTCCTCCATCACGACACAAGCAACATTTTCCACTTGCTGTGAAGTGTAAAGGTTGTAATGATCAATGACCTTTTGTTGTGTGCACCAATTCATTGTTACGCCGATAACAGTACAGTCCATAATAGCTTTTTGTTCGACTAGTCCCCAAGAGATAAAAAAATTTAAACAGCTCGGAGGGCTTTAAACTGTTACCTCGAGAGGGTTTCTTCTTGTCTCAAAGACCCCCACATATCTGATTACGTCTAAAAGCAGCGCCGGATCTGCCATACGTTCAAAAACGTGCAAAAAACCTGGCGCCCACTACGAAGGGGCGCCGTGATAAAATAAATATTGTTTTAAAATTCAATTAAAATATTCCCCGAATCGTTTAAAAATTACTCGTAATACGGAATTATTAGTTTGCGCTAGCAACACTCACTTTCCATATGCGTGAACCTAATGCGCGCGCATCGATGGTTAAAATTTAACAAAATACGGATTTGACTTACGTCAAGGAATTTTTTTCCAAATACCATATATTTCATACGAACGTAAGACCTATTTTTCCTTGTTGCTCTTACGACCATTGTATCGTTCGAAATTCAACAAACATTGTGATTGGTTCATTGATCGCTTCTCGTACGGATCTCCCTTCGTTGATTACAAGTTGCTCTTTGATGATAGTTCGTCGCTTTCGCCGCGTTATTGGTTTATTTATGTTGCCATTCGCGCGCGATTTGGCACCATATTAAACAAACTGATCAGAATATTATTATTTCTGAACTAAACTGCCTCCTGTTTTATATTATATTTTGTTATGATGTTCTTATTTAGTCCAGTGTCATACATAGCTACCGCCAGGTCACTTGGAAAAGTTACTCTTGATTCTTGTTGGCGGGATATTAATTTATTTTAAACGTATTGCATAAATTTTTTTTTTTTTTTTTTTTTTTTTTATATGTATATAAATTTTTTATCTGAATTTAAAAAAAATGTTGGGGGGGGGGCGCCATCGGTACTTCCTGGACAGGGCGCCAGATTTCGTAGAACCGTCGCTGTCTAAAAGGGATTGAAATGACAACCTAGACTCCTTCAACGAAAGCAGTCTTCCCAACATGCCTTCCATTGTTATGCTCGGATGCAATTGCAGCTTTAACTAAATTAATTTCTGATAACCTCGACAAAATCGCAAGCCCCTTGCTGTATTCTTGGATCTAGGCTAAAGCCTTTGATACTGTATCTCGCCGCATACTTCTGAAAAAACTCTTGCAGATAGGAATAAAAGGTGTTCCTCTTAAATGGTTTGAGAGCTATCTAACAAATAGGTCCCAGTCAACTATTATCAACTCCGCCAAAGAGTATAGAAGTAGAAGATTACCAATCACATATGATGTGCCCCAAGGAAGTGTTTTAGGCCCACTTCTATTTCTAATATACATTAACATGTTATGCAATTTAGATATTGGTGGCACTATAATATCCTTCGCAGATGATACGGTTATCGTATTTGAAGATGATAATTAGAATTCAACATTTGAAAAAGCAAATCGTGGCATAAACAAAGTAAAACACTTGTTACATTCCAACCTCACTCTTAATATCGAGAAAACTAAATACTTAATTTTTTCCATACGTAAACCAAATCTTCCTCAAAAACTTACCATAAACTTAAACTGTCATAAACTTACCATACATTCGTGTTCACAGAAACTTAACATGGCTACATCACCTCTTTAAAATTGCTCATTCGATAACCTAATAATATCAAGAGAAATTAAGTATTTAGGGGTTATTATAGACGATCAACTGCGATGGGAGGCCAATATAAATTCTACAACAAAAAGGCTTCGCAAATTATGTTACATTTTCTACTCTCTCAGATCTGTTTATCAATTTTTTTTAAATATTGTCAGGTTATTCGTAACCTGGGAATTTATCTTTTTTTTAAGAAAAAAATATATTTATTTTCCTGAAAATCCAACCGAATTCGGTAAAAATATAACAAATTTTCCAATTTGGTATTGGATAACCGACACCTCTGCCATAGGTCAAGTGGTTCGCTACGTTTGGTAGTACCGGGCACCCCGACTTAGCAGGAGTGCCCGGGATCATGGGAGGTGATGTGTGTCCGGGTCTTGGCGGCGGATGCGCCTGCCCACCAATTGCGTTGCAGGCCAGATCGGGAGAGACTGGTTGAGGGAGACCTATCCTAGACCTCTCCAGCCGGACTCTCAACCGATTGATTCGTTCGTCCGTCACTCCTAAACACACTGACCCCCAGATTCCTACCCACCCCTCATACCTTTTTCCTTCCCAACACATCATCTCCTTCCTCTCCTAAAAATAACCCCCGCACAGCATCCCCAAAGATGACATAGGCCCTGAGGGGAATTATTTTCTTCAGGGCCTCCTGTGTGAAGCTATTGTAAAAAAGGAGCACAGGCGAGTGAAATGGTATCTCCGGAATTACCATCAAACATTTTGTCTGTCAAATAAGAGTAGAAAACATAGGAGGGCGCCACTGTTCTTCAAATGGCAATACTAAAATTATAACACGGTGAAAATGCAATGCTGTGTTACCTACAATTTTATAGACCTGAAACTGAGAATACTCCTCATCAAGACCTATGTATGGAGTATCTTGACGTACGGCTGCGAAACATGGTGCCTATCCGAAAGAGATAAACGGAGACTAGAGGCTTTTGAGATGTGGTCCTATAGAAGACTATTAGGAATTTCCTGGAGAGACCACATTACAAATGAGGAGGTTCTCCAAAGAATCGAAGGAGGACGGAGGAAGGCACCTTGTCCGAAAGGCATGCAAGATCAAATTTTCTATTTCATTAAAAAATTACAGCCAAAGAACCTCAAGTGACAACTTTTGCGCCACTCTGTATAAGTAAATGAGATAAGTAGATAACTTTTTTCGAAATTCCAACTTTTAGGGGTACTTTTTTGGTAAAAAGATAAAATTAGTCCACTTTATTTTTTCGCTGTTACGATAACGTTGCCACGATTGCGCCCGGCAGGCTCACAGCAAATTTATAGGGTGAATTTGTACCTTACCCTAAGGGGGTGTCTCACCATCCTCCCAATAGCTTATCTACACTAATAACGAATATTATTAAAAATAAAATACTCGCAGTGGTTAGAAAACACGGCCAACTTATCCAATATATAGCCACTATTCATAGGTTCGAGTACCGAATTATAAATTCCAACTTAATAAATAAATAAACCGTATATCGTAAATCGAAAATATTCGTTAGCAGTGTAGATAATCTATTGGGAGGATGGTGAGAAACCCCCTGAGGATTTTTAGTAGTGCTCTGCCCCAATTTTTCATGTTTGCACAAACACTTGGTTCAATGTTTGCAGTAATATTGCCGCTGGAGACGCGGCTTGTTGTCCAATTTTGAACCTTGTTTCCCAGAATTTGAATAAATCTTCAGATTTCGAGGATAATTTTCAAGTTCCGTGAAAGTTCAATTTGTTAGAATTTCAGTTCTGTGAAGAAACTGGTACTTAAGGGCGCGCTACCCCGCTCAAAAAGAAGAAGATGGAGAGATACGACAATACGAACGAATGAGCGAGCGCGCTAACACTAAAAACCATAAAATTCGTGCGAAAATTGTGAAAATGTTTAATAAAAGACGACTCGTTTGAAAAAGAGCAAAAATCTCGCGGGGGCTGTGTCAAGTAGCACTTAAAGAAACATTTTTCATACATATAACTTGTAAAATAACAGAAAAAAACGTATAAATAATAATTTTCGGAGCATACTTTGCGATTTATTTCTATCGAGGGAATTTAAAATTATTACCGTTTCGGCGTGGGGAATGTGTAGATACTATCTTAAAGAATAACATATATATTTATAAGAACTTAAAAACTTCAAACGTTTATGAAAAACATGTAAGAAATCGGTAGAAATTGGCAGAGCGGCCCGTTAAACAGTGAATCGCTTACAGGTATTCATTTTTTTCTATGCTTATTGGATATGCAGTATACAAAGAGGATGGAACTCCTTAAATCTGTCTTGGAATACACAAAACTATAATATTATATATTCTATACCGTCTCTTGACATGAACGACTCAAGTCCTCATGATTTCGTGAGGCGTCCTCGACTTCCTATTTGCGCATCACATATTCTCCAGACACACCTATACATTTTCTGAAAACAAAAAAAAAACCCAAAAAAAATTCTCTAGGTACTAACTACTTCTAAAATTTTTACAAGTTAAAAAAAAAGAATTATGAATAAGGAAAGAGAATTATTGTGTATATACACTGTTAATACCCAGTTTAAAGCTTTTGACCATTTTCCCAGATTTCCGAAACAACATTTTAATGCTTTTTTGTATAATACCTACATAAAACTTTTATTTGCGTATTACCACTTGTTGCCTGAAAATAATCAAGAAAAAGGAATTGAGAAAAATTCCTCTGTTTCAATTAAAGATAAGTAGGTACCTACTTAGATATTAAAATCATTTATTTTTGTTAAAATCTTTTTTCAAGAGAAAATTTTCTCTTGAAAATAATTTTATTAATATTTTGGTATTTACGTATTTCCCGGATAACAAAATAAAAAGCTTTTGCTGAGATCAGTTGTGGGCGGTAATCTTCTTGGCTCTGGTTCAAAAGGTCACTTGTTAAATTCTCGTGAGGGACAAAATATAAACATAAGTAAGTGCGTTTTTTTATATTGGTTATATCACACAAAAAGTTAAAAAACAAAATATAATTGTATAACTCTCCAAAATGAAGGACAGTTTCTTATCGCTCTTGTGAAAGACCTTTTTTGCATCGAAATCTACTTACGAATTACAATTTTAGATGTACTTGTAATGGACTGTGAATACTAAAAACGAAATAAGACGAAATGGTCTTTGGTGCAATTGGGTGGTAGTAAGAGTAGGAAAAAACAAGGCATGCAAGGAAAAAGGAATGACCAATCACTTACCACTGTACCTCTACGAAGGACACAACCGAAGTATAGTTATGTGGTTCAGTGGCGTAATGTGCCTTGGAGGGGCCCTGTACCAAAATTAGTTGGGGGTCTCTGTAAGCCCGTATCATTGATACGGCTGATACGGCGGTAGCTACGCCCTTGATCTGGTTCCACCGCAATACCACGAGGTAATTATCGCCACAACAAAACAAATTAGTGCAAAATTATATTTTGAACTTGGTTAAATTCCTTATCCACTGGAGCGACAGAGCAATTTAAAACTTTTTTCTCGGATTGCTGAAGGAAATTTTTCCGCCCACATTAAAAAAATTATACAATAGAAATTGGATATAGAGAGATACAAATTGATTATCGTTCTATATAGTCACTGAATTCACCTATCTTTTGTCTATTATCACATATTCGTAGGATTAAAAAATAAAAATAAATCGGTAACTTTAAAACTTTTTAAAGAATCTAGAGAATATTTGCCACATATTGTGGCAGCTAAGCAATCCGAGGCTTTGGAAATATTGCCATAATGTGGCAAAAAGCGTTCGAGTGATTATGAGATTGTCAAATTCCTTCCCTTTACTTAAAAACGAGATTGCGCAGACGAAAAACACCGACAACCTGCTTCTTCTGTTTTCAAAATAATTGCACTCGAATTTGCACTATTTTCTTGCCGTTGTTCCGAATTTCGAATACTTTTCCAATAAGGTAGATGTGGCTAGGGAGAAGTAGGAATAAACGACATCCCGGTAGGAATTAAGGTAGATTCAGACTGGGTCGACGTATCTACGTATCCATCGCTACGCCAAACAATGCTTAGGCTGGAATCAGACGGTTCACTAATCGTTCATTTCTGTATTTCATTTCACCTATTTCACTCGGAATGACACGTCTGAACAAGAAATGAAACAAAAGTGAAACGAAGATGGGATCATTCGCTCGAGTAACCATAGAGTAAACCTTCACTCGAGTGAACCGTCTGATTCCAGTCTTAGCAACCAAACATTTTCTATGAAAATGGCCACAGACATCGCACGTCGCGATGCGTGTGGCCAATGTGATTCTAAAACATACATTTTCATTGAAAATCTACGGTTGCTAAGTAGCCAGATATTGTTAGGCGTAGCGATGCATACGTACGTCGACCCAGTCTGAATCTACCATTAAGGCGCTCCGCCCACTGAGGCAACTGAAAACCAACTAAAACCGGCTGTTTTCTCTGTCTTGATTGGTCAAAAAGCTTGTTTAACCATAGACGAAGAACAATCAGCTGACAGCTGGCAACTATCAATGGCCGGCAAGGGCAACCAGCAGAGCAAGTCGCAAGTCACCGCTTGCGTTACCATTGACAACGGGGTTTTGTGTGATTGTGAAGTGTGCGGGCCATCACATTATCATACAAAGACAGTTGGCAGTTGAGAGTTTTCAGTTGCCTCAGTGGGCGGAGGCGCTAAGCATACTATCATTTCAAAACCAAACAATCCCCATTCAGTGTAGAAAAGTGGATCGCATGAAAAAACTTTTGCTGTCTTTGGTGATCAGTTTTGGATAGTCAGATTTCCATCTCCCCATCTGCATCCCCTCTCAACTTCCTTCAGTAAGTTGGGACTTCACAATTGACAATCAAATACAGTAATAAATACAGATAAAAATATCGAGACCAAAATTTTTATTCATTAAAAAAACTAACTTAAAATGTATATTAATCATGTCATTTCAAGATTTAAATAAAAAAAATAAAAATCTAGTATAAGTAGCCACACTTTTATCGAACACAATAAAATCCTAAGCGTGACTGAGTGATTAAAAGCACAATTTTAAATAATCATTTCAATGGGGACATAATTTTTAAATTAAAGATCTTCCCAACGCGTTTATGGCGGCTTCCGCCGAGCCATTAAAGTTGCTGAAAATTCTCTCAACTAATATTGTCAGTCAAAGTGGCAGGCAACACAGAAAAGGAGGGGAATCATTCCCTTTCACCCCCTTTTGATGAAGGTTTAACTAGAACAGATTTAAGCCTTTTCTGTAAAGTGCCGAGGCTCGGATAATCCGAAGCAGAAAAAGGCGTCGAGTTTAAAAAAAAATTAATCGCAGATTTTAATGCTTACCTGAAATATTAAAAGCATTACTGAAGCTGAAATGAGATAAATTATTTTACTTGGTGGCTCTATTTACTGTCAGTTGTTGTCAGTCTCGCTAAGGTAGTTCTGTCTAATGGGGATACCAGCAGTGAGGGAAATTCCCACA
This sequence comes from Limnephilus auricula, assembly GCA_951813805.1. Classification (NCBI taxonomy): domain Eukaryota; kingdom Metazoa; phylum Arthropoda; class Insecta; order Trichoptera; family Limnephilidae; genus Limnephilus; species Limnephilus auricula. The sequence continues at coordinate 39,850,530 of OX638389.1, read as the reverse complement.
CCAAAGGAAAAAATTTACCTTATTTCAAGTATTTTTTTAAATTTAGAAACTAGGTAAAGCTTTACTATTGAGAAACTATTTTCTTAAGAACTTACGGTTTTCTTGAAAAATAATGTTTCAGTATATTGTATAAAATATTATTTAAAAAAATGTGTAAATATATGTATTTCCCCATAATAATAGCTATTCACATTCAGAGAAATGCTTTTTCCCTATAATGTTATAAAAAAAAATATATCACAAATAAATATGAAAATATTATTTGGTTTTAGTGTATGTATTTTCCATATGATTTAAGGCTATACCGTAAATAAATACTGTACTATGGTTTAGAAAATTGGAAATATTTTTTCATTTTCACGGACTTTCCCAGACAAAAATAATTTACATACTAGCACGTGACGAAACGATAATCGATAATAATAACGATATATCCCGATTAATATTATGATACTATATTTTCTTGCCAGGCGAATAAAAAAAATATTCACATCTGGTGTGTACAATCACTACGGGTGCAAACGTCAGAAATCCACAGTGAATTTTTTGGCACACTAAGGGTTAATATAATACTCATAATTTTCAAAAACAACATATCGTTTCAACTTTATTAAGGTAAGACACATATAAATTTATATATACGTATATCGGGAGGGGCTAAGGGGGTTCGAAACACGTCGGCCTCAGTATTGCGTAGGTACTCGTAGATTACCATTCCTGGAAAAAACAACATTATTTGCACCATGTCCTTTGTCAATGTAGTTTTTTCCACACAGGAGGCCCTGTGGAAAAACATTCCTCTGGGCCTTTGTCATCTGTGGAGATAGTGTGTGGAGGGTCTTTTAAGAGAAATGAAGGAGAGAAAGTTCTGGGAAGGAAGGTAGAATTCTAAGGGGCAATGTGTCCAGGAGTGACGATCGTAGGAATCTATCCCTCCCACTGCAGTCCGAGGCGATGTTCCGGGAGAGTTAATTGCATTTTGGCCTCTTATTTTATTTTATTTATTTGGGACACAAACAGGATATTTATAGAATATTCTTGTAGTTAATATAAAACAAATTAAAATATAAATATCCCTAGACTAATGTGTCTGAAATAATCACATTAGCATATTCACAAAAGTGTATCACATTTGTGTCTGCAGTAATCACATTTGCATATTCACAAAAGTGTATCACATTTTGTCTGCAGTAATCACATTTGCATATTCACAAACGCAAACACATGAAAAACAATGTCAGTTTTCGTATACATAACTTAGAAACTTGATTACAATTTTTTTTTTAAAACTTAATTACAAATTTTATACATAACTTAAATACAAAATTTGAAAGACGCAACAAGTAGAAAACACCCATGAAGCATCCATTAAAAATAATAAAACAACAAACAAATTTTTATTTTTATTTTTTAGATACACAAATCGTGGAGATCTCATTGATTGTATTGCATTTCAACTATGTAAAATGTTTCGACTGTAAAATGTTCTATTTCGCAGTGAGGGAAATATGGGGATATTTGCCTTGTGAAGGGAACTTTCGCCGAATTTTGTGCGATATGGCATCCCCGTCGCAGGATGCTTTTGCCGCGCTTTAGCAAAGGACGTAACCGGAGTAGGGAGTGAGGAGTTCGGCGTGCGGCGCGTTACTTGTCACTGGCGTACGTTAGGACACGTTATGCGTACACGTTAGTCGTAGTCACTCTCGTTAGTAGTTGATCAACAACGCCGGGAAGCGGTACTTATCCTGTTGTTAGTCGCATTGGCTACTAACCTTATTATTACGATATAATTACTAGTACTACACGTCTGTAGGAGCCAGGAGTTTTTTACGGGAATACAGTGCTTTGTGAAATTACAAATTTAACAAGCTTTTAATGAACATTTTGATTAAAGGAAACAAATAAGGTAAAAATTATTTCTTATTTAAAACGACTTGTTTAATTAAATATTTCTTAATATTATTTTTTAATAACGAGTCAGTCAATTTTATTTATTGCGTTAATTAACTTTGTTTGAAATTAAGTATTTAATGTATCCATAGCTTGGAAAAAAAAGAGTTTCATTTCGTTGAGGGGATTTGGCACAAATGGTTACAATATGTTTATACTTTAACAGCTTTTTTAGCATTTTTAATGTAAATACCTAACCAGAGTCCAACGGTTCCTATCTGGAGCTAGTGAGACTATGGCACCCCCAATTGGGGTATTTTGTGAATGAAGGTAGGGGAAGGAGATGATGTAGAGGAAGTTGGGAAAGTTTTAAAGGCTATTTTAAAGATAAAAGTATGGAAACCGTTTTCAGTGCTACCATAAAAAACCTTTTTTTGATTCATAGAAAACTGCGATAAAAATACATTCGCATTTTACCACTTGATTCTATATAACTTCAACTTATACCCGGCTATATATACTGAGTGGAAGATACTTTCAGTATTGCCCTGGTGCAAAACCACCATTCAGAACTGAAACGTTGCTTGAAATGACTTTAGCCGTGTTTGGTGACCAGATCTGAATAGTCAAGTACTTCCCCATCTTTCTCTTCCCCATCTCATTTCCTTCGCCATCACCTTCAGCCTCAAAACATATCCCAATAGGGGATGCTATAATCTCTCTTGCTCTGTATGGCTCTTGTGCTGTATTCGCATAATTTTTTTTAAAATACGCCAATATTTCGGTTCAAAATATCATGTAAATTGTACGAATATGTTTTACTTTTTTGGTGTACAAACCTTTTCTAAATTATGAATTTTTTAGCGTTTATCCACTTGAGCGACCACGCGAAATAATAAAATTTGCCTCGATTGCTCGAGATTTGTGGACGATATTTTTTAAAATTCTTCGCCAACATTAAAAAAATCGTACTTTCGAATTTCACCATGAAGACATAAAAACTTATTTAAGTCATATATAGCCAATTAATTAACCTGTATTTTACCGTTTATCTCATATTATTAAAATTTATAAAAAAAAATATTAAAAATTCGTAAAGTTTATAACCGCGCGGATCCTGCGTGTTTGATACTATGTTTGTTAGGCTGGAATCAGACGGTTCACTAATCGTTCATTTTTGTATTTCATTCCACCTATTTCACTCGGAAATCATAGTCTCACTGGCTCCAGACAAAAAAATATTAAAAAAACTTCATAATTCATTATTATACAACAAGTGGTCGAGGGGTAAGGTTCTCGAATATCAATCCGAAGGTCGCGGGTTTATTAGACTAGATGGCTAACTTTGACTGAGCTTTTCAACTTCATGGTATCTAGGGTACTTTCATACCTTTTTTTTTTGTATTTCTTGGGCATTAACTATGTAACAATTTCTAGAAATTTTGTTTTTATGTACATTTCCTAATTTAAGTAACAAATGTACATGGAAAGTAAAACTATTCATATCAAAACCTTTATACTTGCCTGAAAAAGTTTGAAAAATAATTGAAATTGAGATAGTGGATTCGGTGACAACTCAACAAAATGGCATTTCCACATCCCTTTGAAAAGACATTATAAAGTGATGTTTTTCTTTTTAATTAGCCCATAACCTAACGTAATCTATTTAAAGAAGTTTTTATTTTCATCACTTTTAATGAGTTTTTAAATGCGTGATGAAGTTGAACATTGTTGAGTTGTCCGGTCACCGAGATAGTGACGTTTATTTGGAATTTTTTTTAATTACTTATATGCAATTGATTTTTTAATCAATTACTACATATGGTATTGTGGGATGGGGAGGTTGTGCAATATCAATTCTTCATCCCATGGTCTTCATCCAAAAACTATTGCTAAGAATAATATTCAAATGTAAATCATCACACCCATCAGAGCCTCTTTTTAGAAAATTAAGAAAAAAAGAATATTAGACATTCGACAATTATACATAAAAACAATTCTAATATACATATGGAAAAATGATTTGGTGGATAAAATACAACAAAAAATTAACACCCGTTACTCGTCACACCCAAAATACATAATTCCTCAAACGAAATAGCTTTCGCCCAGCGGCAGTTCTCTTATATTGCTCCCAAAATGTTCAACTCGCTGAGTATTGATGTCAGAAAATCAAAAACGTACAATCTGTATGTCATAAATGTACAAAATTGGTTATTTATAAAGGGAAGGAACTATTTTAAAGAATGCCTGACATCACAAAATTAAGTTCATTTTCTTTATTATTCACTTTTTTTTCATTTCAATTCTGTTAATAAAAATACTTTTAATAAATCATTAGTTAATATTTATTTTCATTAACTTAACTAGTAAAGTAATTTATTTATTTTATCTTATTAATATCAACAGTTTACGATACGGTTGATTTATGCTTATAAAATCTACTTAACTGGGGAACCAGTTTAAGTGTTATTTATTATACAAATACATTAGTAAGAAAACAATATAATAACATATTAACAGATTTTATGTAATTATATATACAAATTTCGACTACCATAATACGGGCATGTGCCTAGTGTGGTAGTCGAAAAGCATGTAAAAAACTGTACATAAATATTTCATTAATAAAGAAAAAAAAAAAAAAAATTAAAACCTTATACTGGTTTTTAGTTTTTAAGTAGGTAGGTATTTAAGTACTTCCTTAAAAATCTCATGATTTCAAAGGAAATTCTTGTTTTTTATTTGTCAATCAAGAGAAAATTAAATACATATTTTTAAGCGGTTCTACTGTTCACAGAGCTATTGGTATATTTGAACTTATACTCTTTTAAAAATGTTAATTTTCTTGATGAAGATTTCTGAAGTTCCAAGAAATAAAATACTCTTCCAAGAATACGATGCGAAGCGCTGAGTACATAAAAAGCATCAGAAAATTAATTAAGAAAAATAATTGCTTTCAATTTTAGAATGGGTTTTTTCAAAAGAATTGTAAATTTTTTTCATCAAATATTTGAAGTTAATTTTCACTTATTGTTAAATTTCTATTACAGTTCTGTGATTATTTCAGTTTCATGAAGCAACTGCCCTATAATAATATAATAACAGAACTTGAATTGAACTCTTTTTAAATGTGAATACCACACAAGAGTCGCAACTGCTCCCGTCTGGAGCAATAAAGACTACGGCATGCCCAATCGGAATACGTTGTGAGGCTGAAGGTAGTGGGGATGGGAAGGAGATGGGGAAGAGGGAGGTGGGAAAGTACCTGGCTTTTCAGATCTGGATACCAGACACAATTAAAGCCATTTCAAGCAACGTTTCAATTATGAATGGTGGTCTTACACCAGGGCGATACTGAGAGTATCTTTCACTCTGGAACGTGCCGCAGATATACTAAATATTAATTTTAATTAATTAATTGTGAAATAACATATATTAATCAAATAAAATTTATTTGCACACGCTGGAATTGGATCCCTCGACCTTCGGATTGCGAGTCAAGAGCCTTACACAGAATTTAAGGACCTCAGAACTTCTTACACATAACGTGAAAAGTAACTTAAAATATTTGATGTATTGTTAAAATTTTTTGAAACAACCCATCCTAGGTCCTCTAGCTGCCAGAAAGAGTCTAGCACGAAAATATCGCATACCAAAAATCCAACTTAAGATTTTGTTGAATTTTTATATTTTTTAAAATTATATATTGTTTTATTTTCAGGATCGAAGATACCACAAAGTGATAGAATTTATCTTCACTGTGAAAGTATAGAAGAAAGTGAAATATTTACGTGCAATATAAGTATTTTAACATTCAAAGACTAATTTCGTCAATCTCATGGCGATATAAGGAACTTTGAACATCACTGGTAAGTCAACCGTTTTAATACAAATTTAATTTACCAATTTTTATTGTATTTATGACGTCAAAACACATTAGGCCGTAATAAGACCAATCAGTAATTATCAAACCAAAACATTTTTCATCGGGTGTGCTTTTTGGTTGCGGAGGGAATTTTTAAGGAGAAGAGGGGATGATTTTTTTTGTTTCTGTATTAATTTTGTTTCTGTATATTTTACTTTCTTTTCTTTTAATACATTTTTAGTAGTTTACAATTTTTATTTTTTACTTCGATGTATTTTAAGTATTTATGTCTTGTACAATCTTTAGACAACTTTTAATTAGAATCTTACCTCTTTTAATTTTTAGATTTTAATCTTGGTTTATTCTTTAGATGCACTCTGTTATTTTTAGGTATAAAAATAAAATGTAAACACTTATATTGCCCACGCACAGGCTGCGCCTTAGTGGGTTTCCCTTTCTTATTATTATTGAACTGTAATGTCAACATGTAAAAAAATAAAGGAAATAAATAAATAAATAAAATATGGGTCTTACCTTAATTGTAGGAGAATGGAAGCATAACTTAAGTTAAGCATAACTTAAGTTGTTTCAAAACCTGATAATAAGAACAAGATATAATTCAGCACGTTATCTCAGTTTTTGCATTGACCAGAATAATATCCTCAATTCCTCAACTGTGGGACGTGGTCAAAATTTGTAATCGCGGGGTTTGTACCTACATTATGCCTAGGTTCCGAGTGGTTAACTACTTGTAAGTGCAAAAAAACAACAATAAGTGCCGTAGAGATGATTTTCTCACGAAAAAGGCGCTGTAGAAACAATCCATATTTTTATTATTATACCACCTAATGTGCTTAATTAGGCATCATATTATATTAGGCATTCCTAATACAAAATTAAATATATACCTATCTCAATTAATATTGGTCCTTACATATGAAATTGGCGTTTTGCCGTACTGGCAACTTTGATCTCAAATATCTTCTCTTTGGTTAGGAATTACAAATTCAAATTTATACAGCTATTTACTCATGTATTTGTGTTTCGAAAATTATAAGTCATTTGTTGTTTCCTTAATTGTTTTTTTTCTTCGCGTCACTTAGTTTACAAAATGGAAAACTTGAAATATCGCGTTATTTACGAGTACGAGTTCCACCGTGGCACCAGTGCTGTAGAAACGGCTTTAAGGATTAATGATGTGTATGGCGACGGTGCCGCAAAAGAAAACACAGCGGTTTTAAAAAAGGGATATAAAATTTTTAGAATGCATTTTTGTGCAACATAAAATAAAATATATAATATATTACGATAAATACAATAACATTTTTTTTATATACCACTTCAAAAGGCTGAGTCTGTTCCGAGGTGACAGAAATTTATTCTAATTTTAATATAAAGGAAATGAGAAAAGAAGGAAATTTAAAAAGATAAATAGAACTTAATGAAATAATAAGGATAGAAAATGAACAAAATGAAGAGAAACGAAAGAATCAAATAAAAAATAAATGCGAATGAAAGAGAAAAATACAATAGTGATAATATAAATAGTGAGCTAACAAATAAATAAAGAAAAATATTTTCTAGATAGAAAAAAAAATTAAACATTAATATTATAATACAAGCTTCTGCCCGCGACTTCGTCTGCGTAGGATTAGTACTTCGAGTAATCTACTTTCTTTTCCTAGGTCCCATCTACGTTTATACCAAAATTATTAACCTATTTAAATACAAGCTTTGGACAAAGACACTACCAATATCACGCTATAAAAGCATTCAACAGTCTAACACTCGAAAATAGAATTGAGGAAAACAAAAATAAATTCCGACACAAAATTACAAAATGGATTAAAGAACAAAAAAGACAATATTACCAAAATCTCATAGCATAAAATAATAAAACATAAAGTAACACACAAAACCAATATAAAACACAATCACCCACAAACACACAACACATAATATAAATATACCTATTTAAACCTTATATAATATCTATTATTTATTTTTAATTTTACTTTAATCTCAAATCTCTGTTTTTAAATTTAATTTATCTTAATCTTATGTTTTTCATATATTTTTAAATGTACTGTGTAAAAATTTATTTGTAGATAAAATGGAGGCCTCAGCACGGGTAAACCACCTAGTGAGGCCAACCAACATTATTGAATTTTATTATTAAATGTAAAAATATTGCATCAATAAATAAAAAATAAAAATAAAATTATTTAAAAGATGTATAATTCTTGATTCGATTCAAAGTATTAGGCGAGTACCTCAAATAAATTCACTAATTTATATATTTTCCAAAATAGAATTTTGAATTAACAATCATTGTTTTGCAAAATGTCATTCTCAAATTTTGACGTTTTTTATTAAACTATAATTATTATTTTCAATATATTGAAAATAAATAGCTAGCTTCATACATTATAGCCTATATGTTATTCTGATGTATGAGCTATATTATTGTAAAGTTTCATTAAAATCCATTCATTAAATTTCGATTTAAAGAGGAACAAACATTCATTCATCCATACAAACTTTCACGTTTATAATATTAGTAAGATAAATAAAATTATATAGATGGTTTTAAAAGCAGGTTAAATTATGATAGGTATTATCTTCACGACTATTATGTTTATGGTCACATTTATTTTCGGTGATATGTAACAAGCTGTGACAGAATAATTTATTTTTTATTTTTATTTAATTAAATCCACACTCTGTAAAAAGTCCATTATGTCAAATAAAATATCATCTTTCAAAAGCTTTGAAGAAAACGCTAATCAGTAGGTAATAATACCTGCTTTGAGATAACAGTAAAGGCAGCTTTAATAAAATGTGAAGAAAAGTTAAGTTAATTTAAAATATGATTGAAGAAGATAACAATAACAATCTAAATTAAAACGTGAAAATGAACAAGACACAGACAAATAATAAAACATAATATGGTCAGTGGTTGTCCTCCATCACAACACAAGCAACATCTTACGCTTATTGTGGTGGTAGCAGGAGATTTTTAAATGTTGTTGGGTTATTCGTAACCCGGGAATGTTTGTCTTTAAAAAAAAAATGGTCGCGACTGGGACTCGAACCCAGATCTCATGTCTTACCGGGACGGCGCTCTACCGATTCAGCCATTGCGTCCGATTATAAAACCGCCATAATTGTCAAATGTCAGAATTAACAATATTATCTTCGACTAATGTTTTTATTTTTCCATATTATCAGCACTATCTTTTTCATTTAATCGGTAGAGCGCCTTCCCGGTAAGACGTGTGATCTGGGTTCGAGTCCCAGTTGCGACAATTATGTTTTATTGTTTTTCTGTGTCTTGTTCACTTTCATATTTTAATTTAGATTATTATTGTTATCTTCATCATCAATGATATATATCATTGATGGGAATAACCTTCAAAAGTTAAAAAGAGAGTTTTTCTTATAAAAAAATTATAATTTAAAATTGATAAAACGTTCTCCAGTGAAACTGGTATATATAAAGGGTGTAACCCTTCAGTGCATCTAGTACTCATCGTAGTGTGTCAAATTTTGGGATTATTGTAATATTATAATAAATCCATCGTGTGACAATTCAGTACAGCTGTTCCTTTTCACACAAGGTCATTGAATCTATCTAAGCCCCTGCAAATGAGATCCCAGCCATGACCCTCGGTACCGTTCAAACACAACAGAGAAAACGTGATTGTTAAATCACAGCGATATCCCACTATTGTTACAGTAATATCGCCACGAGAGTTCATTTAATTTTACATTTATTTTTAAATCGTGCTACAAATTTATTACCAAAAGAGATTTTGATATTTCTGTGCAACAGCTAAAGCTAAATTTTATTCAGATTTTCCATTTCACTGTTTATGTTTGCACAATAACTAATATTCTTTAGGTTTGGTTTGAATTTCAATACTATTTTCTTATTGAACACAAATGAAAATATTTTTTATACATATTATGTTGACGGTTAAATAGATTTTTTCAAAGATCCGTAGCTGGTTATGTAAATGACATTTCGAACAGAATAAATGTTTGTAGACTTTGAAAATCCATACACAAAAATCGATGAATATTCCACGCTGCTAGAAATCACCGTTCGAGAGTTTTGTTCCCTCAAATTATCAGATTTCTGCTTTGACTTTCGCCTTTCAATTTTGTTAAAAGGAAAAATTATTTCAGATTTTTTTAAAAAAGAAATTGAAATGTATTGTATTGAGTTGAGACCAAGGAGAGACGTAATGATGAAAGAAGGAAATGAAATTTGAAACCCAATTTGTAAAAAATACGAAACCTACCAACTATACGATCGATAAAATCCTATATCAATCCGATATTGACCAAATCCGTCATAGATCAGTTTTGCGACCACGATCAACAATTGGTAAGAGCTATTCCGACCGACGATTGATAACTTTTAGCCCGGTCTCTATAGTATCACATAAGTTTCAATATTTACACATTTATTTGGATAATGTCATTCCTTATGCAAAACTACTGGCTTATTTAATGATAGTATTGAACTAACGAAGCTCTTAGAAATGTAAGAAGTCGTTTACGCGATCTGCAGACCTAAGTAATACGTGTAAGACGCAAACAATTTATTCCGTTCAATCTTCGAGAAACGAGAATAGTCGAAATATTAGTAAAGACCTCGTTAACTAATTATCTTCCGTTTAGTGTCAAAAAGTAAATGCGGAATTCTAATGCATTTTTAGGTTAGTATTTCAAATTAACATGGCCAACTTATCCATTTTCATATCCATCCAATGCATTTTTAGGTTAGTATTTCAAATTAACATGGCCAACTGATTGACTTGATTGATAGTTGACGTTTCGAAATGTGATTTCATGGACAGAAATACCAGTGTTGCCAGCGTATATCGATTTCTTAATTACTCCCCGTCAATGTAGATTCGGCTATCAATGGTGAAACTGTGCTAGGGACATCGATATAAAATCATCGTAAATTGCGCCTATCGATCCGATATTGTAGTTTTCGATTTCACCGTGCTAGAGTTCCTGCTCCCCGAATACGTATTTTTGGGTAGGATAAGGATAGGATTACATAGTAGGACACCAAAGATAATTTGACCAAAGGTTCCTAACTCCACGAGTTTGTCCATCAGTGGATCCGTGGGGTGAAGCTTTTCGGTTGTAAAAATGTACAAGTCCGGAATTTTTTTACAAGAAATATTTTTCAATTAGCTGTATGTATTTCGTGGAACAATGCCTCGAAAGTTCTTCAATATAACGCTTAAGTTTTTAATTAAGTCAGATAATAACTTGCTAACATTTTTTTTACGAGACATCAAGTCAATGGACCCTATTTTAGCGCAAATGTGACAAATTATGGTAGGATACCTAGTTACCTAGCCATTGTTAAAAACCACCCCTTTTTTGGGGAATGAAAACCAGTTTGTGTTATAATCTGATGTTTCTCAATCTGTTTCCAAATCAAAGAATGTAGGTAAAAAACATAGGCATACTATAAAATTGGGGTAGGTACCGGGGCGGTCCGTGAGTTTTCAGTAAGCTAGAGTGCCAAGATTGAAAAAAACGACGTTACTGATGTTATTGTAGCTGAAAATAATAAAAAAAAATTTCAAAATTTCGAATTTTTGTATGATTTTATGGATGCGGCGCATTTCAAAACTGAAAGAATCCTGAAGATCCTCATACAAAAATTTTAAATTTTTAAAATAAAATAAAATTCAATTTCAGCTACAACATCAGTAGGTAACGTCGTTTTTTTCAATCTTAGCACTCTAGCTCACTGAAAACTCACGGACCACCACTGGTAGGTACCTTCTTTTATGAAAGGTCTTCGTCAACATTACGAATTCCATTTTGTAATTTTCTAAATAAAAGCAAAGGTGTTGGTTTTATGATTATTATAAGGTATATTATCACGATTTATTTTAAAGGAATTCCTTTATATTGCCAGGGACACTAGAAATTTGATTTTCATCTCGGTAATCTTCGCTATATTGTCCTATACTAGGATGTTATCTAGATTCTTGGGCATGAAGCGTAAAACATTATGTTCATTTTCCGTAGCAGTTGATTCACTTGTTCTCCCCCTACATTTGGAAGATACCTTAAAATGGCTCGCATCCAACCTTTACCTGGCCTGTTATTAATGAAGGGATTTGGACGCGGATTCTCTTTAAGAAAAGCTTGAGCAATATTCAATATGTCATCCCTTTTTCGAGAAAAACCTTGTTGGATAAATCTCGTAGCCAGTATTCTAGGACTCGCTCTTCTGTTGAAGAAGGTATAGGTGTTGGTCCAAAGCTAGAATTTTTGGTGTGATTCTTTAACTTAAGTTGTAAAGAAGCTCTAGATATTCCATACTACCTCGCAGCAGTACGCGATGCTTCTCTATTTCTTATTTCTTTACTGGCTTTACCAGTAGCTCTACTTTATACTTTGGTATTTGTTGTTTGATTCACTTCAAATTTACACAGGGAAGCCGTTTTTGTGTATTATTCTTATACTGCGAAAACGAACTAAATACGTTTTTTCCTGAAAACCATCCGAAGGAATCACAATAAAATACATTCTCTGACTATTATAGGTAAATAAATAAAAAAAACTTTCCTTAACAAAAAGTTAAGAAATTACAGTTATTTTAGCATAAGCTTCGATATAACGCTACTACAAGCACTAACCGCCTATTGTGGTTAGGTATATATGGAATTTGTGGATAAAAGACAAGGATAACACCATACTTTTATGAAGGGTAATTTGTGATTGAGACAACGTAAGTCTTATGATATGGTTTTGAACTTGAAAGGGCCAATTACTGTATCAGGGCCAATATCTATATCACTAACCCTATATTATTACGATTTATTTTAAAGAAAGATGGAAGTAGTTTAGGGAAAAGTTTAAAATCATTTGTTTATCCACTTTAAATATGGAGGTCTACGAAAGTCGATACCACAGACATATTGTTCATAGACTTGAGAATCAGGGAGAGGGGTAATAACCATCTGTAGCGGGGCGGAGAGGGATGAGTTGACGGTAACGATATGTGATTCGTTAATCCTTCAATATGACAGTATATAGGCATCACGCATTATAATATCACCATTTAGCTCTTAAAAGTAAAATCTGCTTTTGAATGAATAGACCTTTTTACATGGGAGCGCGAATTGTTCGCCCGGTTTGAACAAACTTGTGTAATCCATATAAAATGAAGAAAGGTTCGCTTGTTTTGAGAGTCGAATATTTTGTTACCGTGTTAAGTTAAGACACTTTTACAAATGTTTCATAATTTACTTATCACAGTAAACTGCAACGTGCACACGACGGGACACGATGTGAACAAGCTTAAAATAATGACAAATAATGCCTGCATATGGAAGGTAATACGACAATTGGGTTTATACTCTTTTTCACTTCTATTTTTACATGTTTTAATAGCACAAGTTACCATTTTTGCCGTGTTATTTCGTAAAATGTACCGATAAGAGCTCGACGCTAGTCCGCACAAGAATGATGACGTCACATTTTCTAGATTCACGCGTACCTATACCCCAGCCCGGCCGGTTCCATGGAACCCAGAATTAAGGAGGGGGAAATAATACGCTTTTATCACTTAGGGCAGGTCTATACATATTCATATGTCTATGGTCGATACCTATGCCAAAATAATTAATTGTCTCTAAAACTAATTTTATCTCTTTCAAAGCTGATAGAATACACACCTTTTTAAATTCATGCCTTACCATTCCTTCTCTCCTAACTTAGGTAAAGTTTTATTTTTTGTTATATATTTTTGTCCCGGTGAAAGAACCTGGTTAAATTTTTTCTAAATCTATTAGTGATTAATTAATGACTAACGTTATTAGAAAGAGTAGGAAAACCAATTTTTTTTTTTTTTTGACAAATGTTTTCGCATTTTCATTTATTTTTGATGTCAAAGTTTTTATCGAGACTTCTAATATTCATTTGCGTGATTTCGTTGAATTCAATTAAGTTGTTTAAGAAAACACGACTTTATAGCATTTGTTATTTAAGCGAAACGCGGTTTTATAATGCACATAATAAATATTTTAATAAACTTCCATCCTACTTATACAAATTAAAAATCGGTATTTCCGTCTCGCCGTTTTAATTAAACTGATTTGCATGCCGCCAGTCTTCCTGAAAAACGAAGTTGTCGTCTCAATGGGCGTAATGTGTCTCACAATTAATTAAATCATCAAACGTATTAATCCGTTGTCGTGGGGTAACTCCCTCGGCTAGCAATCCGAACGTCGCGGGTTCAAATATCACAATTAATTAATTAAAAATTATATATTGTATATTTGCGACACGTCCCAGAGTGGAAGATACTCAGTATCACTCCGGTGTAAGACTACCATTCAGAATTGAAACGTTGCTTGAAACAGCTTTAGCCCGTGTTTGGTGACCAGATCTGAATAGCCAGGTACTTTCCCAACTTCATCCTCTTCCCAACTTCTTCTCCTCCCCCCTACCAAGTGGGGATATCTTAGTCTCACTGGCTCCGTAAGGAAGCAGTTCGGGCTCTTGTGCGTTACTTGGCATCCCCAATTGGGGTATGTTATGAGGCTGAAGGTAAGTGGGAAAGGGAAGGAGACGAGAAAGAGGAAGGTGGGAAAGTACCTGGCTATTTAGATCTAGTCACTAAACACGGCTAAAGCCATTTCAAACAACGTTTCAATTATGAATGATGATACTAAGAGTATCTTCCACTCTGAAACGTGCCGCAAATATACTATATATTATTTTTAAATAATTCATTGTGAAATAATACAAATCAATTAAATAAAATTTATTTGCGCACGCCGGGTTCAGCTGGGCTTTTACATGTTATTTTTGTTAAGTACATCAAACTCAAAGTACATCTAAACAAAAGCAAAAAATAAAAAAATTAAATCGAAAACAAATTCAAAAGCAAAATCAAAAACAAAATCAAATACAAGTTAGATAAAAGCAGGATACTCCACCATGCAAGATAGAGAAACAACATAGTGGGGTAAGTATAATTCGTAGATAAATTGAGCCAAAGGAGAACTATGTGGTTTATTCAATTAAATATTATTGATCTTTTTTCCGATATAAATTCTACTATGAGGTGTATTTTAAATGAAGTGTCAAACATATCAACAACGTCCTTATATTCATTTCCCAAATTCTGTATTCGGCGAATTGGAGTACAGAATTGTGATTCCGTGTTAGAGTTTTCATAATAAAACGGAAGATATTGCCACGATGTTGGTTTGCGAGGTATATGGAAAGAAATCAAGTATAATAGATTAGGGCTGTCAATTATTGAATTTACGATTTTATGGAAACATGTTAAGTCATAAACTCTACGTTCGGACAATTTTAATAAATCAAGTTGACATACCAGATAATCATAGTTGACACATTCTCTTGTTTTGCCCATTTTGAAATTAATAAATCTTAAGAATTTATTTTGGATTCTTTCTATCGTGAGTGAATGACTGGCGTAACTTGGTGACCACACTATCGAGTTATACTCGATTTGACTCCTAACTAATGACATGTACAATTTTTTATAGGTTTGAATATTTTTAAATTGGCTACATATTCTTATTACAAAACCCAACATTTTCAAAGATTTTTTCGATGTATTTTCAATATGGTTTACAAAATTCAGTTTTTGATCAACGTTTACACCTCAATCATTCACCTCGGTTACAGTTGTGAGTAGTGCTATCATTGATGGAGTATTCATAAATAAACACTTTTTTAATTCTATGGAATCTCATAATTAGACATTTGCTTAAACTTAGTTGTAAACAGTTATATTGCTTAAAAATATTTTAGATGCTCTCAGCGAGAAGAAGCACAGAAAAAAGTGCCAGGCCTATAAAATCAGATTTAGCCCAAAATCTCCTACTTACGAACCCTTTTCTCGGTTATGGTGTTATTGTATAATTTGAAAAATTAAATTCTTTAGAGAATGATCATAAAACATTTAAATATTTGTGCTTGAGCTTCGCAAAATAAAATAAAATAAGCTTTGTGGCGATGTTTATTTCGTGAATAAATCAAAACTGGAGGCTGGACTTACCGCCTTATCTATACAAATAGCGTAAATGTTAGCGGCCTGATCCCGCATGTTACAGGACGTAGTGCATCACCTTAAATATGGACCTTCAGTCTGACGATATCGTCGATACCTCTGGGCCTCCTTATATGTGGAGTTGAAAAAAAAAATTGTGTCAGTGTTTGTGAAAAATCACGGGATATTGTAATTTTAGGATTTGTGAAGCCGAAAGTAGGTATAGAATATTTGCCTCATGCCTTTCGCAAGCATTAATTGCCAGTTTTCTTTAAATATTATGATATTTTTTTATTGACAAATTAGAGAGACATCGTAAATTTACCTTTCGAATGAATACCGTTAATATACTCAAATCATCCATCAAAAACAAAAGATATACACATTTCAAATATAGAATCATTAATTAATATATTTAATTTTTTGTTCAATTAAGAAAATATTAGCGAAACTCTGAAACGGATAAATCAGAAAAAGATATGGTCACAAATATATTTAAATTAAATAACTTTATCGATTGTCAGAATTATAGTTTTGAAATTTAAAAATCCATAAGATAGCTCCGTACAAGACAGTATAATTTTTTGTTTTATTTTTTAATTTTTCAGTTTTATATTTTGACCTCATCCTTCCTCCTTTCTGTGAAAAATGCCCCGTAACCGTTCCTCTTAAGCATAGATTCTAACCTTGCTGGCTTATGATTTATTCGGATGGGGAACCTTTTTGAAGGTCGGCTTTCTTTCGTTCTTGCTACACATCCTGTCCAACGGAGCCGTTCCAATTGTAAAAAAACTTATTATTGACGGTTGACAATTGGAATAATTCGTGGTAGTACCTCATCCGCTAGATATTTTTATTTGTGTCTTCAAAGATTATTGACTCAAACTGATTATATTTTAAATAATTTTAATATGGTCATTATCATATGAAAAGTATTTTGACAGCGAACCTACTTGCTTCAGTTTAAATACCTAAATAGGTATTTGAAATTTGTATTACAAATTTCATAATAATAATATTTTAATTTGAGCCGTTATGAAAAATCACCTCAAGAGTGCTGTAGAATCTTTAAATACATTTCTACAATGCTCTATCTTACTTCTAACTACAGCCTAGACAACTGGACAGACTTATATGCAACAACACACAACACAGGTAACGATAGAACTTACACATTGACGTAATTACAAAAAAACTCACCAGGTACATATACTTCTTTAGAAACACCGGTAATATCCTCAACCTAAACGACATTTAAGTACCTTACAATGTGTACATCTAAGGTGTGCAATTTGGTTGTAAAGCATACTTGGCTGCCAAATCGGCGTAGTAACCGCGTTGAGGACGTATGGATTATTCCAAACACCTCGCTAACATAAACCACAATGGTGTTGCGCGTTGTGACCTCCAAGCTTCCCGAAATTGTTTCGTAATTGATGTACGCGTCAATTATCGTGGTTTGTATCGTAGTGACTATTGCATTATCTGCGTCAATCAATATTTCAAGGTTATTGTAATATTTATTTATTTATTAAAAGAATTTTATACATAGTGTAGATATTGTGTTATTTCGTCCGCCATGCTAGGAATGTCCCTGTGTTATGGCGGGTGAAGTTTGCAGATTATATAATTTAAGGTAATGAAGTACGTTTACTGATAATACAATAATTAATGATACTGAGGTTTACAGTTAATGCAGCAATGAATTTATGATAATGAAATTTACATATAATATAGTAATTGATGATAATGATGTTTACATGTAATATAACAAGGAATTTATGACAATGAAGTTTACAGATAAAATAATAATTGATATATGAAGTTTTCAGATAATATAACATTTATTATATTAAATGTCTACGATTTTAACACAGTTTTTTTGATGCACAAAAAAATATCTTCGCCATTTTTTTTTTTAATAGAGAAACTTCACAAGAGTCCCAACTGCTCCCTTCAGGAGCCAGTGAGACTATGGCATCCCCAATTGGAGTATATTGTGAGGCTGAAGGTATGTGGGGAAGGGAAGGAGATGGGGAAGAGGAAGGCGGGAAAGTACCTGGCTATTCAGATCTAGTCACTAAACACGGCTAAAGCCATTATTAAGCAACGTTTCAATTCTGAATGGTGGTCTTACACCAGGGCGATACTGAGAGTATCTTCCACTCTGGAACGTGCCGCAAATATAGTATATATTATTTTTATTAATTAATTGTGAAATAACACAAATTAATCAAATAAAATTTATTTGCGCACGCCGGGTTCGAAGTTCGGGTTCAAGTGTCTTACCACTCGGCCACGGACGGTCGTCTATTGATATATCTATTATATTTCGATAACATATGTAGTGAAAAAATAGGTTTAACTTCTACATGTCCAATTTGTCCGATTTTGCCTCTAACGATCCCAACGTCCTAACGTTTCTAGTCTGTCTGCGAGCTGTGATCAAGATGCAATCATATATACAACCATTTATGAATACCTACACTAAAACACATATATAAGTACATAATATAATATTTTTTAAGCATAGGAAGGTCACCAATGCGCTGGAGTGACCAAGTATCACTGGCGTCCGGTACGTCTCCACGCAGTCTAGAATCACGCAGCTTAGAATCACGAGGAGTGGAAGAGCCTTGTCCACCGTAGAAATTCGAGTAGGGTTCGCGATCCTCAGCAATGATGAGCAGTGACTTAAGGCCGCGCTAACCCGCTCAAAAAGAAGAAGAA
Source organism: Limnephilus auricula (assembly GCA_951813805.1). NCBI lineage: Eukaryota > Metazoa > Arthropoda > Insecta > Trichoptera > Limnephilidae > Limnephilus > Limnephilus auricula. The sequence continues at coordinate 39,831,967 of OX638389.1, read as the reverse complement.
GGAGAGATACGACAGTACGAAAGTCGGAGGGAGCGCGCAAACATTAAAAACTATAAAATTCATGCGAAAATTGTGAAAATGTTTAATAAAACACGACTCGTTTGAAAAAGAGCAAAACTCTCGTGGGGGATGTGTCAAGTAGCATTTAAAGTAAAATTGTGAATTTTTTCACTCATATAACATGTAAAATAACAGAAACAAACGTGTAAATAATAATTTTCGGACCATACTTTGCGATTTATTTCTATCGAGGCAATTTAAAATAATTACCGTTTCGGCGTGGGGAATGTATAGATACTGTCTTAAAAATAACGTATATTTTTAAAAACTTAAAAACTTCGAACGTTTAAGGAAAATATGTAAGAAATCGGTAGAAATTGGGAGAGCGGCCCCTTAAGAAGAATTTTAGAAAACTTGAAAAAAGATTCTTGATTGAATTGGATAAAACTCAAAACAATGATAATTTTATTATTTCTTCTTTCTTAATATATCGAGAGCGATAATTTGAAATGATGTAAAGGACAATAAATCCAAAAATGAGTTAAATATGTCATTTTTCTCAATTTTTTTTTACTTTGGATATATTACGTCGAAATATTTCTAAGAAAATAATTTAATTTTTTGTGCGTTTTAATGGGATTTCTTTCAGAAAAATTAATAATTAATTAAACACTGTATTAAAGAAATTTACAAAGAATGTAAAATATTCTGAAAGGTGGTCTATTCAATGTTATTTTATGATTAAAAATCATAATTACAGGTCTACAAAAAACAGAGATATAATTTTAAAATTTCTTTTCGCTCTCCTGAACAACTAACTTTTTTTTGAAAACCTTGAGCGTTTCGCAATATTGAACAAAAAACTGTAAATCTGTCTTTACCTTCTCAGCTTTTTCTAATAAACCAATTACCCTAGTATACATTTGCATTTAATTTACGGATGTAGACCAGCCTCCAAATCAGATCAACCGCTCTTGCGAATCAGGACTTATCTAGTTTAACGGATGCTGTGGTATTCAGATCATGCCCCGGCCTAACTAGGTGAGTTCACGGACGACTCTTTTGACTTCTTTTGTACCTAGGGTGGCTAACACCTAATCCTGTCTATGACACTTTATACACGATCCTGCCGCTGAGAGGTCTGCTGTAACCTCTCACTCCGTAGCATGCGTCGTTTATGAGAATAGGGAGATGCTTCAATGGATCTTTTAGCGGGACGCCTTTATTATTATTGGCACAACTGAATAGGCTATGATAAGTGGCTTCTTGCTGCCGGAAACCGCCTTGTTCTGGATTTGATGAGACCATTAGCACAGGTTTGTTTAGTTGTTAGTATTGATTTGATTTGATTCTATCAGGGAACCGATGGCCACCGAGGAATTGAACTTGACTCCTAAACTCAAGTACTTGCTGGTATTTTGTACATATTGGGAGATATATATATATTTGCACTTTAGATTAGATAATATTTACTCTGTACCACCAACCGTGTTTTTGGATAGTTTTGCACTTATAAAATGGTATTTCTACATTATTTGTCAACAACTTCAATTTTTAGCATGCACTTTGATGAATCATTTTAACATATCATCGCTAACAACTTTAATTAGGTCTGTAAGCATTATTTTGCGGGCAATAATATCTTTCGATTTTATACTCAGTTAAACGAGCTCAACGATTTAGCGATTAAATTAATATTTGTTACTATGTGAGATATTAAGTTAGGTTATTTGAGGTACTGCATCTATAAGTTAATTTATGTTAGGTTAGATTAAGTTAGTAAGCAAGAATGAGGTTATAAACACAAGTGTTAAGGGGAATTAAAGTAGTATTGTTTTATGTTTTATTTCTTGGGCATTCTACGTAACAATTTCTAGACACTTTAAAAGAAATTTTGAATCAGGGAACATGAACTAACTCTGTTTACGAAATAATATCTATTCCGTGGTTGCCAATCATTTAATAGAGACAGGCCGTAGCTTCAACAAAGAAAAGAAAAAAAAACAACTTTAAACATTTTAATATTATTTAATTATTTAATTTGTGCACTTTTGAAACCAACTATTCCCCCGTTCTACCCCCCCCCCCCTTACCCAAAATCACTACTCCCATTACCTACACTTAAAAGAGTGTTTTACCAGAGAATAGCGGAAATTAGTTATTTTTAAATCAAATTATAGACCTATTGACTCTTTTTTACAAAAAAACATAAATTGATTTTGAAAGATTGTTATTTTATCTGATACACGCAGTTTTAAATTTTTTTTAAACTAAGTGTATTTATAATATACTAAGGTTATACCATTGGTCGTTGGCAGATTTGTTCAATTTTCAAACGATAGATTCTATTAAATAACACAAATTTCAAATCATATAATCATACAACAAAATAAATCAATATATAATATATAACAGTTTTTAAAATTTAAATTATAGACAAAAATTAAAATCATTAAAATATAAATCCGAGAACGTGTTTTGTGACAAAAATACTTCAGTTTTTCTATTTATTTAAGGTCTTACAAAAAAAATATATTTCAGATTTTTTTTACATCATTGAAAAATTATAAATTATTTTGATCAAAAATTAATTTTAAGAAGTATATAATTTTCATTAATTTACCATCCGTTTGATCATTTTTATGGCAGTTTGAGACATAAATTCTCCCGATTCATTAGATGACAACATTTTGCAATAAATTTAAAACTAATTCCGTTTAGCTTTATGGTTGTAAAAACATCCGCGCGCAGCGCTGTAAACAAAAACGGAATAATGGATTGCTGGATATTACCTCTTAATATAATGTAAGCATTTCTGTACCTACTTGGATGCTTTTTTTGTTAGTTTTAAGATTGCTAGTGTATGACATGGATTTGTCGAAACCTCTAGCAGATAAATAAAAACTAATTAACAAATGTACTTCTGAAATAAAACTCTTCAAACAAAACTGATTTATTGTACTGAAGAAACTTGCACAATTTTATAATAATCTTCATTCCATCTGGTCTTTGTACAAGTAGAAATTATTATGTTTTCTGTTTAAAAGATGGATGATTAATTTCCTGAAACTTTTTCATCTTTTCATATCAAAAATACGGAATTCTTTCATCTATGCAAAATCACACAACAACAACAAAAAATTCTCCGTGGAAAATGTTTGTTTACCGCAAAATGAACGATGCCCCTGAAACATAAACCAACACAAAACATAAACGGAAAGGAGTAAATAAATTATCATTTAATTTTTATGTGAATACAAGAAAGAGTCCCATTGGGGTGTAGCTGTGAGGCTTAAGTTAGTCGTTAAGGGAAGGAGATGGAGAAGAAGATGGTGGGGAAATTCCAGGCTATTCATATCTGGTCACTAAACACGGCCAAAGCTATTTCAAGCATCGTTTCAATTCTTAATAGTGGTCTTACACTAGGGCGATATTGTGAGTATCTTCCACTCAATGTGCAAATATACCATATATTATTTTAAATGATTAAATTGTGATAAATAAAATTTATTTGCGCACGCCGGGATTTGAATCCGCGACCTCCGGATCGTTAGTCGAAAGCCCCTCAACCATTGAAGCCGTCAATTATTGTAATGCAAACAAAATATCTTCTGAAATAGGTGCAACCTATTAAAACTACCTGCTTACTATTCACATCTACTTCTTTTTAACCAAGAGCATATTTGGGAGGCGGGTATGGGTACCGCCGCCCCGGGAACCATTTATTGGACGACCAACACCTCTGCCACAGGTCACCCCAAGTGATTTGCTACGTTTGGTGACTTAGCAGGGGTGCCCGGGTTCATGGGGGCGGATGCGTCTGCCGACCATCTGCGTGGCAGGCCGGATCGGGAGAGAATAGTTGAGGGAGACCTTTTGATCTCTCCAGCCGGACACTCTCGACCCATCGCCTTGCATCGCAGTAGGAGGGATGGCTTCACACGACCATCACTCCAGGACATATTTATTCGCAGATTCCTACCCACCCCTCAAACCTTTTTCCTTCCCAGGTCTTCCTCTCCTTCCTTTCTCTCAGAAAACCCTCCGCACAGCATCTTCAAAGATGACATAGGCCCTAAGGGATTTTTTCCCTCAGGGCCTCCTGTGTGGAGCTAATGTAAAAAAAAAGAGCTCTGGCTCCAATGGTCTTGATATTTTTTCCCTAAGGAAATGAAGGAGAGGAAGTTCTAAGAAGGTAAAAGGTGTGAAGGGTGGGTAGGAATCTGGGATTCAGTATGTCCAGGTCATCCGCCGTCAAAACCTAGACAAACTTCACTTCTTATTCCACTAGAATGTGCGGCTTACATGGGACAATAATTTTCATTATTGCGTTTAATCGAATAAATATTATCTATATGGATATGTGTGATCTAGGGAACAGCCTAGTATGGTAGTTGAAAAAATTATAAAAACTGTAACTTATAAAAATTTATTAAATAATAAAAAACATTTTTTTTGCCTGGGGTCTAGCACGGCCGATCGCTAAAGGGTTTATCGATAATTTCGGTAACTTGTCGATGGCTCAAGCCCGACTGCAGATTGTCAAAGAACAAACAATAGTTCACAACTATTAAGTGTTCTTAATTGATTCAACGTGAACTGTTGTTTGTAAGTTAGTGATGTGTAGTCGTGCTCAGAAACAACTAAAAGTTACCATTGTATATGACAATATCAATAAATCCATTATCGATCGACTGTGCTAGATACCCAGGATTTTTACACCATAGCGATGTTTTCTAAGAGCATGTAGTCGACCTGGGAATTTCATCAAAAGCCTGCGGTTTACCTGAATATATTTCAATAGCAGTGAGCGCAAACCGGCGCATATTTTTCTCTATCATAATATTTATTTATTTATTCATTTATTTATTATTAATTTTCAACGCCCTGATGGGCTTTTACATAATAAGTATATAATACAGTGATATAATATATGTAATACAATATTTAAATAAGAAATATAAACTTATAGCAATGAACATTATAAAAATGGTAGGGTATAAAAGTAAGTAAAAAATATTATATTATACTAAAAGAGAAAAAGTAAAAAAAAATTTTAAACTGAAACCAGTTTTTAAATTGCAGGTGGCATAAAAATAATAATATATAGTGTAAGTTAATATTAGAAATTTACAGATGAGTAATACAAGAAAAAGTTTACAATACAGAAAAACAAAACAGAGTAACAAGTTTTTACATTATAGATAAATATAAATAATACAAACATATATGCAACGACTTCTACATTATAAAAATATTATTATGGAATCTCGGTAACTCATATTAAACACGTCTGATTTCACATTCTGACATGAATGATTTAATAATTTCATGTTTATATTGTATTAGCGACATATTCCATACATCTATCTGCGAATACATATTTCCCAAGTTTTGAATTCTCTGTAGAGGTATATTGAATTGGGCCCTGGTCGCAGTATTACTACAATAAAATGGTAGTACTGACCTTGTGTTTCTGGCTGGCACATTAAGATTTATGAGCGATAAGAATTCAGGGCTATCAATTATATTATGCAAGATTTTAAATAGAAATGTTAGATCAAAAACAATTCTCCTGTCACTCAAAAATAGATAATCGTAGTAAAAAAAGGCTAGTGTTTTTGTTCTTACGGTATTTTTTAGTTTATAATTTTAAAAACTTAGGATTTTTTTTTGTACTCTTTCTATTGTTTGTGAATGCACGTTATAGTGGGGAGACCATACAGTTGAATTATATTCAACCTGGCTCCTTACTAGTGATGTGTACAGAAGTTCTAATGTTTTAATATTGGTAAAATCTTTAGCCACTCTTAGTACAAAAACTAACATTTTAAAACCCTTCTTTGCAATATTTTCAATGTGTGGTATGAAGCTAAGTTTGGTGTCGAAAGTAATACCTAAGTCATTAATTTCGGAAACAGATTCGAGAATGATGTTATTGATTGTTTAATTGAAATAAATCGGATTTTTTATTTTTAAAAATATCATAGTTATGCATTTATTGACATTAAGGTATAGCTTGATCAATATGATCAATAAACTGAGTATATAATATATCAATGCAATAAACTATACCTACTGTTAGATTTTTAAAGCACTCGTTTATTGATTAATCAAGCGTGCGGTTTACGAAGATAATACATTTTTAACTTTCCATATAAATTAATCATATATTTTTTTACAATAGCTCCACAAAGAAGGCCCTGAAGAAAATAATTCCTCTCAGGGCCATGTCATCTTTGGGGATGCCGTGTGGAGGGCTCTTTTTAGGAAACGAAGGAGAGGATGTTTTGGGAATGAAAAAGGTATGAAAGGTGGGTAGGAATCTGGGGGTCAGTGTGTCCAGGAGTGACGGACGAATGATTCCATCCCTCTCACTACGGTGCAAGGTGATGTTCCGAGAGAGCCCTGCTGGAGAAGTCAAAAGACCTCCCTCAACCAGTCTCTCAGGGGTTGGTTATCCAATAAATGGTTCACGGGGCGGCGCTACCCATACCCGCCTACCAAATTGAACAGGATAATTAACACCCCTGCCATAGGTCAACCAAAGTTTTTCGATACGTTTAGTGATTTATCAGGGGTGCCCGGGTTCATGGGGTCAGGTTTGTCTAGGTCTTGGTAGCGAATGCGTTTGTGCACCTACTGCGTGGGTCAATATTGTGCAAGGGAGCCTAGATTCTTACTTTTATTGTATATTATAATATATTTTGTATAAAATATATTTTTATCATTTTTTTTCTGAAAAATCGTTTAATTTTATTAATTTGTTCTAAATTGTTGTAAATACAGTGAAATTCAGAAGGGAGATTAGTGTAGTTTTTTATGGATTGGTAAATGTAATTGTTTTGCATTTGGGATGTTTTTAAATAATTAGGAATTATAAATTGATTTCCATTTCTCTTAAGTGTGTAGTATTCCCAATTTTATTTAATATTTTTTTATTTACACATTTTTATAATAGAAGCTTGCTTAAATTTATCTACGACATTTGGTACTGGAAACTGTTGTTTAAAAAGTGATTCTGTTAAGAAAGTTGAATCCGGTTAATCTGCAAGGAATATTAGCACAATGCAACTTTCTGTGTCTTGTATTGTAGTGAGTTCTCATTTTCGTAAGTAAGCTACTAGTCTACTAGACTACTAGCCTACTAGTCCCGACTAGAGATGCTAATTAGATTATGAATATTAAATAATGCTAATGGTTTTGGTAAATCATAAAGCTGGAATCAGACAGTTCACTCGAGTGAAGATTTACGCCATGTTTTTTCGGCCTAATCGTCCATTTTGTTTCATTCCATGTTCACACGGCGCTATAGAAATAAGCGTTCACTCGTCCATTCCCACCACAGCGTCGCCGAGCGAGGTCAACCGCGCTGCAATTCGTTTGATTTCCAGCGCGGTCCGGCCCCGAATTTTAAGGAAAAACATGTCAGATGCATCGATTTTTACGCAATTTTGTTGACACAATTAAATAAAAATAAATTAAGAAAACAGTATTGTTTCGTATTATAAACCTTTTTATGTTTTATGACATAATAACACAATTTGATTTTACTTTTTTTATTACGAACATTTTCCTACAAATTAATAATCTTACATATATTAAAAAACATATAAAATACATGGATAATAATGGAGACCCAAAAATTTATATGAGAGGTGTTCCCAAAAGCAAACAAATTAGCCGAACGAATACCATTTTGACGTTTTGCGTGCGATGTGATAGCGTCCTTTCATGGTCCTTCCCGTACAGGACGCGAGACAAACTGATTGAGATTTCACTCGGTGTTCAGACGATTCACTTTGCTCTCTTCCGCGCGCATGCGCGCGCAAGTGAAGGATGCCGAATGAAAATATCCAACATTGTTGGATCGGTTCACTTGAAGATTTCATTCGGCAGTGTTCGGTACTTTCGATTCATTTCATGTTCAGACGTGTCATTCCGAGTAAACTAGGCCGAATGAAATGCGGAAATGAGCGATTAGTGAACCATGTGAATGGCGCTTTACCGTGGATTATGTAGATATTTGCTTGTTCTCTATTAGTATTAATAAGAAGCTTAGAGCAATTACCTGCTGGTGAATGTTTACGTTTTCGCTTTATTTCACTCATAATCTTAAAATCCTCATTTCAACATAAATTCCACCAACCTATAATTATTATAAGCAATAATTATTAGCCTGAAACACTCATCAATATTGAAAGAATCTTCCGAGAAAAGATACATATCGCCGACGGGACTCGAACCCGCACCCTTTTGATTGCCGGTCAAGTGCTCTACCATTAAGCTACGGCGGGTTACCTGATGATTCAATATATACCTAGTGTTTCATTCAACAATTACTGCTTATTAGATTTTTTCACCTGCAAACAACCAACTTTATTTTTATATGGGAAAGGCATGTAAGTGCTAACTTTCCCACTAGATGGCGTCGTGACATATTATGCCTACATTTATTGGTGAAATAATTTAACTCGTCAAATATTAATTATTATTTTTTTAATACCAACCTACATTTAAAACGACATTTAGTCAAAGAAATATGAAACGTTTCTCTATGAAATTATTTAATGTCCCCTTCTTGCAATAAAAACCATTAAAAACATAACCGACTTCAAAAGCCTGTAGTTAGAAGTAAGATTGTAGAAATGTATTGATATTTGTACAGCGCCCTTTAGGTGATTGTTCATAAAAACGGCGCTATAAAAGTCATTTAAATATTATTTTTTTACGCACCAGACTTTTAGGGTTTAGTTTTCCCCATAGGAAAAACTAAACCCTTTCACACACTTTTCCATAAAAATGATCATCTAGTAAATCCACGCTATGCAAGTGTATTATATAAGTATAATTATTACAAAACAATACAAGAACAACATGTTAACCTACCAGACTACTAAATGGGAAAATAATTCCAGATATTTTCATATCAGAGGGTTCCGCTCGGTGGAATTCCTAATTTGAACGATAAATCCTACTGATCCCTCAATATAAATATTTAAAAAATCTTTCGTAATCGTACATGTATTTAAAATGACTGATTTTTGCATTGGTTCTTGACATATAACTTCTTATATGTGTAACCCTTAAAAATAGTTCAAATTGCCTGGTTTGAACGACATCAACAGACGTTCAGTAAACTAGACAATGCATTTTTTTTAAAAGCAAAACATACAGACATAGAGTTTTTTCTTCTGATACAGTTTGGTATTTGTAGTTGACTTGTGTGTGTATCTTTGCATTTGCGTTTATTAATCCTAGACAGGATTTGGTTTACAGACAATACCAGGGCTGTAAACTAGGCTGCGTGTGTCGGATATTTATCAATAACACTTGGGTAAAACAAGTCAGGTATATTTAAAGGAATACTATTTTTTACAGTTAATTAAATGCGTAACTACCGGAGGGGAAATATGCACTTGCCCGGACGTTGAAACCGGAATGAATTTCGCAGATCATGCTGTGCGTCTTGCTACCGTTATCGGTGATACCAGCGAAGAAAATTTATAAATAATTAATATTTATGGCTGTTAGCTACAACAATTAGTAAAAACGTCTTAAAAATTGACCTGATTATTTTGATTTTATTTAGGTATTATCAGCCTTAGGTGCAGTTGTCCCTTTCGCTCAATATTCGGGGAATTAAGAGCGACAGTGACAGCAAAACAATCTGATAAAATACCTATTATTCAAATTTCTCGGCCTTTGGGTTTCCTTTTAAGAGGATACCCGGCGGTGATTTTTCCATACAAACGTATTCCCTATTTATCTCTCTGGATTTTAACCCTAGAGAAAATATTGTTTTTGCATAAAATAGATATCAACTACTAGCGTGTCGGTACTTTTTGTTTTTTTTGATAAGTTACTTTTTATAGAAGTTATGACCTTCCAAAAATCAATAAAATTGACTGGTTTAAACGCCGTCAAAAGATGTTCAGTATACAAACCAGACACTGTTTTTTTAAAAAAAGCAAAACGTACAGACATAGAATAGTTTTTTCTTATGTAGATGTTAAAAAAAATTGAAAATCAGTCCACTTTTGGAGGAGAAAAGTGGGGAATACAAAACCTCCATTTTAGTTAGGTGTCAGTGCATTGTCCCTTTCGCTCAATATCCGGTGGAGTAAGAGCAACAGTGACAGCAATATTTTAGTAAAATCTATTTCTGCACCACCGGGTATCATCTTAAGACTTAGATTATGGACACGGGAAGGAATAATATAGATACAATGTTGCAACCTAACAAAAAATAATGCTTATGTTATGTTTTCTGCTAGATTTTGCTTTATAATTTTCCTCTTGCAATATTAAAAAAAAAACTTGACCTAATTTAAAATTCATATTAAAACTATGTCCATATACAATGCGACCTCAGAACGGGGTACCTACCCTAGACAGTAAAATCCCATTCTTTTCGGGTTTTGCAAAAAGAAAACAAAAATATAAATAATTTAAAAATATTTACCTATATATATTTACGTACCTACCTACATGGTCGTAATATTAACAAATATTATCCCATAGGTTTACACAATCGTCGACAATCGCATGTTTTAATAATAAATTCAAAAAACCCTTTTGTCGAAAACTTTTCTTATTTTGTGAAAACTATGACGAAATTTTATCATTCAATGCATCATAGCTAGGGAAGCAAAGTTTTTAATTATATCGATATCGATATACATTTAATTAAGTCGATATTGATATATCGGTCTAGTAGGGTGATATATCGATATATATTATTTAAAGCTTATAGAAATCCAATGTAGTTTTAGTTATATCAAATGTTTATCGATTATGTATGTATATAATTTTTATACTTACGCATGTGAATAATCACAAAATTTAGATAGGTGTATGTGTTTTTTTTCATAAATTTATTTAAAAAAAAAAAACAGTTCCAGTATTTTGTACGGTTTATACCAGCTATCGAACTTAAAAATAGTAACTTTGACAGTCTGCTTCCTTGTAGCTGGTTATACACGGAAAAAAATGTTACTCGAAAAAACAATCATTTTAATAGTAAAAACGGTAAAAAACGGGACTGAAGTTCTTATGAACAAATTAACAGTGTTTCAATGTTTATTGGCGGGAAAATGTAAGAATAATTTGTTTATTTTTTAATTTGTTTTGACGTTTAGAAGGAACACTTGTTGCCACAATTGGTTCGATATTTCGAAACGATGTATTCAGTTTTTCGATATTAATATATCGATATCTACGTATCGTTGATATGGATATTTATCGGTATTCCAATATATCGTTGCATCCCTAGTCATAGCTAATATGACGGGAACAACTTTTCGAGTTTAAAGTAGGTACCTACGTTTATCTGTAGATTCCAGACGGAAGATCTATTCACTCTCTTCTTCAATTTTCTACCCGTCAATGCTCACTGTTCGAGTGTTTTTGTAGTTTCAGAAAACAGATTTTTTACTTTGTAGATATTTCTCTTGAAGAATGAGCCCGATCTAACACGATGAATAAAATAATGCTTCATCTTATCTGCCTGTTTCACATGTGTATTTCAGTTACTAACCGAAATTATTATTTCACTGATTGCAGAAAAGCAGAATTACATTTTGCATGTTAATTAAATTTAATCAATCCATACAAAATGAACCGAGAATAAACAAAAGTTACTCGTGTATTATGAGTTCATCCATACAGGGTTTTAAGAAATGTTTCCGACATATTTTAACCAGACAAACCAAAACATAATTCATTTTTTTTATAAGAAAAACTCTCTTTTTAACTTTTGAAGGTTATTCCCATCAATGATATATATCATTGAAGAAGAAGATAACAATAATAATCTAATGTTTTAAAATATGAAAAACTAACAAGACACAGAAAAATTATAAAATATAATGGTCGCAACTGGGACTCGAACCCAGAACCTTACGTCTTACCGGGACATACACCTCTATCAATTGGGGCACTGCGATCTATTATGAGACTGTCGCAATTATCAACTTCATATTTTAACTTTTGAAGGTTATTCCCATCAATGATATATATCATTGAAGAAGAAGATAACAATAATAATCTAATGTTTTAAAATATGAAAAACGAACAAGAAAAGATAATTTTCGTTGTTTGTTTTTGGGGTGTTATGCCGTGTTGTGCTACCTCCTTCTTTAGCCGACGTTTCGGACAGCGTTGCAGTGTCCATCATCAGGGCAGATCCGGCAGATCCGTCCGCAGAACGCCGGCTAAAGAAGGAGGTAGCACAACACGGCATAACACCCCAAAAACAAACAATGAAAATGCTTTTGGCCGTGAAAATCTAAAAAACGTATCTTTTTTTTTTTTTTACCTTAGGTCCACACAGGAGGCCCTGAGGAAAATAATTTCTCTCAGGGCCTATGTCACCTTTGGGGATGCTGTGTGACCAATAAAAGATAATGGTCGCAACTGGGACTCGAACCCAGAACCTTACGTCTTACCGGGACATACACCTCTATCAATTGGGCCACTGCGATCTATTATGAGACTGTCGCAATTGTCAACTTAATATTTCAAATTTCAGAATAACCTTCAAAAGTTAAAAAAGAGAGTTTTTCTTATAAAAAAAAAATAATAAATGAATATTCATTTAGACTTTTATAAAAAGTCAATAGGTGTTCCATAAAAATAAAATCGGATATATTTATCCGAGACACTATCTAGGTAACAAATACATTCTTTAAATACTTGTTTCCAATAATAAAGGTAGCTGCCAATAATATTGAAAAAAAAACATTAGTCGATGATAGTATTGTTAATTCTAAAATTTGAAATATGAAGTTGACAATTGCGACAGTCTCATAATAGATCGCAGTGGCCCAATTGGTAGAAGTGTACGTCCCGGTAAGACGTAAGGTTCTGCGGTCGAGTCCCAGTTGCGACCATTATCTTTTATTATTTTTCTGTATCTAGTTCATTTTCATATTTAAAAAAATTGATTATTATTGTTATCTTCTTCTTCAACGATACAAAACATAATTGCTTTTATTTTTGAGACTATAGCATCCCCATTTGGGGTATGTTGTGAGGCTGAAGGTAGTGGAGAGGGGGATGGATGGGGAAAAGGAAGGTGGAGAAGTACCTAACTATTTCGATCTGGTCACCAAACACGGCGAAAGTCATTTCAAGCAACCTTTCAATTCAAAATTATGGTCTTATACCAGGGCGATACTGAGAGTATCTTCCACTCTGGAACGTGCTGCAAATAGACTTTATATTATTTTTATTTAATTAATTGGTAAGTAATACAAATTAATCAAATAAAATATATTTGCGCACGCCGGGTTCTTTTTTATGGTTTTGTCATTTTTGTTATTGTTGGAATACGTACAATGTAAAGAAGGACGCATAATGGGTAGATTAAAAATACAATACGTATACTCGTTATTGTGTTTTTTTTTTCGTCTCCTAAATACAAATATTCCTTTAAGCCTTTCAGGCGACACTAGTGAGGTTTCGGCAAGTGCTTTTTACCCTTCACGCTTGTGATTTGTCAAGTTTGCGGCTGACAGCAACAGACCACAAAAGTTCAATCGATTTCTCTTGTATCCAGGGACGGCCGGCGTGGTCGGGGGGCAAGACTCTCGACTCCTAGTCCGAAAGTCGTCGTTTCGAAACCGGAGGGATTAATTTCTGTTGTTTCACAATTATTAATTGATTAAAAATAATATGTAGTATATTTGGGGCACGTTCTAGAGTGATAGATACTCTCAGTATCGCCCTGGTGTAAGACCACCGTACAGAATTGAAACGTTGCTTCGAATGGTTTTAGCCGTGTTTGGTGACCATAATAGTCAGGTATTTCCCCACTTTTCTCTTCCCCATCTTCTCCCTCTCCTCTACTACATGAGCCTCACAACCTACCCCAATTACGGATGCCATATTCTCACTGGCTTCAGACGGGAGGAGTTGGGATTCTTGTGCGGTATACATATTAAGGTGGGTCACGAATGTATGGGGAAATTTTTTTTCTTGTTTTGATTTGTTTAATAGTGAAAAAAGGGTGCTAAATGACGATGAAAAATAACCTAATTTTTTTAATAATATTTGGATATCATCTTCTTCCTCCGGATTGACTTTGAAATTTCACATATTAGAGAAAAACCCACCCTTGTTAAATCTTTAAAAAATGTTAGATAAACAAGTAAAAATGAACTATTTTTCAATAAAACGCAAAATAGAGGGAATTTTTCAAATTATTAACTAAAAACATATATGAATATAATTTAAATTATCTCAAGGTAGTGTATTCAAATACGAGCAAAATTCTTCTTACTCTCAAATTTCGGCATTATTTTGAGAGACTCAATCTTCACCTTAATAAGACCATCTCTTGCAGACTTCGTACATAAAGTAGTCAAGGCTTCAATAACAGTCGTTACACCTCTTTCAACTGCTTGAGTATGACATGGCAGACGCAGAAGAGGCAATCTACCTTCTCCCCCATGAGCTACAAATAATTGAAGATCTTCGTCCGAAATATTTTTCAGTATTAAGGGTTCGGTTACATTTTGCTTCCAAATAATATGATTCATCGAGGTTTATGTTTGGAAGTTGGAACAGCCCTGTTTTACTTAGTTTATTACTGCGTGCTTTTAGAATACGACGCGCAGCTAATTCTCGGATGTGCTTGTGAGGGTCATTCAAAATTGCAAGTAATAAATTTTCGGGGTGTGCGAAGAAACTGTTTCTTTCTATAACCGGATCAATTAAGTTTTCAGTTCAGCTGATAAGTATCTAGGCGCTGAGATTAACTACCAAAGGTGACGTGCTCCATCTTTACAGGTGGTATGAGTTTTAATGCTGAACAAGCCGGAGCATACACTTTAACAACGTACGTTTCTAAAATAATAAGATTCTCTGAAGGAGCTTTCGTTGAAACATAAAGACGAAGAATTCGGTTAGCACGCGTAAGCTATTAGGCATGAGACATTTTTCCAGGAGATTTGTGGCATAAATCTTCAGGTAATTCCCCCACTGTAACTGCAGATACTATTTTATACAAATATAACTGATCTGTATCCTCGTCTTTAGTAAATAATTCATGCAACTCTCCATCAATTTTCTGAAAATGAACCATAGGCTTTTTTTCTCAATTTTCCAAAGCTAGTCCCATTGTGCCTGAACATGTTTGAGGTCCAGATGTCTTACTGTCAAGATGTGCGAACAAATGCCGAAATGGTAACTCGTTCATGTGAAGCAAGCAAATTATCCATTGCAATGGTTTATAACTTTCGACGTGCCAGAGTTTGGTGCAATGAAACCTAAATATATATTGAGTCTGGTTCTTTTATCAATGAAATATTTGCTCTTCAATGCATCATTCTCTGAATTGAGTCCCCTCCCTTTTCCTGATAATTAATGTTTTATCTTTCCAGCCATCAAAATATATTTGAGGGTTTTTATAAAACTATGTGTTGTGCCCTTAATACTTCCTCTTGTTTTCTTTCGTTCTATGCGAAGTTTACTCTCGTCAATAACTGGAATATTAGACATGATGTCATACAAAACTGCTAAGGCATGGCTGCCGCTGCCTTATCCGACACTCCATATCTATCACAAGTTTTAGACAGTGTGGAGTGATCAATATTGACCGCAGCCTGCTTCTGAAGCGTTTGAGGTAAAACATTAGGTTTGAAAACATCTTTACAATCGGATTCATTTGATGCAGAAGACGTGGAAATGTCGAGTAGATAGGTAGTTAACTTACCTGTGCTTTCCTTTTTAGACGGGCACAAGGATTTTTGCTTCAAAAGTTTCCCTTTCAACGCAGTCTTCATTTGTTTTGTTGAAGCGATATCCACGTTTCCTATTATCATTTTTCGTGTAGTACGTTGGTCAGTAATGAAACTCCATTCATTTACAGGTATTTTTTGATCTCTAGGACAGTCACATTTACTAAAGTCATTGCATTTGAAAGACGAAATATCAAACAGCACTTTACTTTTGCGGCGGAATTCCTCCATTTTTTCTCCGGTATTAGTGCAATCGGTGCTTCCCCCGCCCTCACCTCACGCCTTCAATAATCAAAACCGTGACATTTTGTAAATGATTTCGTAAATATATACTACATTTGCTATGGAAGATATCAAAAAATATGGTTAAAAAGATTCATAGTAACTTTTATACACACTAGAAATGACCTCTAAAATTTCAATTTTTCAAAACTTTGAAGTGAATCCGGAGGAAGAAGATCGTATCAGAAAATTTTAAAATTTTAAATACGTCGTTTTGAACCCATTTGGCACCCTTTCATCGCTCTTAGATTTTGAAATTAACACATTTTTTAAAATGACCCACCTTAATACATATAAAGTTCAGCACGGTCGATCGACAAGGATTGTATATGTTAACGGAAATTTATGTAATCCGTCATTGTGTTAAATTCCTAGGAAATGTATGCAGTTCCTAAAATCAACGGGAAATGTGTGAAATAAATTATATTAGACACAGTTCCTAGGAAATCTATACATTTTCTAAATAGCAATCGGAAATGTAAAACATTTAATAATAATATAACTATAAAGGGGCACTTTCTTTTGTATCACAAATCATGTTACACAAACCTAGCGTAGCCGCTAAACTACTTGAAAACTGAGGTGTCTTTCTTGCCTTGACGCGAGCAGGCGCTATAAAGGGGGCACTTTTTTTGTATCACAAACCATGTTAATTACTTAAATAACAGGCTGATTACTTACCAAATGAAAGTTTAACTTTATAAGAATATAACAAATAAAACAACATGTTTTATTAAAGAAAGCATTCTTTTTATACATTTCCTAATACGATATTGGAATAATATGCAATTCCTAGGAAATGTATTCATTTCCCAGGATATGTATGTATTACATAATTTTTAAAACAATATTTTATACATTTCCTAAATTGCTTCGGAATTGCATACATTTCCTAGGAGTTGTATACAATTCCTAGATTTCATACATTTCCGGTAACATATTTATTTATTTTTATTTATTTATTTATTTAATTAACTTTCGGTAACTTTTCATCGTTCCATAGGACAACTGCAGATCAGACAACCGCAGAATCGTAGGTCATCGAATTCCATGAGCTACGATCCAACCAATTTGAAAAATGTGGTTTTGAGAAAAACGCCACTCCGTTTTCTAATCTACCTGCTTGGCTCGCTCCTAATTATATTTTAAGGTTGAATTTGATTCTATAATTTTGGGAACCTATTCTCCACATGTATAAGGAATACTTTTAGACAAAAAATAAAAAATTGAATTGAAAAATCGAGGGGGCTTTTACATTAGATAAATAATGTTTTCATATTTTCGTAATAAACAATAGGTTGCAAAAAATTATTATTTATTTCACTAAAATGATTTAATGAAAACTGAAATCAAAAGAAATAATTTTTTGACATAAAAAAATTGTTTAAGGACGATTTAAACATAGAAATTGTCACATTCAAAATGTCCATATCATTTGCGTATTAATTTTCTAAACTATGTGAGCTAGGAATTGGCGGGTTTGCTATATAATTTGTCTGTGAATGGTGACATCGAAATTGGTCCTCATGCCTATTGAGTCAAGTAGGTACTCTTAAATTGACAACACTCGAGCACCGAATTTACATTTAAAAAAAGAAACATAGATTGCTATCCTTTACCGATCCCCAAGTGTATGTATTTTTTCAAATTTAATTTAATCAAAAAGTGTAGTTAATTTGTTCTGAGTTGATATTTAACTATATATATTTTTTTTTAAATTGATAAACTAATGTTCAAGACAAGATTTTTTCAATATGGATGAGTGTTTCAGGCTAATAATTATTGCTTATAATAATTGTTATCCTTTGTGCTATGCAAAAAAAAACTTGTCTTAAACATTAGTTTACCAATTAACAAAAAAAAAAAAAAATAATCAATATCTGACGAGTTAAAGTATTTCACCAAAAAAATGCAGATATATCTAGTTTGTCTCGACGCCACCTAGTGAGAGAGTTAGCACTTACATGCCTTTCTCATATAAAAATAAAGTTGGTTGTTTGCAGGTGAAAAAATGTAATAAGCGATAATTGTTGAATGAACACTAGGTATATATTGAATCATTTGGCGGGTAGGAGGTAACCCGCCGTAGCTTAGTGGTAGAGCTCCTGACCGGCAATCAGAGGGGTGCGGGTTCGAGTCCCGTCGGCGACATGTATCTTTTCTCGGGAGATTTTTTCAATATTGATGAGTGTTTCAGGCTAATTATTATTGTTTATAATAATTGTTAACTAAAATGAACTTTCGCTGAAATCTTTCGATATGCATGTAATACTATTCGTTATATTTCAAAACTAATTCTAAGACCTCATCGAAAGTGTTTATTGTTTTATAAAATTTCCACAATAGTTATCAGAGTTTTTCTAAAGTTTAGTTGTACTAACTAGAAAAGTTCTTCATTTCTTGAATACGGCAAAGAATCGAGAACATCTTGCACATTTTAAAGTCTTCAAGATATTCTAAGAATCATAAATGCCGAGATGTTGATTGGGAACGTAAACAATAAAATTTATTATCTTCAATGTTCATGTGCAATAAATATATTCTACGAATTAAATCTACGGACGACAGGGCCTTTAGAAAATATGTATTTATCGTTACTGAAAAAAATATGTATCTGTTTGATGGCAATCGATTTTACCTATCGATGAATCTAATAGAGAAATAACAAACGAAGAATATGTGATCCAAAATGTATCATTAACCATTTCTAAAGTTGTGAAATGTTAATGTTTTAGGTAGATACGTATATATATATTAGGTCCTTACATATGATATTGGCGTTTTGTTTGGGAAGAACATAAAGTCGATTTTTTTAAATATAATATATTTATTTAATCAAAGTATGTACCATTGCTATCTATGCACTTTTGCCATCTCATAGGTATTTCATCGATCCCTTTACTAAAAAAAACAAGGAATCAATAAAATCTTTGAATGCGGGTTGGACTGCCCATCGGAGTTGAATTTTTCCAGCAGCAGTGGCCTAGAGCGATTAACCAGCCTCGGTTGTTTAGCAGCTAGCTTTTCCATCATGGTTTGCAGTTGCTGACAATAGACATCAGCCGTAATCGTCTGGCCAGATTTAAGAAAGCTGTCGTGAACGACACCAGCACTAGTCCACCAAACGCTCACAAGTAACTTTTTTGGAGTCAATTTTCGCTTAAGGCATGGTTTGGCTGGTTCGGCAGGGTTCAGCCATTGCGATGAGCGCTTCCGATTATCGTGCAGGATCCACTTTTCATCACAGATAATGATTCGATTTAAAATCCGTTCATTAGTGTGCCGGTTGAGTAATGCAACGCAGCAGTCAACGCGCGTTTGTTGATTTGCTTCACTCAATTCGTGAGGTACCCACCTTTCAAGCTTTTTCACCTTCCCAATTTGCTTCAAGTGGATTAAAACAGTTTTATCACTAACACCGCAGCCTGCAGCTAATTCGCACGTGGTTTGCGATGGATCCGCTTCCACAATAGCCTTCAATTCTTCATTATCAACTTTGGTCTCCGGCCGTCCACGGGGCTTGTTCTGCAGGTCGAAATTTCCAGAACGAAAACGTTGGAACCAAAAACGCACTATGTTTTCTTTTGCGGCACCGTCGCCATACACATCATTAATCCTTCGAGCCGTTTCTGCAGCACTGGTGCCACGGTGGAACTCGCACTCGTAAATAACGCGATATTTCAAGTTTTCCATTTTGTAAACTAAGTGACGCAAGGAAAAAAACAATTAAAGAAAAAAAAAAAGAATTATAATTTTAGAAACACAAATACATGAGTAAATAGCTGTATAAATTTGAATTTGGAATTCTTAACCAAAGAGAAGATATTTGAGATCAAAATGCCAGTACGGCTATAGTATACAGTCTTAGGATCTAATAGTATTATGGCTTAGAAAGGCATTCAAAAATACTATTTTATTCACAGCAAAGGCCACTTTGATGTGAAAACATTTTCAAAATTGAACCTGGTTGAGGAAGACTTTTTAGTCTCACCTATCATATCTTTTTCCTTCCCAGAATTCCTCTCCTTCCTTTCCTTAACCCGCAATGGTGAGGCAAATTTGACTTTGATCAATAGTGACGCCGGCCTCAGGCACCAGAGTTTTCATCTGAAGATTTTTCGAAACGTGTTACTAATAGTTCATGTTTTTTTTTAAATCATGCTTTTTGTCAATAAAACAAAGATATTTAATCAATTTAAGCTCTCTTATTTCAATATTAAAAATCACAACATTATTTAATTAGAGTATTAAAAAAAAAAATGTTTTTTGTCATAATTTTTTTTTATATTAAGAAAAAAAATCAAATAATAAAGGAAATTAACGTTTTTTAGTCTTTCGACATTCGGAAATTTTACAAAATAAACAAAAATTTGTATCCTTCCAAACAAAAAATAACAAAAAAATACTTCTCAAAAACTAAATTCCTTCAGCTGCTGCAATACGGCACTATGTGTTCAAGACTTAAATATTGTTGACATTTATGGCAAAAGTACTTTGTTTTCTGTTTTTTCCATCAAATATACAAATAATATGTATTTAACACAATAAAATAATTTAAAAAAATAAACTACGTGAAATACGCGAATAATAAAAAATGAATCCTAGATTATTTTATTTACATACGCGGTAACCACACGGTCTCACGGACCGGTTAGTAAAAAAAATACACAACGTGTGTTCACTAAGCAATTTCGTCATGAACGGTGGGGGACGTGCAATGCGGCAGCTACTCGAAATTTCAACAAAAAACAATAACGGAGAATAAAGTTTTTCGAAGTTTTTAACACACCCGGTCTCACAGACCAATAGATCACCATTAGCGGGTTAAAAAGACACTTCACACAGACAGCATCCCAGTGACGACATAGGCCAGTAGGGGAATTATTTTCCTCAGGGCCTCCTATGTAGAGCTAATGTAAAAAAGAAGACCTTCAGAATATGACTATGTAGATTTAAAAAATACAGTCGTAAATTTCAATATACTACAATAATGCTGCCATAACACAAATGCACTGCAATAAATAATTCAATTCAAATTGCATTAGACTGCACAATAAATATTATGAATAGGACATCATTGATTGAGCCTCGTTCTGCATAAGAAACATTCAAGAAAAAGACATAATACAATATTAAAAAAATATTTATAATTAAACAATAAACAGTAAACACCACTTTTATTTTTTATACCGATTGCCGACCTTGTTTCAAAAGCACCGTAGCTTCATCAGGGGAATAATACTCTATTATAGTATTATATAACACAGATATTGTCTTATTTTAAATTATAATCATGAATCACAATGTATATTTTATGTTATAAAGTCTTTTCAGAATGAAATGAAACAACTTAAAAATACTACAAATATACTGAAACAACTTAAAAATACTACAAAATAATAATAAAAAGTTTCACGCCATAATAATACCACAGAAAAAAAATTAAAGATTTTATCTGAAATCGCTGGTCGTTTATATAATACTTGCTTCTTCCCGCGACTTCGTCTGCGCAGAATTAGTATTATTAGCAGTTCGATTGGCCTATTTTCTTTTCGTAGGTCCCATCTATGTTTATACCAAAATTCATAACCTATTTATTTAAAATATCTATAATTCTTGATTCAATTCAAGGTTGAGTACTTCAAATTAATTCACCAATTTAAATATTTTCTAAATTAGAATTTTTTTTACAATCATTGTTATTCAAAATGTCATTCTCAAATTTTAACATTTTCTATTAAACAATAATTATTATTTGTACTACATGGAAAATAGCAAGCTTTGGGTAAAAATTATAGACTATATGTTATTCTGATGTATGAGCTACATTATTGTAAAATTTCATTAAAGTCCATTCAGTGGTTTTTGCGTGAAAGAGTAACAAACATACATACATCCATACAAACTTTCGCGTTTATAATATTAGTAAGATTATCATATTGATTTCTACTTATGATGCACTGAGTGCTTTAAAAATGTATGATTTTTTTCATATTTTATATATATTGCAACCTTTGATAATGTTTCCATATGTCTAAAACTTACACAATTATTTTCTTCAGCTTTTTTAATCGGTTTTAGGGTTCCCTACCAACTGCGAAAATTTTGTGTTTGACCAAAAAGGATAAGAATTTCGTATTTAAACTGAGTATTTCTTTTAAGGAATTTTTTACAAAATGTAGTTTAAAACAATATTAAAAACAATTGAATAACTATATTGAACTTTAAAAAATAAATAGAATTATTCAAGATGACATCTACGTGGATTTCTTTAAGCAAGGAAATTTTCGTCGATAATCTTTAACCACTAAGAATTGCTGATTTCTTGACATCTATCAAGATAATTTTCTGTTAAAAATATTATTTATCGCATCTCTGAATTCATGCCACTATCCGTTCTATTTTTTGAGAATGACACTTAAATTCAAAGCAAATCCGTTCAAATTTATAAATCCTTGAACGTATTCCTTAAAGATGAACCAGAGTTACGCAGGACAGATACAAAACCGTAACTATTATTTTCAATTTTATCGAATCAAAGAACATGGTGAGTAATTCGATTCAGAATTATTTGAAAACAAGTCAAGGACAGAGGTTGAATGTACTCATTTCATTATGGCTTGTTTTGACTTATTCCCAAATGCCTTTCGCAGATTAATAAGGCAATGTTTGAACAATTTTCACGACCGCATAAATATTCTATGTGCCTAGAGGCTGCCCCAATTGGGAAATTTAGGGAAATACGAAAATTAATTTTTGAAAGAAGGTACCTACATTTACCTAGATATTTAGTTTATTTACAATTTTTTTTAAATAGTAGGTATTATTTATTATAATTCAAAATTTTAACCTCACTAGGACACGCCTGTGATAAGGTTAATAATATAAGTAATAAAAATAGCACAAAATAATATAGCTATTGAAAAAACAATATTGTTACATTAATGTTTCTTACAGATGCCTGAAGGAAGCTAATACGTAATAATGTAAACATGTAGGGTGACCGTGCGTTAAACATTCATTAAAAGTCATTAATCTAACTATTAAGGGTATCTTACCGCAAGCGCAGCATAATTTGCGGTTTTTGATGCAGTTTTTAGAAAATTTATATATTGTTTATCAGAAAACAATATTATGTTTTGAAAAAATAAATTATTCTTCTAAAAGATGAGGCAACAAAACGTGTTAAAATGTTTAAAACTATTGTATAAAAAAATATTTACAGAACCTCTAAAAATAGCTTAAAGTTCGATTATATCATTTAATTCTAAATACAAAAGAATTATTAAAATATACTTTATCACCACAACAATGTTGTCTAAACGGCTAGACAATAAAATTATTTCAAAAAGCATTGAAACAATGCTTAAATAAATAAAAACAGTTTTTCAATATTAGGATATTGTTATTTGCATCGAGCATTATATAAACCAGAACAGAATTTATTTCTCGTCAGTATTCGAGATGGTTTCAGAGTGGGAGCACGTCAAATTTTACAAAAAATAAATGCGTAAATGTGTTGGCACATGAGAAAAGGGGTCACACTAACGGTTTGGCTTTATGTTACGATGTATTATTTTAGGTCCAAGCAGACTTTTTTATATTAAATTATTTTTAGTATTCCTAACTGATATAATAATAAATGATTGCGTTTACATAAAAAAATTAATCTTATGCTTTTTACATTACATAATTATTTGTTTTATGTAACTTTTTGTAAACTATAATAATAAATATTGAAAATGACCGATATTTTATTTTTCTTGCCGATATATTCAGATAATTATGATCACATAATAATGCGTAATTGAATACCGTATTGTTTTGGGACTGTCAATGAAGAACTGTCGGGTACGAGTCATAAGCCACTGCCTACCGTCTAGCAGCGTAGTTGATTGTATCGAATAATTTATCAAACAAGTTTGATCGAAATCTGATAAGAATCATATTGGATATTTTGTATCGATATATCGATAAATCAAATCAAAATATATCGGCTAAAAATATCGATACATTTAATTAAAAATATCGATATATAGATACTTTTTCAACAAGCCTGTGTTGGGGTCTTTGGGACTAGGTAGGCTGTTGGGGTCGGCTCTTCTCGTTCTCAGGTTGTAGAGTTTCTTCGGTTCTGAGTATCACTTTCATCCAGGAGTTCTTTGGTCTACCTCTGGATGACTGTCGAAGAAGTTCTGTAGACACTGCCTGCTTCACTGTATGGTCTAGTGGTCTCCGTCTAATGTGCCCAAATAAAAAAAGTGTATTTGCAATAATTTACCCTCACCGGTTTTTGGACTGTCAATGGAGACAACCGATCCGCGAAAGTGGTCGTAATTTCTTTTAAATGTTATAATAAAACAATTTCTTCAAGAGGTGACCTAATAATGTTTTTGTGACAGTTTATCGTTTTATCGGCGGTGTTCTGTATACCGTCCAATGTAGATTGTAAGAAGTATTGCTGGGCTTGAAAGCAGAAGTACTTACCTAATGTAATCGTTATTGAATTACTTGTCTTCGAATTGAAATTCCGCTCGCTCCTCTCGAACCGTGACAGAAATACAGAACGCAGGACGCGGTACACGGGGCGCACGCCTTCACTCCATTTATCCCGCGGACTGCGCGACTGAAATTGACATGGAGTGCCTATTAACTATTAAACCGCTAAAGGGACATGCTGTGATTTTTGATTTCGAGTATTAAATAATAAAAAAAACTTTTTATTTTTCAAAATGATTTGATCACAATGTAAAGCAAAATTTTGTATTTTTGATTTGAAAATTAGATCGCTTAGAAAATATTTTAGATGCTTTTATTAAATGCTGCGAATATAACACGTATTTGCCTTTGAAGTAATCGAGTATTTTTGATTGATTTGACAGAAAAAAAATAAAGTAACAGGCCTATAAAAACTTCCTTAATGTTCAAAATCTTCTCTCCGGAACCTCTTTTTGGTTATGGTTTTTATTGTATAATGTGGAAAATTAAATTCTTTAGAAAATGTTCATAAGATATTTAAATATTTGCGCCTGAACTTCATAAAATAATAAAAAAAAATATATTTTTGAATAAATCAAAACAGCCGGCTGGTGTTATAGGAATTTAAACCTTGTCGCCATCTACATAAGGTGTGTTACTGTTAGCGGCTTGTTCCCGAATTTTACACAACGCAGCTTTATTATGTAACTCAATCTTTATTTCGAACTTTTGAATATCTTGTCTTTCCCAAAATGAGCTTTTTAAAATCAATGGGAATAATATATTTTTTTTGTATGATTTTATGTCCGGGTTAAATCTTCCCCACAGGAAAAACCGAACTCTTCCACACACTTTTCCACAAATAGTCATCTAGTCAATTCAAGCTATGCAAGTGTACTACCTACATAAGTATAATAAATATAAAACAATACAAGAATAACACGTCAACCCACCAGAGGCCAAATGGGAAAATAATTTACAATAAAATATATAAATTTGTTTTAGACCACTTTAATTTTAATTACACTCTACCGGTTTCGGAAGAACCCTTCCTTCGTCAGGAGAATATTAAAACTAACCTATGATACAAAATATTGATAGATATATACCAAACATTTAGGTGCTGGAGTGGGTGGTCAAAGGGGGAGGGGGGTAGTTGCGGGAAATCCAGCAATTACAGAGCGGTTTATTGGAAACATATCTAGTATGGGACTAAACGATAAATTAATTTGGTTATTCAATATATTAGCGTTATTATTTAGGGATTTTTTAATTTCAAGTGCTTTTAGGTTATCTAACTTTTTGCTTTTATTATTACGGTGAAGAATTTTAACCTCTGTGTCCTTATTAAAAGTATGATTGGTGGAAATAAGATGATTGGCAAACTCTGAAAAATTATTATTATTTAAACAAATTAAATGTTCCGTGATTCTAATATTTACATTTCTGGTTGTCTTTCCTATGTAGAATGATGGAAAATCATTGCAACATAATTGGTAAATGCCTGAGTGGCTTAATTTATAATCTCTGTCTTTAGTGTTTTTTAATAATTTACCTAAGTTGTTGTCAGTATAGAACGTGGGTTTAATAATTCACCGACTCCAGATATTTTCATATCAGAGGGTTTGTCTTGGTAGAACTCCTAAGTGGACCGATAAATCCTACCGATACCTCAATGTAAATATTTAAAAAATCTTTTGTAATCCTTCATGTATTGAAAATGATTGATTTCTGCATTTTTATTTATAAATTTATGATAATTATTTTATAATATATTATCACTTAAATAAATAAATATATAATGTAAAAGTTTGAATTAATTAGGCGATCATTGAAAACCCTTAAGTCGTAACAAAGTCGAAGATAGAACCGATCCCCGTGAGACGCCAGCATTTATTGAATGCAAGGAAGAGGTAAAACCATCATCAACCATCTGAATCGACCTCTTCCTCAAGAAGTCGGCAATCCACCTACAAAAGGATGCGGGAATTCCGTAAGAAGGCAGTTTGTCAACAAGTCCTCGGTGCCAGACCCGCTCGCCTTGGTAATATCCAGTGCAACCGTTTGGGTCTCACCAAAACGTTCCAGGCACTGCACCGCTCCCAAACTTCATGTATGCGAGAAGATCACCGCACGAGCGGTTCCGCCGGAATCCGTATTAACGGTCGTTTGATTCTTCTCGAGGCATATGAGCAGTTTGTCGTTGATTACACATTGCATCACCTTAATAATATGGTCCAATCCCTTTTGACCTTTGTTTAGCTTCATAGATACATGTTTATATTATAAAAGCAAAATTTTAATGACAAAGCTATGTAATTTTGACTATAAACATTTTTGTTAATTCCTAGTAAAATGTTATTAATATGAACTTGCTGCCAGTGTTGCATTTTTTTGTCCTTAGTAAAAGAGAGTTTATTTCGAAAAGTAGACAAATAAAACATGTTTTCTTTTTTAGTTAAAAAATAAAGCATGTTTATTAACAAATAGTACACCACGTTTAGAAAATACTGTATTTAATCTGTGGTTATTCTAAGAAGTAATTTTATAATGAATAAAGCAAGAAAAACTTAATACAAAAACAGGAAATAAATAACTGAATTTCTGTTCATTATGTAATTTTCAAAAAGGGAAAGTTTTCTTAGAAATGTTGCAAGTGCTTGAAAATAATCAACAAAACAGCTTGTGTCTTGCCCATTTCATTGCCGCCTTAGGTTTTATTTTATGTAAATGGATACCTCTATAAAATATCCCCTTTACCATCAAACCTGTCGCTACGTTTCTATTTATTTCTTTTGATTATTTAAAGTGGGCATCTAAGCTTTTCTCCAGAAGGAGCTTTTAAAATTCTGAAAAATTAAAATGTACACAACGCGGATGAAATATGAAACCCGAAACAGCAATTTATTTTCGTTGACAGTATCATTTCAAAAATAAATTGATTGGTGGAATAATTTAGTGAGGCTTTGAAATTAACATATATAAATTGAGTGTTTTTACCTGTTGTGTTTACATCAGGTAAAAACACAAGTAATACATTTACATAAAAATGATACCTAATAATGTTTTGTTTACAAAACATTTTTTATTGCTTTTTTTTTTTTTTTCATTGAAATTTACGATATATTGATAGATTACAGATAGATTAGTACCGCACAAGAGTCCCAACTGCTCCCAACCACCTGGAGCCAGTGAGACTATGGAATCCCCAATTCGGGTATGTTGTGATGATGAAGATAAGTAAGGAGAAGATGGAGATGGGGAAGTGGTAGTTGGAGAAGTACCTGGCTATTCAGATCTAGTCACCAAACACGGCTAAAACTATTTCAAGCAACGTGTCAATTCTGGGTGGTGGTCTTACACTAGGGTTATAATGAGAGTATTTCTGGAACCATTTTGGAACATTTCGCTTTTATATACCTTTTAATGATTTAATTGTGAAAAAAACAAATCAATCAAATAAAATTTAGTTGTGCACGCCGGGATTTTAACCCGCGACCTCCGGATAGCTAGTCGAGAGCCTTACCTCTGGACCACAGAGGCCATCCATAGATATATTAAATAAATGTTACGAATGAGAAAATTTCAGTAACTTGTTTTTCGTTTGGCATTTCGGACAAGGCGCGATCAAGTGAATCGAATACTTAAATAAAATCGGGCGACGTTCCATCCTCTCCGTTTACCTACCCTAATCTAATATTTTAACTTACCCTAATATTTTAACTTACCTTTTCTTAATCATTTGCATTATTTTCAGATGTCATAAACATTATCGTCTTATTAATTGAGATGATATGATTATTGATTGAATTAATTTATGTATTCTCCACCAACAAAAAATAAAACCGAGCGCTTCAATTAAGAGCGATTGACCAGCGGCTGAGAATAAAAGTTTAAAAGTGCTTGCAACTGTACAGGGAGATTCCAATGAGAAAGATAGATTATTCTCCGTATCAAATTTTTAAAATTAAAAATTTAATTTTGATTTATTTCATTCAAAACTTGCTTTAATGTATACCTACATTCAAGTAAGCAATAAAAATGCTCAAAACGCACGATGATAAATTATTAAATATTGTGTACTTCTTGATTATAAGTATTTATGATTTTTCAATAATATCTAAACCAAATAAGTGTTAAAAATTTGAAATATTTTAGTTTGTAAGACCTTAAATAAATAGAAAAACTGAGATATTTTTGTCACAAAACAAGTTCTCGGATATATTTTTTAATGATTTTAATTTAACTAAAATTATAATAACTTTTAAAACTGTGTTGACTAGATTATGTATTGATTTATTTTGTTGTATGATTATATGATTTGAAAATTGTGTTGTTTAATACAATCTATCGTTTGAAAATTGAACAAATCTGCCAACGACCAACGGTATAACCTTAGTATATTAAGCATACACTTAGTTTTTCAAAATTTAAGAACTGTGTGTACCAGAAAATAACAATCTTTCATAATCAATTCATGTTTTTTTGTAAAAAAGAGTCATACGTCTAGAATTTGATTTAAAATCGGCCAATTTCCTGTATTCTCTGGTAATACCCTCTTAATTGAGATGATATCATTATTGAGTGAACTAATTAATGTATTCTCCACCGACAAAAAATAAAACCGAAAGCTTCAATTAAGTGTCAAGCTATAAAAACATTTTGATTTTGTGAAAATAACTTCAAAGAGATTACACATGTTTACCGGATAATTTACTTCAAGACAAGAAAATCGGTATCTAAATATGACATATTTATTTTATCTATGAAAATCTAACGCATCATAGCTCACGCATGTGTATCAGTGTGGTTACTGGAAAAATATTGCCAGTATTTAAAATTAAATTACAAGCAGCTACTACCTCGTTATTTTCCTTCCATTGCTACAAAAACATCAAACGATTTATACTTAAATATTGGCGCATAAAAATAATGGTTTATTATTGACGTTCTGTGTTCTGTATGCACCAGACAGATAGATTTTATATATTCTATAGCTCGAAAGTGATTTATACCGATTTTGAAGAAAATGGCTATTTATATCATATCGACTCCTGGGCTTAAAACCCGTTTAATCACAGGATACCATATTTGTCCCAGCTCACATAGGTCTCATAGAAATCGTTGTGTCTCCCTTACTATCATAGTGGGAAGTATGATTTAAACGGTATTGGAAAGAGAATACAACACGCTATTCAAATCTAAAAATAAACCACAAAAAATTAAAATATACACCTCTTTGAAACCAAAGTTTCCGATCGCAATTTGAAAAAACATTATGAAACTTTGTGAATTTTTTAAGATTTTTTTTTACATGAAATGACAAAAAGTGAAGTGACATTAACGTTTAGAAATCATTTGTCTAATGAAATATGTATGTTTTTTTTATTTGTTTTCATTATCAGTAATTTTATTTAGAAAAAACGTGAAGTGAGCCATTTTTAAAACTTTTTAAAGTTTTCACCCAAATTTTTTTTATTAAAAAAAATACATTATTTTTAATAACAAAACTTGAAATCATATTTCATCACCGTTCAAAAACTGTTTTTAGTTTTCGGATACGTTAACAAATATTCCATTTATTTGGATTTTATTGCAAAGCGGGAATATTTTTAGCCTCTGATAAAAAAACGCCAAATTTTTGGAGGGTTAAATCCTAGGCTAATTAAATATTTGCGGAGGAAAGAATTTCGGCACTTGAAAATATTTGATCGATTTCCCTAAAAGTAAAGAATTTTTTAACTTACTTAGGACACTCGGAATCCTCAACAGGCATCAATCGGTATAACACTGCAATTTAGTTCGTTATGCTAGAATTTTAGAGTTGTTGCTTCTCCTCCGACGAAAATGTGTACACACTTTGTGGATAGTTAGGTCGGGACCACAATGTTTTTGTCATTGATCCTGCCCCATGTTTAAAGCGCTGCAATAAAATGCGCGCAGAATTTGTAGTCACACC
This sequence comes from Limnephilus auricula, assembly GCA_951813805.1. Lineage (NCBI taxonomy): Eukaryota > Metazoa > Arthropoda > Insecta > Trichoptera > Limnephilidae > Limnephilus > Limnephilus auricula. The sequence goes on along the minus strand of OX638389.1, from coordinate 39,801,505 downwards.
ATCTACATAAATATCATATTGACATAAATTCTGCATCTTTAAGATGATACCCGGTGGTGCAGAAATAGATTTTACTAAAATATTGCTGTCACTGTTGCTCTTACTCCACCGGATATTGAGCGAAAGGGACAATGCACTGACACCTAACTAAAATGGAGGTTTTGTATTCCCCACTTTTCTCCTCCAAAAGTGGACTGATTTTCAATTTTTTTTACCAACTACATAAGAAAAAACTATTCTATGTCTGTACGTTTTGCTTTTTTTAAAAAAACATTGGCTGTTTTGTATACTGAACATCTTTTGACGGCGTTTAAACCAGTCAATTTTATTGATTTTGGGAAGGTCATAACTTCTATAAAAAGTAACTTATCAAAAAAAAACAAAAAGTACCGACACGCTAGTAGTTGATATCTATTTTATGCAAAAACAATATTTTCTCTAGGGTTAAAATCCAGAGAGATAAATAGGGAATACGTTTGTATGGAAAAATCACCGCCGGGTATCCTCTTAAGTCATCGATCGAGAGAAAACGTGCATTAGACGGCCGGCGCAGTCCAGTGGTAACGCTTTAGACTCCCATTCCAAAGGTCGCGGGTTCGAAAAGAAAAGAAAATATATTTAAAAAACCCAGCATGCGCAAATAAATTTGCGTTATTTCATAATTAATTAATTAAAAATAATAAAAGGTATATTTGCGGCACGTTCCAGAGTGGAAGATACTTTTAGTTGCGCCCTGGTGTAAGACCACCATTCAGAATTGAAACGTTGCTTGGAATAACTTTAGTCGTGTTTAGTGACTAGATCTGAATAGCCAGGTACTTCCTCACCTTTCTCTTCGCCATCTCCTCCCCTTCCCCACTTACCGTCAGCCTCACAACATACACCAATTGGTGATGCCATGTCTCACTGGCTCCAGACGGGAGCAGTTGGGACTCTTGGGAGGTATTCACTATAAAAAAAAATTAAAATTAATTTTGACTCAAATAATAATAAATATTCGTTATATATTATAACGTCGCCCGCGATTAGCAAATGAAAAAAATATACTTAATTTGTCGAAGATAGTGGTCTGATTCTGAAATCACCAAAACTGAATTTTTGTAATCGTCATGAAAAATCTAAATAATCATCAATTTATCCATGTATATCACATGTTATGTTGGGAGTTTGAAATTCTTATGTAAAGATATGATTTATTCCAGATGACTTTGGTGTTTACATTCTGTTTGTGCTCAGTACGATAAACCGAGCAATAAAAACTGATTTGTTGATAATTAATAATGGTTTAAACTTTAAACAAACGATGTTCATCTGTACATATTTATTATGTTTTTCTTTTCTTAATATATGCATATAAAATAAAGCCTCGTGCACCGGGTGGAAATAACCATATTTCATATTAAAAATATGAAATTTTGACGCATAAGTCTAAGGTTTACAATTACGAATCCGGAGATCACGGGTTAAAATCCCGACGTGCGAAAGTAAATTCCATTTCATTAATTTGTGTTGCTTCCCACTTAATTCATTAAATGATTTATATCTTACTATCTTACTAATATTATGTATGTATGTTTGTTACTCTTTCACGCAAAAAGTACTGAATGGATTTTAATGAAACTTTACAATAATGTAGCTCATACAGCAGAATAACATATAGGCAATAATTTATAAAGCTAGATATTTTTAATACTTATATATTATGAATAATAATTATTGTTTAATAGCAAATGTCGGAATTTGAGAATGACATTTTGCAAAACAATGATTGTTGAATCAAAATTCTATTTTTGAAAATATTTAAATTAGTGAATTTATTTTAAGTACTCGCCTAATACTTAGACGAGTACTTTGAATGTAATCAAGGATTATAGATATTTTAAATAAATAGGTTAAGAATTTTGGTATAAACATAGTTGGAACCTAGGAAAAGAAAATAGACTACTCGAAGTACTAATCCTGCGCAGACGAAGTCGCGGGCAGAAGCTTGTGTAGAATATATTTGGCACGTTCCAATGCGGAAGACATTTAGTAATGCCCTGGTGAAAGACCACGAAATTTTTTTATTTATTTATTTTTTATTTATTGTTTCTTTACATGGTAGGTATTATTGTTCACATTTCAATATTAACCTCACTAGGACAAGCCTGTTTTGAGGATAATAAGTTTATAAAGAAGTACAAATAGCACAAAAAATATTTAGGTACCTATTGATAAAACAATAAAGGACAAAGATGAACCAATTGATGGCAATTTTAACATCGATAATTTAATGTGTATTGTTTTTAAATGCACAAGATATCTTAATATATGTTGTGGAAGGATATTAAATATAAGTGTATACTGACACAAATAATTTCTTTGACCAAAAGAAAAGAAAATAAAAGAAAATTTATTTTGAATTTCCATAAATAATTGAAACATTCCTTGAAATGGCTATAGTCGTGTTTGGTGACTAGATCTGAATAACATGGAACCTAATCTAACCTAAGTCGCTTTTGGTGACTATATTTGAATATCATGAAACCTAACCTAACCTAACCTAACCTTCCTCTTACCTATTTCCATAAATAATTGAAACATTCCATGAAACGGCTATAGTCGTGTTTGGTGACTAGATCTGAATAACATGGAACCTAACCTAATCTAAGTCGTGTTTGGTGACTAGATCTGAATATCATGAAACCTAACCTAACCTAACCTAACCGTCCTCTTACCTATTTAAATAAATAATTGAAACATTCCTTGAAATGGCTATATTCGTGTTTGGTGACTAGATCTGAATAACATGGGACCTAACCTAACCTAAGTCGTGTTTGGTGACTAGATCTGAATATCATGAAACCTAACCTAACCTAACCTAACCGTCCTCTTACCTATTTAAATAAATAATTGAAACATTCCTTGAAATGGCTATATTCGTGTTTGGTGACTAGATCTGAATAACATGGGACCTAACCTAACCTAAGTCGTGTTTGGTGACTAGATCTGAATATCATGAAACCTAACCTAACCTAACCTAACCGTCCTCTTACCTATTTAAATAAATAATTGAAACATTCCTTGAAATGGCTATATTCGTGTTTGGTGACTAGATCTGAATATCATGAAACCTAACCTAACCTAACCTAACCTTCCTCTTACCTATTTCCATAAATAATTGAAACATTCCATGAAACGGCTATAGTCGTGTTTGGTGACTAGATCTGAATAACATGGAACCTAACCTAACCTAAGTCGTGTTTGGTGACTAGATCTGAATATCATGAAACCTAACCTAACCTTCCTCTTACCTATTTCCTTCCTCTCCCCGTTGACTTCAGCCTCACAACATACCCCAATAATTGGGGATGCCATAGCCTCACTGGCTCCTGTCAGATGAGAGCAGTTGGGATATTTTTGCGATATTTATGTTTTTTTTTTTTTACATTAGGTCCACACAGAAGGCCCTGAGGAAAATAATTTCCCTCAGGGCCTATGTCATCTTTGGGGATGCTGTATGGAGGGTATTTTTAAGGAAAGGAAGGAGAGGAAGTTCTGGGAAGGAAAAAGGTATAAGGGTTGGCTAGGAATCTGGGGTTCAGTGTGTCTAGATCATCCGCCGCCAAGACCTAGACAATGAACCCCGTGAACCCGGGCACCCCTGCTAAGTCACCAAACGTAGCGAACCACTTGGGGTGACCCATGGCAGAGGTGTTGGTTATCCAATAAATGGTTCCCGGGGCGGCGGTACCCATTCCCGCCTCCCAAATTGAAATTGTTTCCTCTTTTTAAAAATAAAACTTTGCACAGAATAAAAGAGTTTCAAAACTTTGTCATGTAAATGAATTAGTAAATTGACATTATGCAGGCAAACAATATTATAAAAAAGTAGCTCCTCAAAAAATCGGTATTGTTTATTGAAGGCTGTACAAATAGAATTTTATAATATGCGGGTCGGGCCAATAATACCACCCACGATTGCTTTAATTCGATGATAATATGATAGATATCGAACATACCTTTTTTAATGTGAATACCGCACAAGAGTTCCAGCTGCTCCCAACTGGAGCCAGTAAGACTATGGCAACCCAATATGGGGTACGTTCAGTGGCGGTACCTAAATAGGTACTATTGTTTTTAAATAACTTGATACTCCTCGACACAATTATTAAACAACCAAAATGGTTTTAGAGGATTTAAATTGTTTAATGGTTTTTACAACACTCAATGTACGTTGCTAATTATTATTGTTTTTTGTCAATAAAAAAATTGCGTAGAGTGTAGAATATTATATAATTGATATTTTAAAACATAAAAAAAACAAGAAACACAAATAAAGGTGGCCACGAAATAAAAGAAGCTTTTTTCACTTACACAAAAAATCCATTATTCACGTATACAAAAAATAATTATATTTAATTTCCAAACTTTTTCATAAGCATTAGCGATATTTTTTGTATATAACACTGTATTCCGTCGTTGTGTGAAAAAATTAGGACAGAATATTCGCGACATCCGATAAACGAAACCACTTTCAATTTGAAAGCCGAAACAATACTAGGAAAGTTCAACACAAAATTGCATAACTAGCGACGTTGTTTGCCGAAACTTTAGTAAATGTACTCGTAACTAAGGGATATAACGCTTTATCTATAAAAAAAAATACGAAAACAGAAGTCAAAATCGGTCCATTTCAATAGTAGATTTACAAATGCCATTAGTAAACGGTTGGAGAAATGCAGAAACAAGAAAATAAAAAATGACTAAAAAGTTAAATACCATAATATATAACATTTAAATTGCATCCGTCGGTGCAAAAGTCGATCGTCAGCCGGTCATCCTGCGACAATCTCGGGCTTCGTTTCGGTGAGAAGTTCGCTATCGTTTAATCGATCGTCCATGATAGAACTCCAGATAGCTTTTACTTTTAAAAATTATTTACCTGAGTAGCAGCATGCGCTGTTAAAGCGGGCGACAAACGCGAAGTTCACATCAAAAAGATACTGCGCTATAAGTATCTTTTCTACCGACACACTACGTTATAAAATATTCCTTCCTACGGCAGGAGAAGGGGTCAGTTGAAATCGGAAGCGGTCGAGAGAATATCATTTCTTTGTACTGGATATGTTAACTTGACAGCTCCGTGCATGCTCCGTGTATTAAAAATGACCCCCTCTCCTGTTTACGGTAGAGAGGGGGCCGCATAACTTTTCTGATATCGCCACTGTGGCGAATACGAAAAATAATTCCGATTAGCGAAGATTCAAACCGCGATCACAGCGCATCATCTTTTTACGTCTGGCGGGTCTCATGGGATTGTATGGCGAGCGCTATTGTGTTATAAATAACTTTTTGATGTGAGCTGCGAGTATGTCGCTACCTTTACGTGTTTTTACTTCATTTCACAATTACTTTACATTTTAAATTACAAAGTGTCTAACAGCCCGTATTCAATGAAAACAATTGACATGTGCCAAACGTTCCAGTGCTCTGTTTGTATTTTTCATTAGATAGATTTTTCAAAGCGCAAGCGTATTGATATACGAATTAGTTTCGTACCAGCCTACTGCGGATAGTGATTAGCACATCAGATTATTGCAAATGGAAGATTCTACAAACAAGTTTACTTATAATGCTAGTCGTTCAATACATTGGCCTCCGTGTTCGAGGTGTACGGCTCTCGACTAGCAATCCGCAGGTCGCCGCACACAAGGACGGCCAAAAAGAATTACGGCGCCAAAAATAGGAAAAAGCATTTTCTTCAAACTAATCATAAATATTTTTTATATTAACCAGTTCATAATTCATATTTTTATAAGAAAAACTATCTTTTTAAATTTTGAAGGTTATTCCCATCAATGTAATATATCATTGAAGAAGAAGATAACAATAATAATCTAATTTTTTATAATATGAAAATAAACAAGACACAGAAAAATAATAAAAGATAACGGTCGCAACTGGGACTCGAACCCAGAACCTTACGACTTACCGGGACATACACCTCTACCAATTGGGCTACTGCGATCTTATATGAGACTGTCGTAATTGTCAACTTCATATTTCAAATTTCAGAATTAACAATAATGATATTATAATAATGTTTTTTTTCCATATTATTGGCAGCTACATTTATTTTTTTTATAAGATCGCAGTAGCCCAATTGGTAGAGGTGTATGTCCCGGTAAGACGTAATGTTCTGGGTTCGAGTCCCAGTTGCGACCGTTATCTTTTATTATTTTTCTGTGTCTTGTTCATTTTCATATTTAAAAAATTAGATTATTATTTTTATCTTCTTTTTTGTTTTGTTTTAACGCAACCCAATAGCCTGGGTAGGCGCGCAAAGATGAAATATATATCGCGCTGCCAATATTTCTGATTTGCCCCTGATTCGTTGACTGGGTAACTACGCTCGTCCTGTTTTCCCTATTTAAAAATCAAAAAGTTTTCAACATGGATATTAAAGCTTCAGGTGTGTACTTTAATCTGCAATTATTTTTAACATAAAAGATTTTACGTAATAAAGATATAATGCATATTTTATGAAATACCACTTTTGTTAAAAAAATAAATTGAAATATTTACTTCAATTTGAGTTTAGAAAAAAGTTCCACCGAGTTCCACGACATTATTTTACCAGTTGTAAAATACACCCTATATGCTATATGAAAACGTAAAATGTATATCCACCCTTGCCCACATTTATTAAATAGAGCGCATTATTTTGAGGTAGTCTTGGCGACCCCGCCAGATGAAATAAGGTTTAAGAGAAAAGAACTACATATACATAATAATAAAAAATGAATAATTTTACAAGTGATCGTCATTTAACAGTTTAATAATATTGATATGCTTTGTCTACATGTATCACTAATTCAAATACATAAATAATTCAATAGGTACTAAATAATTTATATTTTTAAAATTAGAATACGACAACCACTTGACCCCAACTAACCCTAAGGCGCTCCGCCCACTGAGGCAACTGAAAACCAACTAAAACCGGCTGTTTTCTCTGTCTTGATTGGTCAAAAAGCTTGTTTAACCATAGATGAAGAACAATCAGCTGACAGCTCGCAACCTAGAAACGGCCGCCCAGGGTAATCAGCCGTGACAGTCGCAAGATGGTCGCAAGTCACCGCTTGCGTTACCATTGACAACGGGGTTTTGTGTACACATTATCATACAAAGACAGTTGGCAGTTGAGAGTTTTCAGTTGCCTGAGTGGGCGGAGGCGGTAATAATGTATTTTTTGAAATATTTTCTTAGGTAATCTTCTCAGACGCATTTCTGATCAGAATTTCAAATGAAAATATTTTTTGCGTCATAAATCGATAATTCGGCCTTGTGTGCGCCGGTTGAAATTCTGGCGTGCGCAAATAAATCAGATATGATTAACTTTCAGAATTATTTTAAATAATTTATCGCACCTCCCGTAAAATGTGTCGTATATCAAAAAAGTTAATTTTGCAGGTGAGCTAAAACAAATGAATGAATGATGAACATGCGGTTCAAGCCAGGGACAAACACAGCGTTAAAAGCGCCGGCGTTATTTGGCTTGACCTATTTCACCACATCGCTCGCCATACATTTACAATGGTGATCTATGGCGAGGGATATGCTGAAATAGGCCAAGCCAAATAACGCCGGCGCTTTTAACGCTGTGTTTGTCACTGGCTTCAGTCAAAAAGATATACTAGCGACATCTTACCGAGATGGAGTGATCTAACTTAAATGCGGTTTTCATAGAAAAATATTTTTCAGAGAAAAAACGTAAAACAGATAATTTTGACTATTTAGATATATTTCGTATTTTGTGTATAGCATATTATTTGTGGCACTTTCCAGAGTAGAAGATAATCTCAGTATCGCCCTGGTGTAAGACCATCATTCAGATTTGAAACGTTGCTTAAAATGGCTTGTGATGATCTCGCCTTTCAGCCAAAGAATTAGTATTTTCAGTATACCTAAAAAAAGGAAAGCACATATGGAACTGGGGTAGAGTTCTTCTCAGACGTTGGGACAATTAACATTCCAGAAAAGTCAGTTGAAGCAAAATTTATGACGACAGCAAACAAAAAAAATACGGGCGAAACCTACTCATGAAATAATTAATGGGTCTTAAATTTAGTTTTAAGACTAACATATGAGGCACAAAGGTTGACAGAATCGATTTATTAATGGTCAAAATTGTCACTAAGGCGGTTGCACTAAGTGACATTCCTGGACCTCGATTTTGACGCAGTTAGAAAAAAACAACAGGATGTTATTTTAACATCCAATGAACGAACATCTAAAGGCGAGACTACATGTGTGGCAAGAAATAATTCATAAGCTTTTGGGTTTTTTATGACGTAGTTCTGAGTACAGAAGACATGGTTGGTACAGACTCGGACTGGTAGACACAGGTTAGCAGTTTATTGAAACGAAAGTTATAGGCGTATTTAGGGACGTATCGTAAATAAAAATGATAAAAGTAAGTAACTTGTTATTTACTATTAAACGTAGTGCTATCTACTGAGTGGTTGATTCACTCCGCCATCAAACAATAATGAACAATTAATTCACTATAATAAATATTGAGGTCAATATTCGAGATAAAAACTATCCTACCTTAGGTTGGGAAAAATTACGGATAGTGTGCTAAATTTCATCAGAATCGGTTGAGGGTTTCGGAGGCTATCTTGAACAAACATCGTGGCGCGAGATTTTATTTATATATTATGTTTGGACTCTTATTGTACATAAATGGGTGCAGGGAACATACTTGCATTGTAGGTCTATTTCCAATAAAGGCACTTTAATAAGAAGGTGCGCTAATTTGTGCGGGCGAAGCATCCCTGATACGGGCCCGGCCTTGAATGCTTAACAGAGAGGGTCGTTTTCAAATATGAAGACAGATGGTCGATTTCAGGGGAGAGGACGAGAAGGTCGCTTAGAAATAATTTTAAATAGCGAAGGGCATTTTTAATTACGAAGACGGACAGTCGGTTCGGGGAGTGAGAGAAAACGGTCGATTTTCGAGGGAAGACGGGAAGGTCGCGCAAATAAGTTAATTAGGGAAGTGAAATTTTAATTACGAACACGGATAGTCGATTTCAGGGGAGAGGACGAGAAGGTCGCTTAGAAATAATTTTAAATAGCGAAGTGCATTTTTAATTACGAACACGGATAGTCGATTTCAGGGGGGAAGACGGGAAGGTCGCGCAAATAAGTTAAATAGCGAAGTGCATTTTTAATTACGAGCACGGACAGTCGATTTCAGGGGAGAGGACGAGAAGGTCGCTTAGAAATAATTTTAAATAGGGAGTGCATTTTTAATTACGAAGACAGACAGTCGGTTCGGGGAGATATAGAAGAGAGTCGATTTCAGGGGGGAGGACGAGAAGGTCGCTTAGAAATAAGTTAAAAATAGCGAAGTGCATTTTTAATTACGAACACGGACGGTCGGTTTTCGATGGGAGACGGGAAGGTCGCGCAAATAAGTTAATTAGCGAAGTGCATTTTAATTACGAACACGGACAGTCGGTTTTCGATGGGAGACGGGAAGGTCGCTTAGTAATAAGTTAAAAATAGCGAAGTGCATTTTAATTACTAACACAGATAGTTATTTAGAAGCATGCACCAAACTGCATGAAATATATACTGGTTGTGAATGTGAAAAAAAATGTGACCGGATAACACTGAGATGGTTGGGTAAGTGGATGCTCTCTAATAAGAAAATCATTCAATTATTAATCAACACCTTGCAATTTGGGCCTTGGAATTTGAAAATTGAAATGGATTTTGTGCATCTTGAAGCAAACTATTTTCTTCGTAAGTTGACCTATTGAGGAGGCGATAAGCAATATTTAGTTATCCCAAATTATATTTATAAAATAATTGTAACTTTGCAAAGATTTAAATTTTCACATTCAAATTGAACAATTGATTGTATATTATTTCAGTGAGACGTAAGGTTCTGGGTTCGAGTCCCGGTTGCGACCGCTATCTTTTATTATTTTCTGTGTCTTGTTCCTTTTCATATTTAAGAAAAAAATTAGACTATTATTGTTATCTGCTCTTCAATGTATTAATTTAAACATAATTACAGTTGCATGTGAATGATAATTATCCCAAATATTTATATATATATATTCCTGCACATAAATATAAAGACCTTTACTACGCGGTATAGTGTTCAAGTTTAATCACAGTGGAACAATTTTGAAAAAAACAAATTTCCTTTCTTGCCAGCGCAATCTAAGTTAAGGACATTATCTTCTCGTTTTACATCTCTACCGTTGACGTTAGATTCATAACATTTCATTCAATATCGGTATGTTTTACGCAGCGAGCGTCGGTTTGCATTGATATTCGACTTATTTGAATACCGTCTAAACAAACTTTACTTCAAAAAAAACCAGCAGTGTCAGGTGATTGTCGAGAGTATAACTTCGCTGGGCTTCCCTATCCGGCGATATGGGTTGTTTCCACGTACGTCGCTCATTAGGCGAAATGGACGAAACTCACGCGAGCTTCCCTATCTCTTGATCGGCGGAAACGAAGGAAACGGATCATTGACTCGATTCTGAATATCGGTGACCTTGCGCGGATGGACTTGAACCCTGAACCTAGAAAGGGCCCTGTATCAGCTGTGTCGGTGATTGACCACGAGTCTCACCTAACCCAGGCACTCGACATTGTCCGGAGAACAAAGGACTTGATCCCACTATGTCACTGGTACGGCTTCCGTTTCGACAGTATTAGCGGTGAGAGAGCAGACAAGCAGAACATCTGTAATAGGAGTCTGAGGTCATTGACAGCTTTTCTATTTCCGCTAGTCTCCAGACGAAGGGGACAAGATCGTGATGGGCTCCGTTATCTTATGTTGACACGTGAGAGATGACCCTTGTATTCGTTTGGACGAAGGGAACAATGGCTTGTATTGTTTCGATGATTTCCGACGGGTTTTCGTTGTTCCTGAGAAACACTATATTCGGGAATGAGTTCTGAACGAAGGTGTCGAAGTTCGTAGGGCGGAGCTGACCAAATTCACGACTTGGAAGGTTCAGCTCGCGAGTTCTTGACCCGGGAACCAGGATTACATTCTGGATTGACAGTGTGAGGTTGTTGTCGCGAGATGAAGACGGGTGCTGTAAAGCTCAGGCCCGCGAATTTACACAAGGAGCACTGTTCTCGTCGCGCTTGCTTGAGTCGTGCAGGGCCCAGTCTTCACTCAAATTAACTACCGACATAAATTAGTGGCGTACACATTTGGATATACTAAACATGCACTCTACAGTACGTACCCTTTTACTTAACGGATTTGGCAGGTGTGATTGACGAAAGTCTGGGAGCTGACAGTTTGCTGTAAAGGATGCTGAGGAGGCGGCGAAAGTTCGGCTCCTGAGCCTGCTAATTTTTATTTCTTCGAAACCAGTGGGATGCACGCGGGGATTCCCGACCCCTGACTTATCCGCAAGTATTCACTTCGGTATAATGTTCATGGCTGCGGTTAGCTGGGCGGACCCTTAACCTTCAGCATGCTGGCCATCATCAACATATCATCATCATCATCATCATCAGGCTCGGGCCGAAGGGCACGACCTGAACCGGAAGTCATCTGAGCACTTTCTGAGAGCTCTTCGACATACTTCAATCACACTCGGCGGAACGGAGCGTCATTTTTATGTCTAGCGACATGGAATGACCTTTCATCATGAATCTTCAACCTATCATCTTAATCATCATACCATCTTACCTTGCGAAGATTTGGTAGAGATATTCTCCCATTGCCGCATTGTACTATGGAGATTACAACATATATCATCAACTACAAAAATCACACACATTCCCCTCCCGACAGGGACGAAACATGTCAATTTTCATCAGTTGCGAGGCAACAAATAAATCTTCCTGGAGGCGTTGGGATTGGGGTTAGCTCGACAGGTTTTCCTTCATCGAGCTAATTGGGAATTGGAGGAGACCAATCGTAGCAAGCACATGTTTGTCCCTATTCCTACCCATTATACCTACCTGTAAGTAGATTGCATACAACTAACAGCCAATAGGAACTTAGAATAACTAATTGAATTATTGTATGAATGATGTTTTGATATACTCTAACAAAAGGGTTTATAACTCCGAGTTTAGGTAGAACGGCACAGAGAGTTAGGTATATCGTAATTAGACTATTCGTCAATAGCATGGGGAAGGGTATTAGATCAGTAAATAGTAAGATATACTGGGAAGTTAAATGATTAGCCAGTTAGATAGAATATCGTCATTGTTGAAAATCTGACAAATTGCAACACACCACAGCTAAGAACCAAAAGTTACCACAAATCCGTTTAATCTACCTGAATTAGCGCTATAAAGGCGAATCAAAAATAATCACAACGTGTCTAGTTAATTCAAAAGTAATTAAACAACAATTTATCAGTACGTACTTGCCTACGTACTGGCAGCTCCAGCAGTAACTTAAGGTTTTCAAAACTTAAAGTTATACGAAAAAAAAAAAAATGATCACCCTTAAATAGGGTTGATTTAAGTAAGAAGGGTCAAAAGGTCTTAGAACCATTACAGGCTTTAGCCGTCTCTTCACCTTCTTCCTCCGCATCTTCTTCTCCCTCGCTACCTCCAGCCTCAAAAGATACTCCAATTGGGTATGCCATAATCTCACTGACTCAGATGGTCGGGAGCAGTTGGGACTCTTGAGAAGTATTCACATATGAAAAAACACATCTCTACCTGCTCTTCACAGTATATTTATTCAGAATAATGCATATTTACTTGATGCATCCAAATTTATGTTTTCAATTGATGGATATATTGACTTTCTACATTTTTGTGTGAACTGACTTTAAATTTGCTTGGATATAATAATTGCTTGTATATTCTGCGTTTTTGTGCGCAGGATGAATCATTAAATATTGTAAACTGACTTTGATGTAGGATTATCATAAATTTTCAACTGCGGATAATAAATAGGTACTTAAAATAAAAATGTCAGCACAATTTATAGATAGTTGTTCTTTGGTATGAATAAAAAAAAAATCGTTATTACAGTTATGTTTCTCTGACATAAATATAATTTTATAATTTACTTGCGAATGGGGTATTCATTTTCTTTGACGTGGTTTTTAGGTAACTCATATCTAGAGACCTGAAAAATACACGCGTAATACTTACGCGAAATTTGTTATTTTCACGCGATATTTTCAATTTTTAGACATGGAACGCGAATTTTCCCATGTTTAATGCGTTTTGTGTTTTTTTTTTTTTTTTTTTTTTTTTTTTTTAATAAGTAAGAAGTACCTGTTAAAATAAGTAAAATTTAAAGTTTTATGGTATTAACAAGCTTAATAAATTGGAACGGAGCTAACTTTACGTCAAAAACGCCGCGCGCAGTCCGTCAATAAAAACCGCATATTTTTTCTATGTAATACCAAAAAATTAACAAACATCAATTTGCTCATAAATAGCACGGCTTTCTAAAAATATCCACAAAATAACGTGAATTTCGCTGAAAAATAACGCCACATTTTCATACCTCTATTTATAGCATACTGCTAATTCAAATTAAGGTGACGGAAATATGTTATAAATCGGAATAAAATCGGAATGCCGCGCCGGGTCTAAAATTATCAACAAATTTTCAGAATCAACATTAAGAGGGTATACTGACAATACCGGAAATTTGTCCTTTTTAAAACTAATTCTAGACGTATTGACGTAAGACTGTTATTATTTCAAATCACAGCAAAATAAATCAATACATTATCTAGTAAAGACACACGTCTACTATTTAATAGTAGTTACTTAACCTTTAATAATAAACATTGATGAACATTTAATGATATTTACCTAACCTGTTGGTAAACGTGTAATGGTTGTTACTTAACCTGTAATAACATTGATAAACGTGTAATGGTCGTTACTTAACCCGTAATAATATTGATAAACGTGTAATGATAGTTACTTAACCCATAATAACATTTAATGGTAGTTACTTAACCTTTAATAATAAACATTGATGAACATGTAATGATAGTTACCTAACCTGTTGATAAACGTGTAATGGTTGTTACTTAACCTGTAATAACATTCATAAACGTGTAATGGTAGCTACTTAATCAGCAATAACATTGATAAACGTGTAATGGTCGTTACTTAACCCGTAATAATATTGATAAACGTGTAATGATAGTTACTTAACCTATAATAACATTTAATGGTAGTTACTTAACCTTTAATAATAAACATTGATGAATATTTAATGATAGTTACCTAACCTGTTGGTAAACGTGTAATGGTTGTTACTTAACCTGTAATAACATTGATAAACGTGTAATAGTAGTTACTTAACCTGCAATAACATTGATAAACGTGTAATGGTCTTTACTTAACCCGTAATAATATTGATAAACGTGTAATGATAGTTACTTAACCCATAATAACATTTAATGATAGTTACTTAACCTTTAATAATAAACATTGATGAAAATTTAATGATAGTTACCTAACCTGTTGATAAACGTGTAATGGTTATCACTTAACCTGTAATAACATTGATAAACGTGTAATGGTAGTTACTTAACCTGCAATAACATTGATAAACGTGTAATGGTCTTTACTTAACCCGTAATAATATTGATAAACGTGTAATGATAGTTACTTAACCCATAATAACATTTAATGGTAGTTACTTAACCTCTAATAATAAACATTTAATGATAGTTATATAACCTGTTGATAAACGTGTAATGGTTGTTACTTAACCTGTAATAACATTGATGAACGTGTAATGGTAGCTACTTAATCGGCAATAACATTGATAAACTTGTAATGGTCGTTACTTAACCCGTAATAATATTGATAAACGTGTAATGATAGTTACTTAACCCATAATAACATTTAATGGTAGTTACTTAACCTCTAATAATAAACATTTAATGATAGTTATATAACCTGTTGATAAACGTGTAATGGTTGTTACTTAACCTGTAATAACATTGATAAATGTGTAATGGTAGTTACTTAACCTGCAATAACATTGATAAACTTGTAATGACAGATACTTAACCTACCCAATTTGGAAATAAAAACTTTATTAAGGTTAGTGAAAAAACACGTGATTATAATGGAAATATGACTTTATCTTAAAAGCATATAACCAATCTGTGGAATATAAGCGCCTCCGCCCACTCAGGCAACTGAAAACTCTCAACTGCCAACTGTCTTTGTATGACAATGTGATGGCCCGCACATACACAATCACACAAAACCCCGTTGTCAATGGTAACGAAAGCGGTGACTTGCGACTTGCTCTACCGGTTGCCCTGGGCGGCCATTGATAGTTGCCAACTGTCAGCTGATTGTTCTTCTTCTATGGTTAACCAAGCTTTTTGACCAATCAAGACAGAGAAACAGCCGGTTTTAGTTGGTTTTCAGTTGCCTCAGTGGGCGGAGCGCCTAAGAGTAACAAAATAGTTTAAGTGCATTCCCTATAAAATAGACAGAACTTTGAAAGTTGGTAGATTAACCGCTTGAAGTGGCTATCAAAAATTTATAGCTGAGGAATTCTCGGATATTTCCAATTTGAAAATTGAATGCCTTCAGTTCCTTCGCCTCGTGAAACTTCTGTCTGAGAGCTAATTTCCGTGATGGAAAACAATTTATATGAAAATTGCCTTGCTCAGAGTGTAGTGTGCCTAATTACTATGGAACGGGAAAGGCCATGGGAGCAGCGGAAGCCCGGGCAATCAGGGTAGCCGTTCTGGACACAAAGGGTCAAAATTTGATAACTATTTAATAGTCAACCAGATTCATTAAAATTAGCTTAGTTTTCCCTTTTGCGTTATTACGCAAAGTGTGAACTCGGCTTAAAGTTGGCTTATTAAAGAATACAAAAAATATGTACGTAATTATGTCAATTAAGTCATCATTTCGAAACACCTTAAGTTAACGACCTTTAGAGAAATTTAAATTATATTGTGATTCAGGAAACTTTATAAGGAAATTTAAGAACCATTAATAATTTTTTTTTATAAGTACCTCCCTATACAGAAATTATTTAAATGTTATTTTGAAGTGGCCTACAACAGTTTGACAACGCCTTTAGAAGGCGAAATTTTTTATAAATTCAATAAAAAGATGAATAAGAAAATAAAATAAAATGGAGTTATACGAATTAAATTTATAAACGTACATAATTTTACTGTCCCTGATAGAATATCAAATGCTAAAATTAGTTAAATAATATTTTTATAAAAACATGTTATTTGGCCGGTTAGTGGCTGAATTGACAACTCCATCCAGTTCCCACCCAGGACGATTGAGTTCTTTTCATCTCCTAGCTAAATCCTCCATCAATGCACAAGTAACAACTTCAGCATAAAATGATGATAATACGAGTTTAAATAATATGTCAGGAAATTCGTAAATCGAAAATATTTGTCTTTAATTGTTATAAGCAATAATTATTAACCTTAAACAATCATCCACATTGAAAAAAATCTACCGAGAAAGGATACAATGACATGACGACGACGGGACTCGAACCCATGTCCTTCTGTTTTCCGGTCAAGTGCTCTACTATGAGCTACGTCGGCTTATCTCTTACCCGCCAAATAATTCAATATATACAAGTGTTTCATTCAACAATTACTGCTTACTACATTTTTGAAGTAAATATATCTTTAAGCACGCTTCACTTGAGGGGTAAACTGGCGAATGCGTTACGGAAATTACAGAGTTACGAGAGGCGTAATATCGGGCGTTATGAACGTTACGGAGGCGAACGATAATAAATTAAAATTAATTTTGAGGTTCATTCCTCACAATCTAACAGTGATCAAATCCATAGTAATGACGTTTGGAATGGGTGCTGGCATTTATTTTAAACTTTGTAAGAATTAAATCAACAATCCCATTCTAAGCGTAATTCCTACAATAAAATCAATCAAATTTTCAGTGCATTGAAACGACTGATTTGTCACGATGATTGGTAACAATCCAAACGAATCTTCAATATAGATTCTTATACACTGATGATTGGAATAGTTTTATTCGATGCCAGGAAGAAAAATAGATTAGATTACTAAATAAGTATTTACTTCAGTCGTGTGGTCTAAAGCACACTCGTTTTTTTTTTAAACTTTTTAATTTTATTTTTTTTACATTAATTGTGTACGAGTATTTCAGGTTAATAATTATTGCTTATAATAATTGTTGCCCTTTGTGCTATGCATAAAAATCTTGTCTTAAAAACATTAGTTATAAATTAAAAAATAATCATTAATATTTGTCTTTGTTTTTTTCTTCTTCATTTTAATAATAATTTTTATAATCAAAATTTTCTGGTTGGGTTGCCGAGGGGCACCGATTTTTCAACACACCACTGGACACTATCCTCCCCGAGCGCCTCCGGGAAATCCAATTACTGCCATGTTATCTCCTTTGAATTTAAAATGTAGAAATACATTCTTTACGAGCTCAAACTCATAAGCATGGTTTTGATTGACAGGAGCAAGAACAAAAATTTCATTATTTTTCAGTGGAATTCCAACGCATTATAATTTGTGTTAGCTTTTACATGGCTTTCAATAATAAATTATATATTCTAAATTGATGTAAGTTTGGATTATAATTTTGGTAAGGTTCATTAATCTTAACAAAAACATCACAGTGCCCAAATTGCAGGGTTCACCTTTATATTTTCTTAAAAAAGAATATAATTTAAAAAAAATTCTACACCCTTCCAAAAATTGGCGTATTTTTTCAGAGGGTAAAAATATTTCCGCTTTGAAAACTAAAAGCTGTTTTCAAAAAGTGATGAAATATGCCTTGAAATTTTATTGTCAAAAATAACCACGTACACATTTTTAAATATAATTTTTTTGAATGCAAACTTAAATAGTTTTTAAAATGGACCTCACGTTTTTTCCAACTAAAATAACTGATAACGTAAAAAAATAAATATTTTGTTAGACAAATGAATTATAAACATTACGGTCACCTAATTTTTTTTCGTTTCATGTAAAAAAAAATTCACAAAGTTACATAAATTTTTTTTGAATTCCCGTCTGAAAATTTGGTCTCATAAAGGTGTGTACATTATAATTTTTTTTTTTAATAGAGAAACCTCACAAGAGTCCCAACTGCTCCCTTCTGGAGCCAGTGAGACTATTGCATTCCCAATTGTGGAGAATGTTGTGAGGCTGAAGGTAAGTGGGGAAGGGAAGGAGATGGGGAAGAGGAAGGTGGGAAAGTACCTGGTTATTCAGATCTAGTCACTAAACACGGCCAAAGCCATTATTAAGCAACGTTACAATTCTGAATGGTGGTCTTACACCAGGGCGATACTAAGAGTATCTTCCACTCTGGAACGTGCCGCAAATATAACATATATTATTTTTTATTAATTAATTGTGAAAAACACAAATTAATCAAATAAAATTTATTTGCGCACGCCGGGTTCGAACCCGCGACCTTCCGAATGGGAGTCAAGTGTCTTACCACTCGACCACGGACGGTCGGATTGTGGGATATAAAAGCAAAAACTCTACAAAAAAGACGAAATTGAGTTACAAATGCCAATCTATGCGCAATGTCAATGTAAATTTGTGGGAACCGAATTAAGTAGAAGTAATATTGTTTAATTAAGTCAGGACAACTCAACAAAGTGAAATTTAAACGTTCCTTTGAAAAAAAAGGTGAAAAAAGGCCATGACATTAAACCTAACACAACGTAAACTATTTAACCAAGTTTTTTTCGTCACTTTTAATGACTTTTAAATGAGTGATGAAGTTGTACACTATGATTTTAGATTTTCAGTGTCATGCCCTGATGATGGTAACGCCCTCCGAAACGTTGGCTAAAGAAGGAGTTAGCAAAAATAAATAACGAAAAAGTTGTACCTTGGTCATCGCTTAGAATTGCACCATCATAAGAACGGCATCATTAATCTTACTAATACTATAAACGCGAAAGTTTTTATGGATGTATGTATGTTTGTTACTCTTTCAAGCAAAATTTACTAAATGGATTTTAATGAAACTTTACAATAATATAGCTCATACATCAGAATAACATATAGGCTATAATTTATAAAGCAAGCTATTTATTTTCAATATATTGAAAATAATAATTATTGTTTAATAGAAAATGTCAAAATTTGAGAATGACATTTTGCAAAACAATGATTGTTAAATCAAAATTCTATTTTAGAAAATATTTAAATTAGTGAATTTATTTGAAGTACTCGCCTAATACTTTGAATCGAATCAAGAATTATAGATATTTTAAATACATAGGTTAAGAATTTTGGTAATAACGTAGATGGGACCTAGGAAAAGAAAATAGATTACTCTAAGTACTAATCCTATAACCAGACAAAGTCGCGGGCAGAAGCTAGTTCATTATAATAATTTGTAAGTACTGAAATCGCATGATGCATTTTTGAAATTTAGAACTTTGCGCTTATCACGAAGTAATGTTGTTTAATAGCATTAGATGTACGTAAGTTTGTTTTCATCAAAATTATTCTGCCATACCCGAGTTGCATGGTTGATATTCAATATCCGGGGAACAAAGCCGGGAGCTTTCTTCCGGCGAATGCATCCTGAAACACGATACCCGGCTTCGCTCGAGGCAGCACCGAACACCTGCAACCTTGTTGCAACAGCTAATGCAGGCGCAATCAATGTGCACCCCCCCCCCCCTCCACACCCCTCCCCCTCACACCGCACATCAACGGAGCCCCTATGCCAAGCAAGCTTTATGTGAGACTTTATTGATAGGATGGATTTTTCAATGTTAAATTACATAAAAAAATACGATGATTTTAATATATCATGTACTCGTACCTAATGCAAAAGAAACGTATCTGTATTTCTCATGTTTTGAGGGAAAGGTGTTTGAAGATTATTTATCGAATTTTCAAAAAAAAAATTTAAAATCAAAATTTAAAAATGTATATTTTTTTTTACTTTTGTGATCCGTACAAAAGAGATATTTTTTATTTATTAAAAATACGTTTAATATAAAAAATATTTTTAGTTTATTCACAAAAAAGGCGCTGTTTTTATTTTATTTTACCAGACTTTATGTCCGGGTTAAATTTTCCCCACAGGAAAAACTTAACTATATTTTTTAAATTGACTATATCGGGACTCTTATGACTAATTGTTCTTTCTGTTGGTATAGTTTTATCACAATATATTTTATAAAATTCATTTTCTCGAATAAACATTGAAACACTGTTAATTTGTTCGCAAGAACTTCAGTCCCATTTTTTATCGTTTTTACGAATAAAATTATCGTATTTTAAAAAACATTTTTCTCCTGTAACTTATGTTATGTTATGTTTATAGTATAACTTATATTATGTATAATTACCAAATTTTGGTGTATTATTTTTAAAACCTGATTGTGCCTAAATGTACAGGAGAAAAATGGTATTCTAAAATACGATCATTTTATTCGTAAAAACGGTTAAAAATGGGACTGAAGTTCTTGCGAACAAATTAACAGTGTTTCAATGTTTATTGGCGGGAAAATGAAAGAATAATTTGTTGGTTTACGTACGAAAATAAGTATACCAACAAATTATTCTTACATGTTGGTAAAAACGAGTCTCCTTGAAAAATCCCTCTTTTTATTGAAATGCCCGGTAATACTATTTTCTTACCTTTTAAATTGATAAGTAAATCGGTGTTATTGTTATTATAAATTGCAAATTATAATGAATAATAATAATAATTAATTATTATTATTAAATATTATTATTAATTGCAAAGAAACATATATCTATTCAATAAATGAAATTAGATCAATAGCAGCGTTTTTTTTGTTTTTGTTTTATGTGAATACCGCACAAGAGTCACAACTGCTTCCATCTGGAGCCTGTGAGACTATGGCTTCCCCAATTGGGGTATGTTGTAAGGGTGTAGGTAGTAGAGAGTGGAAGGAGATACGGAAGATGACGGTGGCTATTCAGATCTGGTCGCCAAATTCGGCTAAAGCCATTTTAATTCCGAATGGTGGTCTTACACCAGAGGGATTCTGATAGTATCTTCCACTCTGGAATGTTTCGCAAATATATTTAATTTGATTTTTAATAAATAAATTGTGAAATAACATAAATTAATCCCCCACGAAAATGAACCCACGACCTTGGGATTGCTAATCGAGAGCCTTACCACGAAGCCGTCAATACGTGGTCTTTGCACACGTCAAAGTTTGTGAATTCAGGATGTTTCTGCATTTGTACCTATTTTGTACACACTTATAATATAATACAATGTTACTGATGTTTTGATGTACTATAATACATTTATATATACAAAACATTATAAATTTGAGCAAGTTTGCATTGAACTTGTTTATAGTGAGCCAGTGTTTTACTTTAACTAAATTAACTACCAAATTTCTAAGCAAGGAAAAACTTTACGTAAAATTATAATATAATCCATGTAATAAATTATAATGTACACATGTACACATATACAAATAGAAAAAAAAGTTATATGTATGATCTAATCCTGAATAATAGCATGTCTTATTCTTTTTATTCTTTCTAATTTTATTATAAAATTTATATAAAATTTAAAACATGTTTATTGTTATAGGGGTATACATCTGCATATGACCCACTAAATAATATAAAGAGCATGTCCGTGTTTTTTTTTTCTTTTATACAAATCTACAGTTTTAATCCGATTTTGATATAATTTTTAAAAATTGTCCTTCTAAGCAGAGGAAAGGCCACCGTTCACACAAAGTTTCGAAAATCGAACCACCCCATCCTCTTTCCCCACCTTCTAAATCAGAATGTATATACTTGATGAAATTTTGTAAGATTGGCGTTCAAAATAAGATTAAAATAAATGCTGTCTACAGTGTACACGTTTTTAAAAACTCTGCGAATAGCCCAAGCAACGCCGGGGACTTCAGCTTGTATTATTTTTAAAAAAATGAACTCTATTCTACTCCTAAAGGTCTGTCCTGGCATAAATGAGTTGCGCTATGACCTACGCCACACCCGAGTTTTATTTTAAATAACGTTTTCTCTATAAACAAATATATTTTCATAGCGTACACACAAGGTACAGAGATGTAAAAAAAATGAACTGTTAAATTTTGCTTAAAATTACAGAATCGTAAATTTCAAGAAAATAAATATTATTCCACTTTAGTACAAATTTAATTTTGGTGCCGCCTGAGCAGCTTATAAATGATTCAATCCTCTTAAACTTTTCTTTTCTGGCGGTAAACTGTCTTTTATTCTCTTTGTGTTCTTTAGCTTCCTCCGCTGAAGAAATTAAAAAGGATGTCCTGATCAGCTTTGTCTCGGAAATTACAAAACGACATCACTTGTTAACTGTATAATAAAAAACAATCATTATCCGTTGTTTTAGAACTGTTAATCCACTTCTAAAACAACGGATAATGATTGTATTTTGAAAAAAACAGTGCGTATTGTTACGTACTTTTCTAAATTAAATGAATGTATGATAATTTTTATTTGACTATCAGAGAAATATAATGTTATGCAATTATATTATGTAGTAACATTTATAACAATAATGCATACATATAACGATAAACCACAACGTAGAAAAAATATATAGAAGAATAACATTTCAAGGTCTATGGTCGAATCCATACTTAGATATGGAATTCGAACCTGGGGACACTCGAGCATAATTAATGTCAAATACATTCAAAACTTACAAACTGCCATAATCAAAAAAAATTGTGAAACCTAGCATTTATAAACAAAGAAACAATTTAAAATTACTGTATGGGTCTGAGGGCCTACTTCCAATTAAAGGGCTTCTCTGGTACATTGTAATTATGGACAATTCAGGAGAAAGCGCGTATAAAAAGTTATTGGTGCATAGTCACACAACAAGATTTACTGAAAACGAAGGCTTAAAAATACCACGAATATCAAATAAGTATGGTAGCAGAACGCTCGAATATATGATACCTTTAATTTATAACATATTTCATAAAAACATAAAATTTAAAAAAAATGAGAAACCCTGCCCTAAACTGACAAAAAAGTGGCTAATAAATTAACAACACATTTATCTATCCTACATCTTATATTAGGTAAAAATATTGTAACAAGCTAAATTGTATTATGTAATAATATTGAATGATAGAACCAACCGACAAGCTGACCTGTCACAGCTTTGTGGGCCCACCCATATTTTATATTGTATTAGATGTAATTATATGCAAATTTAATAAATAAAAAAAATTAAAAAAGTGACTATACAAAGGCATTGAATACATAGAGATATAACATACTCATAGGCATTTTTTTAAATTAACCCGCCATTGGTGACGTATATGTCTGTGAGACCGGGTGTTTTAAAAAATTCGAATAACTTTATTCTCCGTTATTGTTTTTTGTTGAAATTTTGAGTAGCTGCCGCATTACATGTCCCCCACCATCATTCATGACGAAACTGCTTAGTGAACACGCATTGCGCATTGTGTATTT
The DNA here is from genome assembly GCA_951813805.1 of Limnephilus auricula. Lineage (NCBI taxonomy): Eukaryota > Metazoa > Arthropoda > Insecta > Trichoptera > Limnephilidae > Limnephilus > Limnephilus auricula. Next base: position 39,778,022 of record OX638389.1, on the reverse strand, counting down.
TTTTTTACTAACCGGTCCGTGAGACCGTGCGTCACCGTGTACCTATGTAAGTAAAATAATCAAGGATTAATTTTTTATTATTCGCGTATTTTACCTAGTTTATTTTTTATTATTATTCTATTGTGTTATATACATATATATGTATATTTTATGGGAAAAAATCTGAAAAAACAAGTACTCTTGCCATAAATGTCAACAATATTTGTGTCTTGAACACGTAGTGCCGTATTGCAGCAGCTGTTTACCTGAAGAAATTTAGTTTTTGAGATGTATTTTTTTGTTATTTTATATTTGGAAGGCTGCTAATTTTTGTTTATTTTGTAAAAGTTCCGAATGTCGAAAGGCTATAAAATGTTATTTTCCTTTATGAATATGTGATTTTTTCTTTTTTTCTTAATTTAAAAAATTTATTACTAAAAACATTGTTATTTTTAATGCTCTAACTAAAAAATGTTGGGAACTTTAATATTGAAATAAAAGAGCTTAAATTGATTAAATATCTTTGTTTTATTGTTAAATAGCATAAATTAAACAGAAAACATGAACTATTAGTAACACGTTTCGAAAAATCTTCATTTGAAAACCCCGGTGCATGAAACCGGCGTCACCATTGATCAAAGTCAAATTTTCGTCATCATTGGCGGGTTAAGGAAAGGAAGGAGAGGAAATTCTAGTCTAGAGGCACAAATTTCAGGCGTTTCTTCGAGCTTTGTAAAAAAAACGAAGAGCATTTTTAGTATATTTTTTTTTATAATTTGTTTATTTATATTTTAAGAATACATAAACAAAACATTTAAATATATATTTAAAACTCGGAAAGTAATCTGTTGGTAAAGAGAGAGATGAAAAAAAAGAGATGACCTGGCGTGCATAATTGCAACCCTTATGGTGGTCTGAAAAAAAAACGAACGGATTCTTAATCAATAAAGATGTCGCTATCGCCGGAGCCTCAGAGGAATAAAAAAAAACATTTTTCACAAAATGGCGGCCGTTTGAAAAAAAACATGTTTTGAACGTTTTTTTTTAGTTTCAAATTTTTTTTAAATAGTAAAAATTAAAAATTTTAAATCTCGTGCAGACAATGAATCAAACACGGAGAAAAATGTTATTCTAAAATACGATCTTTTTATTCGTAAAAACGGTTAAAAACGGGACTGAAGTTCTTTCGAACAAATTAACAGTGCTTCAATATTTATTGGCGGGAACGTGTAACGCCGTTCTTCCATGGAGCTACCTTCAAGCGACGCGATCACCGCTCGTCTGTGTTTTCCATACTATTATTAGTGTTTAAAAATGCCGCTAGGTGCTACACTAGCAAATTTGTTTGACAGGTAGCGGTAGCGTCGCTTGTGAATAGCTACGTGGAAGAACGGCGTAAGAGTAATTTGTTGGTATACGTAATTTCGTAGGTATACCAACAAATTATTCTTACATTTTCCCGCCAATAAACATTGAAACACTGTTAATTTGTTCGTAAGAACTTTAGTCCCGTTTTTAACCGTTTTTACGAATAAAATGATCGTATTTTAGAATAATATTTTTCTCCATGAAAGTGCAAAATCTCGAAATAAAACTGAATATTTATTTAAAACTCACACCAGCACACCCTTCTTTATGCAGAATACGTAATTCATAGATTGGTTTGAAAAGTATAAATTTCCTTTCATCTTACGGGATGGCTCGATGAACAAGGCTTTTATTTTTATAGCTATTACCGGTAAGGTTTCGCTACTCACTAAGTTTAAAAATACGACATACTTCAAATTATATTTTCCCCTTACAATATAAATACATCTGATAATCTAAAAGTAACACTGTAGACAACATTAACCACCCTGAAATGAAAAAAAAAGAACAGAAAAAGATTCGGTCGCATCTGGGAATCGAACCCAGTGGTGGTTCAATTTAATAAATATCCTAGCTCGTAGGACCAATGATGGTGGCGCTGGTTTTACAATTACTTCGATCGCAGTGCGATGTAAATTACACATTCAATTAATTAAAAGTACATTTTCCTTTAATGCATAGGAAAGGTTGGGAGCCAAAAGACTTACCTAATCTACTGCAAATGTCTCTTCAATAATCCACTGTTGGTCAGTTCAATGCCACTGGTTTTTCGTCTCATTTCTTTTACATATAAAATACAATAGTTCTATTATTCTATAACACAACCACAAATATATCCGTCGCGGCGGTTCAAAACAGTGTTTTGGCTGGGTACAACAAAATACGACGAATTACAGCGGATAATTTGATTATTATCAAATAAATTAAGCCACTCAGACATTTACCAATTATGTTGCAATGATTGTCCATCATTCTACATAGGAAAGACAAACAGAAATGTAAATATTAGAATCACTGAACATTTAAGATGTTTAAATAATAATAATTTTCCGGAGTTTGCCAATCATCTTATTTCCACCAATCATACTTTTAATAAGGACACAGGGGTTAAAATTCTTCACCGTAATAATAAAAGCAAAAAGTTAGACAACCTGGAAGCACTTGAAATTTAAAAATCCCTAAATAATAACGCTAATATTTTGAATAACCAAATTAATTTATCGTTTAGTCCCATCCTAGATATGTTTCCAATAAACCGCTCTGTTATTGCTGGATTTCCCGCAACTACCCTCCTCCCCCTTTGACCTCCCACTCCAGCACCTAAATGTTTGGTATATATCTATCAATATTTTGTATCATAGGTTAGTTTTAATCACAGACATATTATTCATAGACTTGAGAATCAGGGAGAGGGGTAATAACCATCTGTAGCGGGGCGGAGAGGGATGAGTTGACGGTAACGATATGTGATTCGTTAATCCTTCAATATGACAGTATATAGGCATCACGCATTATAATATCACCATTTAGCTCTTAAAAGTAAAATCTGCTTTTGAATGAATAGACCTTTTTACATGGGAGCGCGAATTGTTCGCCCGGTTTGAACAAACTTGTGTAATCCATATAAAATGAAGAAAGGTTCGCTTGTTTTGAGAGTCGAATATTTTGTTACCGTGTTTAGTTAAGACACTTTTACAAATGTTTCATAATTTACTTATCACAGTAAACTGCAACGTGCACACGACGGGACCGGGAATTTCGGTTCATGTCTAAAACTGATCATATTATATGATGTGAATAAGCTTAAAATAATGCCTGCATATGGAAGGTAATACGACAATTGGGTTTATACTCTTTTTCACTTCTATTTTTACATGTTTTAATAGCACAAGTTACCATTTTTGCCGTGTTATTTCGTAAAATGTACCGATAAGAGCTCGACGCTAGTCCGCACAAGAATGATGACGTCACATTTTCTAGATTCACGCGTACCTATACGCCAGCCGGGCCGGTTCCATGGAACCCAGAATTAAGGAGGGGGAAATAATACGCTTTTATCACTTAGGGCAGGTCTATACATATTCATATGTCTATGGTTTTAATATTCTCCTGACGAAGGAAGGGTTCTTCCGAAACCGGTAGAGTGTGATTAAAATTAAAGTGGTCTAAAACAAATTTATATATTTTATTGTAAAACAAGAATGTTTGCGGTGCGGTTAACAGTAATCCATATTGCGACTTTTCTCGGCGTGTGGAACGAAACGGACTTCATTTGTTTTCGAAGTGCTCAATTTCAAAAGTCTCTGGGCAAAATAAAGGGAAGGGAGATATGGAACATTAAAAGGCTATTTGAATTACTCTAATTAATAGCAATCGAAAGTACTTACTCAACTCGCGCAAACACCCAGGACCTCTCCCTTTCCGATACAGTGCTCTGACCACTGAGCTAATTCTACCAAAATAAATTATCACGTACATCAACATGAATCATTTTCACTTTTTCGCACAGTAAGTAGTCCATCGCGTGTCTTTAACGAGTAGTTCTCATAATTGCAAATCTAAAAAGTGACTTCCTTTAGACTCGAGCTCAATTCCACTTCCATCTATCTTATCTCTCTTCTCTTCTTTTCCACATCCTTTCCACAATTGAAGTAAATTTATCTAATTAAACTTTAAAGAGTTAGTTCAATATTAACACTCTTATGGTTATAATGTGTTAACATTGCATGCTTTCTATAATTCACCGAAGGAAGGCAGAAATTATATTTGATTAAATTAATTTTCATTGTTAGAATCCGGTTATTAAGGCACGATTCCTTCTACTTCATACCAGTTCTCATTTACGCACCAGACTTTTAGGTCTGGGCTTTGTTTTCCCATAGGAAACAGTAAACCCTCTCACACAATTTTTCATAAAAATTATCATCTAGTAAATTCACGCTATGCAAGTGTATTATATAAGTATAATTAATACAAAACAATACAAGAGCAACATGTTAACCTACCAGACTATTAAATGGGAAAATAATTCACCGACTCCAGATATTTTCATATCAGAGGGTTCGGCTCGGTGGAATTCCTAATTTGATCGATAAATCCTACTGATCCCTCAATATAAATATTTAAAAAATCTTTCGTACAAATTCTTTAACAAATCTAATATGCCTAAATTTTTAATGAGAGAGCTAGGTATAATGCCACTAGCCGAAATAACAAATGGTAATATTTTTATAGTCTGAGAATGCCTTATTATTTAATATTTAATACATTTAAAAATTTATATATAATCTAATGCATTATTATTTTTTTTAAGAACAACTCTCCTTTTATAACTTTTAAAGAACGACAGGGTCTGGGTTCGAGTCCAAGTTGCGACCGTTATATTTTATTTTTCTCTGTCTTGTTCATTTGCATATCAATCCCACTATCAGACCCCCGGGACACAATTCTTTAAATTTAAAAATTGAATTTTCAATAGAGGTTAAAAAGAAAAATTGGTGCTTTCAGGCAATGCGGACAGCGGATCCCTGAAATATATTTATGTAACTAAATGAGTTTTATTTGTTTTCAGGTTCCTGTGATGACACAGACTAGAGAATCTCTCGGCATCATGGACGGTGGTCCCCCCTCCATCACATTTTCCACAAAGTCTAAAAAAGGCCACCACGTGTCAAAAAGCTTTGCCTTCCTCCTAGTCACGATATACGTCACCTCATTAGTGGCCACCGGCTTTCTAGTCTACAACTTTGCCACGTGTCCGCAGATCGACATCCCTACACAAGTATCGAGATACATGTGCAACCAAACCTACGACGAAGTCACAAACAAAGTAACAACTATTAAAGGCGACAGTGTTAATACAAATAAAGTCTTAAATGATACTAAGACTAAAGTGAATGTGAGATTACCAAGAAATGTTAATCCTATCAAATACGATGTTAAGCTGATACCTTTTATCTTTGAAGGAAATTTCACGTTTCATGGTGAAGTCAGAATACTCATTGAGGCTCTTGAAGATACAAAGAATATAACTTTGCACGCGGCTGATCTAGGGTTCATTTCTTCAGAAGTCAGGTCTATGAATGGAAGCCAGGAGGTTGGTAAAATTGAAGTTATTGGCTATGCCAATGACAGTGAAAAGGAGTTTTATATAATCAACTTGAAGGAGCAGTTGAAAAAGGGAGAGCATTATGTGGTATCGATGAAGTACACGGGTATTCTTAATGATGATCTGCACGGTTTCTACAGGAGCTCGTATAAAGTGGGAAAATCTCGAAGGTAAGTGATCTTAATAACTACCATAACAAAACTTGTCAACTGCTTACAATAGGCCACTTGCATCACATTTAAAAAAAAACTTCCGGTTTAGGCAAATATTCCAAGACATTCATTTTTTTTTTAATCGTATTTTTGAAACCATTGGACCATTTTTTATAAACCGTAAAGACGGGACATAATTTTATGGGTGCGAAAAAACAATAATTACTTAGCCGAAAATCATTTTTAAAAAAACCAGCGAATTCCACACGAATGGCAGAGGGGAATAACGAGGCATATCAAAAATATTTTTTTCCTTGGTCCTTAATCATTACAATAACAATGTTCAACGTCTATATATGACTAAATCCAAATATTTTACAATAAAACCAGGTTATACATAATTATTAAAATTAATTAAAGGGGAAGGTTTATCATATACCTAACTATAGTATATACCTAAACCTAGGTTGGTTTTTGTTTTTGCAGTGAGATTATTTGGAACATCTGAACTTTCTTGTTCAACATATAAATAACTTGATCTTCTGCCTCTTGTTTGATATTATTCAAATGTTGTTATTTAAAATATTCTTATAATAAAACTGCATAATAAATACGTAATAAAACTGTACTTGTAAATTATAATTATAATACAAAAAATAATTATTATAAATTATATCTATTATAATTATAATAATCAAATTTGATTTTATTAAAATCATCACCATCACCATTATGCTCCTAAGACAGTCTCTAAGGAAGACCTGTACGTTGTTCACGTCACATCAGATCTGTCAAAACGTCAAACCAAAGTACTAATCACAGGAGACCATATTATTTGTCTCAGCTCACGTAGGTCTCACAGAAATCGTTGTTTCTCCCTTACTATCATATTGAAAAGTATTATATAGTATTTAAACTGCATTGGAAAGAAAATACAACACTCTATATATTCAAATCTATCAAAATAATTAAAATGTACACTTTTATGAGTCCAAAGTCTCTGACAGCAAATGGAAATATAAATTTGAAACTTAGGGAATTTTTTATTAATTATTTTTACATGAAATGATAAAAAAGTAAGGTGACAATAACGTTTAAATTAATTTTTCTAATTATTTTTTTTTTCCTTATCAGTAATACTAGACAGAAAAAACGTAAGCTGACGCATTTTTAAAACTTTTTAGAGTTTGCATTAAAATAAATTATATTTAAAATATATATGGTTATTTCTAATAGTAAAATTCGAACGCGTATTTCATCACCTTTCAAAACCAGTAGTTGTTGGATAAGTTCACAAATATTCCTTTTGTTTGGATTTTATTGCACAGCGAAAATATTTTTACCATCTGAAAAATATGCTCGAAATGTCAAATTAAAAAATTCACCGGAAATCAAAGTGTTGCTACATTATAAAAATGTGGAGTTTTATAAGATTAATTGAATATTATTGGAGACGGAACATTTTTATGTAGTGACTAGTGACGTCACGAGCCCAAAAAACGGATTTATTTATTTAAAAAGAAAAAAAACTATAAATTTCTAAAATATTTTAGTATCTTTTCTGTAATCTTAGTAGAAATATCTATCCACACGATTTTTTCCAAGTCATAACGAAATCCATGCAAGTGGCGATAAAAAAAAAATACTTGCGAGAAAATAGACAATTTGAAACAGAATTTGCTCTTGTGTCAGACTATGCAACTGTAATTAATTGATGAAAAAATACAATTTTCTTAAAATATCTTTAAAATTGGCTTCAACATAATTTAATAAAATTATAATAAATTTGATAAACCATATTTGTTCTTTCAGAATAATGGAAGATACTCTCAGTATTGTCACGGTGAAACACAAAATCTTTTTCAAAATTTTACTTGAAATGGCTAATGTGTTGAACTGTACTGTATTTCACCACAATTTGTCATTCAATAAGGTTGTGAGGATTTACATATAATGGAAAAGGAAGTTAGGGAGTAGAAAGACAGTACAAGTAATTTTATGTCTACCAAATATAATATCTTCTGGACTGAAAAAATAGGTTAGGACTTAGGACCAATATTGTATTGTGTTAAGACCAACAACACCCCTTATAGTGTACATTAACTTGCCAGTCTTATGAAATATTATTTTGTACCAGTGCACAATGTATTGATCGATTTATGACATTTTAAATGCAGAACCTCTTTCTTATTTTCCATCGTCTGCATTTTAAAACAGAACGTAACAGAAGATAGATATGTATTACTTTTCATTATGCGATTACCGTTAGCTAAGGTAAACTATATTGTTGTCATCTTCATTACGACACTGGCAGCACTCTATTGTACCTGGAAAATAATAGAACCCATTCATTTGACTAGTTGGATGTATTTCAATAGACGGACGATATTGGATTCAGTCAAAATATTCCGAGTTATGCTTGTTATCCAGAATTTGATACAACTTTCACAGAATTCAATGCGAATTCTGGAAAATTCCCAAAGCGAGAATTCCCGAGTAGAGATTCCCCTAATTATAAATGAGAGATCTGGATAATACCTCTTTCGTTCCAGTTAAAAACTAAAACTTATAATTAAATTAAAAATAAGAATAAATATTTATCCTTATTTTATACGACCGTCCGTGGTCGAGTGGTAACAACACTTGACTCCCAATCGGAAGGTTGCGGGTTCGAACCCGGCGTGCGCAAATAAATTTTATTTGATTAATTTGTGTTATTTCACAATTAATTAATAAAAATAATATATACTACATTTGCGGCACGTTCCAGAGTGGAAGATACTGTCAGTATCGCCCTGGTGTAAGACCACCATTCAGAATTGAGACGTTGCTTAATAATGGCTTTAGCCGTGTTTAGTGACTAGATCTGAATAGCCAGGTACTTTCCTACCTTCCTCCTCCCCATCTCCTTCCCTTCCCCACTTGCCTTCAGCCTCACAACATACCCCAATTGGGGATGCCATAGTCTCACTGGCTCCAGACGGGAGCAGTTGGGACTCTTGTGAGGTATTCTCTATAAAAATAAAAAAAAATCCTAGACTTGCAGAAAAGTCAATAGATGTCGCATATTAAACAAATAAATGATAAATGTATCCAAGAGACTAATCTAGATAGCATTTAGTTTGGGTTGAATCTTGCAATCAAACATAAAGATAAAAAAAATATGTTTTCTTTTTCTTTTTCATTTTTATTTTTTTTTGAAAGCATAGTTATAATAAATAAATCAACAAACAAGTCCCGCTAAGCCAATTGAATTGGCTTGTCAGCAGGTGCTTATAATTCAGTAACATATACATAATTTACATCTTATATCTACAGATAACATTTTTTCATACACAATATAAATATTTTTTTCCGATAGCCAATTTTTCACCATATATTTAACCTTATTCATAGAATTACTTTGTTTTATAGTGTCAGGTAATACATTAAGTATCTTCGGTGTGTTGTGTTCAAACGTTCTCTGTCCGTACTTATTATTAAATTTCGGAACTATTAACCCGTCGTTGCGCGTGAATCTAGTGCTGTATTTATGTTCTAATTTCTCTTTATGCTGCGGGGTAAATATATGCTGAATTATTATTTTGTGCCATAGTATAGTCTTAACATTCTGCCAGTGACATATAAATTATTTTAAGTGTTTCAAATTATAGGTAAAAATTTTATGTGTAGGTACATTCTGCCAGCAATTGATCTGAGTCTTTTACAAGTTTTTTTAATATGTTTGTCCCATTTAAAAAAGCAATCTACTGTAACACCAAGATTCGCATATTCCGTAACTAATTCTAAGCTTTTGAGAAATTGAAGATAATGTTAGTAGTTGTTAGTCGAAGTATGGTACAGTTAACCCGGCGAGCATGAACCAGGGTATTTTATACCCTTGTACAAATTGAAAGTTGTGTATTTTAAAAAATCTTTGTCTGGCAACACTAGCTCGCTCAGTAGCTGGACGCGGGGCCCGGGGGAGGGGATAGTGGCGTGATCGCAGTGTGGCGCGCGACACCGGCCCATATGTATTTAAAAAAAATTAGTTGCGAAAATTGTGCTAAATAGTAGTGTTTAAATATATTTTCAATAAAAAAAAATTATAAGGTGTCACATAAAGAAGATCTCATTGTTTTTCGATTTTAGATTGTTTTACATTCCAAAGAATAATATTTTTGTTAATTTTTGTAAATCTCTTAACTTTTGTTCCTATAATTTTATTGTTTAAGAAAAAAATTAATAAATAATAATTATTGTTAAAATGAAAACTTCTTTCATTTAATTCCTTTAAATAATTCATTATTAGGTAAAATAAAATAAACAATAATAACAAATAACAACTTTAATACATTACATTAAATTAAGGGTATGTCATACCCCGCCACATTCCTGATGTTACATTTTTTTCACCTCATGCTCGCCGGGTTAAATATGACCGAATTGGTTAGGGGCACATTAGCTCAGTTGGTAGAAAGTAAAAAGCTCTAAATTTTTTTTCAATTAAAAGGCTGAGGTCTTAGGTTCAATTCTTAGATGTGACCGTATCTTTTTATGATTTTTCAGTTTCAGTTTTTCGATTAAATTTCGCTCATATTGTCTTCATAAATTAAAAACTTTTAGTGTAGTAATACTTTCGAAGTTCTAAGAGTACGTCATGCATAAAAAATATTTCATTTGAAAATACATAATATTCAACTTCTACAAGCCGACAGTCAGTTTGAGTAATTTTGGAGCGACAACAGATTCTGCAGTCATAAACATATATGTCAACACAAATGTTTTCAGCTCAAAACATCATTTCTATATTGAGCCATAGAGATTCGAAATAAACATTTTATTGTCGAACGATGAGAACTGGTGAATTCACAGAATTTGAATAATGACTCAAATTTCAAAAATAAAATTCAAGTTCTATGAAAGTTCTGATGTTATTTCATCATGGGCCGGTAGTTTCACAGATCTTGAATAGTAAATGAATTTTCACAGCACTTGGTTCTTAACTTTGAAATTTGGTGAATTGTTCAATTTCTGTGAAACAACCCGTTCGTGGACATCTATTATTGATCACTAGACATCGGATTGTATGCACTAACAAAGGGCCAAAATATGCATGCAAATATGCACTAAAAAAAGCCGAAATATGCACTAAAAACTCTTAATGTGCCCAAAATATGCACAATGCAAAATCAAAAAACCATTTTTATTTTATGTATTTTAATTAAAGACTTCACTAAAGGAAGGGCGTTGGCGAGTTCGATCATTGTTTCCAGTATTTCTATTGATTGAAATAGAGGAAGGTTTTTTGTTTACTATTGCATCTGGTAACTTGTGGAAATGTATTAAGATGAGGGCGATATTCTGTTTGATGGATGCGTCTTCAAATGCTAGATTGCTTGACTGAATGGTCTCAGAACTGTCAAATTGACCAACGAAATATGCACGATTGGGAAAAAAGGCCAAAATATGCATTAACGCCGTAATTAGACATATATATGCATTTGCATATGCAAATATGCAAATGCATAAAATCTGATGTCTATTGATCACATAGAATAAAGAATATAACACATAGATCCAAATTTCCAAATGTGAAAAATATTTGGTAAAAAGTTTGTTGAAACTCGGGCGACGATGAACGAATGACTAGTTTTATTCCGACATAATATCGTCATGATACTAAAGTAAGAATTTAAAAATAAAAATGCATCCCATTAAACAAATAAAACTATCCTTTAATCATAGTTGAAGATGACTTTTTCTGTTCTTCAAGCAAATATTTTTCTTCTCTCTAATCTTCTCATTTATGTTTTACTGTTTTATTAATTTTGATTTCTTTTGCGATTTCAGGTGGTTAGCCACCACCCAGTTCCAGCCTACAGATGCCCGCAGAGCCTTCCCCTGCTTTGATGAGCCAGCACTGAAGGCCAGGTTCACAATATCCATCGCTCATCCCAAGAACATGTCTGCCATTTCCAACATGAACTCTGTGGGACAAACTGCTCTTGTGTGAGTAGATACTGTGGTATCACGTTGTTTCACCATCATTTTGTTTCGTAATGTCATTTTTTGTTTCCACTGGTGTGAGAGGTTGTCTTACATAGGTATCGAGAATCCTGAACTCTGAACGTGTCAAGAATCGTGAAACAAATGATTTGTTACAAATCCTAGAGTCCTAGACCCACCAAGCCAACCTTGCAGCTTGTATCAACTAAAAGTTTTCAGCAGTTGTGTCGCGATGATATTAGGCTGTTTCTTCTACCTCGGCTTTGATATTGGATCAGATCAGACATTTTTCATAATTTGGTTCTTATCCTTTTTTTATTTCAAACTAGCGCTGAACCGTTAAAAAAAACATGGGATAGTCATATAAGCACTATGGCATTATAAAATCTCGTCGAAACGTGTTCCACTCTTATCACGCCATTCGGATTCAGTAGTTTCCGGTCGTTCGGAGTTAGAGAGTTGGAGGTCAAATTATACTTATTGGAGGTAAAAAAACACGGAACCAATATTTTCGCTTTGCGATAGTCAAATCAGTTCCAATTTTGTAAATAGTAATTAAAATAATTGTCTATTAAAAATATTATAAAAGGCAGGTATTACATCGGTTGTCTGAATTCTCCAAATAAACAATTCCAATTAAACTTAAATTCAAAGCAAAAATTCTAGAATTCATTTAACAGACAGTCACGACCGAAATTAGCATTTTTAATTAATAAATTATGCGCAAAGGTAATATTATTTGGCAGTTCGTTGAAGAACCTCTGCACTCTACACTCTACATTTTAGTAATTCCGGCAATAAGATGTTATGTTGAGGATGCGTCAATGTATCCAGCTTATTGTATTTGTATAATGCTTTGGCGTGCCAATAAGTGTCGTGCATAGTCAAATAAAACTTTCGGTTATTTTTAAAACATTCAAATAATTAAGAAAATCGTGTCTCGTCTTTACTAAAAATAGTTCGTATAAAAATACAAAATTGACAATCGTACATCTTAGGGGGCATACATTAATTACGTCAGCTCAAAATGGGAGGCATGGGTTCAGTAAAATCTCATCAAATCTCATTTATACCTAGGGGGGGAGGGGTCAATAAAAAACTCACCATATTTTTGTAGAGATCTCACGGAAGAGTCTAATTAAAAAAAAGCTCACATAATTGATGTATGTCCCCTTATGATAGAATTTAATTCAGGTGAAGTAATATGTTGATTATTTTTTATGTTTTTTCTTTTTAAGAGAGGGATTGCCTGACTACGTTTGGGAGCACTTCGCCGAGTCTGTTCCGATGTCAACGTATCTCGTCGCATTTGTCGTGTCTGATTTTGCCCACAAATCTGACGGTAACTTCTCCGTCTGGGCGAGGGAGGGAGCCATCGTCAGTGCGGAGTACACCTTGGACATTGGACCGAAGATCTTGGAGTATTTTGCTGAGTTTTACCAAATAAAATACCCGCTGCCGAAGATGGACATGGTTGCGCTACCTGATTTCAATGCTGGTGCCATGGAGAATTGGGGATTGGTTACGTTTAGGTTTGTATTATATTTTATATTATTAGATAATAATCTTAATAAACATAAGAATCTTGAATCATGCCCTAGTTATGTTTTACTCCAGAAGACTTACTAGTACTAGGCCAATTTTCCTTGACGGAAACGTTTTTGCGTAGAATGGAGTCTTGTGTCGCAAAAGCAGATATAATGGGATGTACATTCTGCCTTTGAGAGAAATTCAAGGGAAAACGGCCATTATATTAACAGTTTTCAAACGAACAGAAGAACATCTAATCTATTACCGACAATCTTACAACAACTACTATGATTTTGATTTCATCATTCAAGGACGCTTTTAAGGACAACGTACCTACTGTTTATTATTTTAAAATTCAGACTAACGAAATATATAAAATTGAAAATCATTTGGTTAGTAAATTACGTTCGAGAAAGCTTTGGATCAAATAAGGTTTTTGCTGTAGCAAGACAATCAAGACCTCAAAGCCATAATTAGTACATTGGGGAGGGGAAGGAATGAGAGGTTGAGTTGAAAGTATGCTTTTTAAAATAATGTGAACGAATGGAGCAATTTGCAAATTTTTGAGGGAATGGGAAATTAAATAAACTTTTGTAAAAGTATCATTGAAGAAGAAGATAACAAAAATAATCTAATAATTTCAAATATGAAAAATAATCAATAATTTCAAATATGAAAATGAACAAGACACAGAAAAATAATAAAACATAATGGTCGCAACTTGGTCTCGAACCCAGATCTCACGTCTTACCGGGAATCTTATCTTAAAATGCATTTTGTAAAAGTAGTCAGAATTAGAGAAATCATTGTTTTGAAGAAATAACTCATTGCACTTAGACATATGAATATTTTACCTATATTGAACATTCAGCCCTTGCGGAGTCTATATTTGAATAGATTCGCTTACAAGTCGTAAAAGGCGGCAACACTCACATAATTTAAAAAACTTCAATATTTATTAAGCTAATAAACTAAATATAAATCTAGGGAAACTGCAATGCTGTACGACGAAAACATCTCTGCGAAGATCAACAAACCAAGAGTGGCCACTGTGGTAGCGCACGAGTTGGCTCACCAGTGGTTTGGAAATCTGGTGACTCCTTCTTGGTGGTCCGACCTCTGGCTCAATGAGGGATTTGCCAGCTACTTGGAGTATGTTGGGATCGATGCCGTAAGTAAATTTCTTTTTTTCGGTTTGGTTTTTGAGGGGTTGTTGTCAGATCTGTGTTATCTGTTTTTGGTTTGGGTTTTAAAAGGTTGTTGTCAGATCTGTTTTATCTGTCTTTGGTTTGGTTTTTGAGGGGTTGTTGTCAGATCCGTTTTATCTGTCTTTGGTATGGTTTTTGAGGGATTGTTGTCAGATCTGTTTTATCTGTCTTTGGTTTGGGTTTTGAGGGGTTGTTGTCAGATCTGTTTTATTTGTCTATGGTTTGGGTTTTTAAGGGCTTTTTGTCAGATCTGTTATGTCTGTTATATCTGTCTTTGGTTTGGATTTTGAGGGGTTGTTGTTAGATCCGTTTTATCTGTCTTTGGTTTGGTTTTTGAGGGGTTGTTGTCAGATTTGTTTTATCCGTCTTTGGTTTGAGTTTTGAGGGGTTGTTGTCAGATCTGTTTTATTTGTCTATGGTTTGGGTTTTTGAGGGCTTTTTGTCAGATCTGTTATGTCTGTTATATCTGTCTTTGGTTTGGATTTTGAGGGGTTATTGTTAGATCCGTTTTATCTGTCTTTGGTTTGGTTTTTGAGGGGTTGTTGTCAGATTTGTTTTATCCGTCTTTGGTTTGGGTTTTAAGGGGTTGTTGTCAGATCTGTTTTATCTGTCTTTCTATAGTTAGTTACCTTTTCTACAGTTTTGTGCATATCGATTTTAATAAGTTGAGCCGGTTTTTTAACCTAGTGTCCCCGTCCCAACACTTTGTCTTTGGTTGCTTTTGAATTTAGTACCAATGTGGAAAGAATTTACCTTTTTAATTAACACTCTTGGCGCAAAAAATACAATGTTTTGAGGCAATTTAAAATATTACAAATACTAACCTAATTACAAAACATCATTCTTCCCGGTGAACGGTGCACATAAAATATGATATACCTAGGTAACTGCCTTCATTTACGATGTTTACAAATTACAGTTGTGAGAGTAGGTATAGTGTTGTATTCAATGGATTTCATTAAACCTATTCTGTATTATTTCTTTTGGTTAAACACAAAATATAAAGTAAATAAATTTTCTTTTCCATTGCAGATAGAAAAGTCTTGGAAAGCCATGGATCAGTTTGTGCTTCATGAAGTGCAGAACGTATTTGGATTGGATGCTCTGACGTCATCACATCAAATATCTGTCGAAGTCGGAAACCCGGATGAAATCAACGAAATATTCGACAGAATTTCTTACGGCAAAGGTAAATATTATTACAAAAATATTTGCAGTTCGTGGCTATTAAATTTGTATGGTTTCTGGTAGATAAACAGTCAGTTTTCATTTACGTTGAATTAATATTTTTTTAACAAGTTTGGTAAAATTATTAAGTGAATGTACCAGTTTGCTGTTAACATTGCAATATGCATATATTGCATATCATGGCTAATTAGTTTATTGTTTTATTAGGCACTTTGTTAAATACATCCTACGATAATAGATAATATGTTTTAGTTGGGAAAAGCAGTAAAATACCGAAACTAAAATATAACAGAGCAATTAATTTGAAATTTGCGCACACTAATTGGATTATTAAAAATTACAAATAAATGTGATCGTTATTGGGGGTTTAAATTCCAAATTAAGGGGAACGGCTGCACGGACTTTTTCAAACAAAAATAAACTTGATATAAGGTCAAAATATTTAACTAAACTAAAAATGTATTAAATAAATGAAAAGAAAATACTTTTACTGTTACAAAAATTATGTCTACAAATACAGAAATACACATATATATACATAATTACTTACATATTAAATAAAAATAAAGTGACTTAAAACATTTATTTAAAATGTCAAGTCACAATGTGTTTGCTTCTTTTGAAAAATTAAAAATGTATTATTTTAAAATCAAAAGGTAGAGCAAATACCTAATACTATATACTGGATACTTGTTACATTATTTATTTTTGTTTAAAATTTTAAAATATGGGTTATTATACAATACAAATTGATTTTCATGTTTTTAGAGACAACTTTGGCAATTATTGTGAGTTGATGTTAATTATCTTAAAACTTAATATATTTTTATTTCCTTTGTAAGAAGTAAAATAAAATATATCTATAATTAAATAATTAAATAATTTAAAAATTAAATAATTAAATAATTTAATAATTTAATAATTTAATAATTAAATAATTTAATAATTTAAGAATTTCATAAATTAATAATTGAATAATTTGATAATTTAATAATTTAATAATTTAATAATTTAATAATATAATAATTTAATAATTGAATAATTTAATAATTTAATAATTTAATAATTTAATAATTGAATAATTTAATAATTTAATAATTTAATAATTTAATAATTTAATAATTTAATAATTTAATAATTTAATAATTTAATAATTTAATAATTTAATACTTTAATAATTTCATAAATTAATAATTTCATAATTTAATAATTGAATAATTTAAAATTTAATAATTTAATAAATTTAATAATTTAATAATTTAATAATTAGAATTTTATTGATTGTTGTATTTCACATTCATTTAAAATAATATACAGTATATTTGCGGTACATTATAGATTGGTAGATACTTTCAGTATCGCCCTAATGAGAGACCACCATTCAGACCCGAAAAATAGCTTGAAATGGCTTTATTCGTGTTTGGTGACCAGATCTGAATAGCCAGGTACTTCCCCATCCTTTTCTTCCCATCTATTATTTTCCATTACCTTCAGCCTCACAACATACTCCAATTGGGAATGACAGTCTAATTGGCTCCAGACGGTTGGGAGCAGTTGGGAATTTGTAAAATTAAATAATTGTTCCTCCCTAGGAGCCGCGATAATCCGAATGATGAACCACTTCCTGACGACCGACGTGTTTACTTCTGGAATCACCAAGTACCTGAAGAGTAAGGAGTACCAGAGCTCGGAGCAGAATGATCTGTGGGAGGCGCTCACGCTGCAGGCCAGGAAGGACGGGGTGTTCGACGACACCATGTCGGTCAAGACCATCATGGAGACTTGGACCCTGCAGACAGGATTCCCTGTCATCAATGTGAAGAGGGACTATGTGACAGGAGATATCACATTGAATCAGGTGTGATCACAATGATATCGATGACTTACATGGTGTACGCTTATCACATTCCTAGTACAAGCGGGATACTGGTGAATCTAGATCATATTTGGAGTTGATTTTTTTGATTATATAATCAGATATAATATAAGCCCATAACAATAGATAAGCCCATAATGTCCCATATTTTAGTGACAAAAGACAGTATATTTCGCTTCATACAAATTGTTTTAGGTGTAGAAGAAGTGACAAACGAGAAAAAAATCGGAATTTGGGGACCAGTATAAGCACAATATCTTACGGATTAAACCTTATCAAATTCCTTTATCGCTGACAAGCGATGCTAACCTGGAATGGATTCCAGAACATTTTGCGAATTGATGGTCCACTTGACTAGGACGAACTGGCCAGTCTTCAATAATGTGATTAACTGAGAGAATGTTTCCTTTGCACTCTCCTCAGTTTCCATATTGTGTACAAAATCATCCATTTGTAGAAATTCTTCGATGATCTTCTTTGCTTCAGGAAAAACTTCTCCTTCAACATTTCTTTCTAGCTTTCGTATTCGATAAAATTGTCACTTAAGGTTTTAATTTAGCTATTAAAATGCATCGAAGCGTAGACCAAAGGTGCTAGCATAGTCCATCGATAAGGATCGGTAGGATAATTGTCGCTAACTTCTCATCGTTCCCTAGGACAACTGCAGATCGCTAACGTACAAACAACAGTTGATATCGAATATATTAGGGACACTTAGTCATTGTGAACTGTCACCTATTCGTTTGCGATCTGCAGTTGTTCTAGGGAACAATGAGAACTTACCGACAATTATCCTACCGATCCTTATCGTTGGACTATGCTAGCACCCACAGGACCTAGCACACTTGTTCGATAACGATCAATAGGATAACTATCGGTAACTTCTCATCGTTCCCTAGCATGACTACAGATCGCCAACGAATAAGTGACAGTTCACAATGATTGTGTCCTTAACATATTCGACATCAACTGTTGTTTGTACGTTAGCGATGTGTAGTTGTCCTAGGGAACAATGAGAAGTTACCGATAGTTATCCTATCGATCGTTATCGAGCGAGTGTGCTAAGGTCTCAGGATTAAATAAATAAATAAAATTACCGTTTAGTTGACAAAACAAGAAAATAAGTTGATAAAAAAAAATAATTAAAGTTTTTTTCAGTAGTTTTTAAAAAGATTCACCAGTTTCCTGCTTTTACTATAAGTATCTGAAAACCGTTTCTACCTAAGAGTTATTTAATTTTTTTTTTAAATGATACATTAACTCCAAAAGAAAAAAAATCATTTTCCTCATGACCTCTTGGGGATGCTACGTGGAGAGTCTTTTTAAGAAAAGGAAGTATAGAAAGTTCTAGAGGGGGAAAGGTATGACAGAAGGGTAAGAATTTGGGGGTCAGTGGATTCAGGAGTGACAGACGAACCTATCTATCCCTCTCACTGCGGTGCAAGGCAGTGGGTCCAGAGTATCCGACAGAGAGGTGAAATAATCTCCCTCAACACGTGTCTCCCAAGCCAGTCCACCACGCAGCTGCTTGACGGGCGCATCCACCACAAAGACCTGAACGAACCTTAACCGCTTGGACACATAGGCTTGTTTTCACGATAATTTAACGTAGGTAGACATAGGAATGACGTATGTCCCGTACCTGAGTTATTAACCCGTAAACCCCCGCTAATTCACAAAATGTAGCCAAGCGCTTGTGGTGGTCTGCGGCAAATGATTTTGTCAGCCAAAATTTGTTGCTTTGAAATTGCGAATTGAAAAAAATCATAATTTAGCGCAAACTTCATGACGCCAGGGCTCTCCATTCGGGAACTATACAGGGTGTCCGGGGGTAAAGTGCATTAACTTCGGGTGGTGATTCTACACGACGTTAGGAGTAAAAAAGCTTGACAACTTTTTTCTAAATTCCAACATTATTTTTCCCATACAAAAAGACATACCTACCTATTAAAAATCCTTAGTGTAAGGTACAAACTTACCCGATAAATTTGCTGAGAGTCAGCCGGGCGCGTTGTGGCGACGTTGGTTTTGATTGGCGCGTATCGTAACAGCGGAAAATACCTGATAGTGCGGGCCATACACGCCGTACAAATTTTATCTTTTTACTAAAAAAGTACCCCTAAAAGTTGGAATTTTGAAAAAACTTATTTGTCTTTTTTACTACTATCATGTAGAATCACCTCCCAAAGTTAATGCACTTTATTGCTTAGGATTTTGTAATTTATAGTTTATACAATATGAAATTAGAGAATTATGCTTTTCGATAAAGGGTACCTAGGTGTTTTAAAGTTGTTAAGGTAATTTTTGGACTGATTTGATGAGATACCATTGTTATAGATATAGATAAAACAAAGATTCAGATTTTAGACTGAAGTCCTTATTCCACAAAAATTAACAGCTCATTGTTAAGATTATCAATAAACCCTAATAATGTTATTTCGTTTTCAAATTCAGGAAAGATTTATGCTCGCCAAGAACGAGACGGCGGTGATGAAAGCCATGAGATCCCGAGACCAGCAACTGTGGTGGGTGCCAATCACCTACACCACAAGGGGCAAACTGGACTTTGTCAACACCAAGCCAGAGAAGTGGATGAAAGGGCAGAAGGAACTTCAATTGACTAACAAGGATGCGGCTTTGAAGGACGACTGGGTCATCTTCAACATCCAACAAACAGGTAATTTCTTGATTTTAACTTGACTGTTTAATTTATAAGGTCTTTCAATGAAAAGCACTCCAGTTCAAAAAAAATATTCCACATTTATGTACAAGGTTCTTTCTAACATGACATGCACTTTTTTAACTCTATATTGAAATTGATCCCCAGGGTTTGATCCCATGGTCTTCTAAGACAATTATTATCTCGTTGGCTGAAACATAGGCAAAGGAGAATGACGAAGGAATCCCATCGTACTTATAAAAATGGTAAAACTAACACAATGAAAAATAAACAAAAACAACATTATTTATTTACTACTCCGCCTCACAGTTAATACGGAATATTTTTTAATCAAGCAGTTAAATTTAGCTTAATTATTAAGAAAGGTAAGTTTTTATGTCGGGGGAGACGAAATATAAGTATATAAACACAAAATATGCGTTTAACATTTTAATTTTGTTTAAATTAATTCACTTACGCGGTGTACAAACTCTTCACCATATTCTATTTACATTTTCATAGACAATCCATCTTTTACATTTTCAACGGTACCAATAGCTAGAGTATTAAAAAAGATTGCCATATCGCAACAATCGATTTTTAATAAATATTACATTCACTTTTCTAAACTACTTGAAAACTGGGATGCTTTTCTTGCCTTGACGCGAGCAGGCGCTATAAAGGGGGCACTTTCTTTTGTATCACAAACCATGTTACACAAACTTAGCGTGGCCGCTAAACTACTTGAAAATTCCATATCTAGGTTAGGTTATAAGTGTTTAATTTTACGATTATATTGTATTAATTAGCTCAACCAGAATAAGTAGGTAGGTACTGTACCTAGACCCGTTGATAAGAATTTATTTTATATGGTTGGTACTTTCGGCAAATGTCATATTTGATTGTCTATTGGTCTATTCATTGAAAAATGAACGCTCCGTATTATCCGTGTATCGAACTTCCACAAGAAATATTCCGTATTATCCGTGAGGCGGGCTTGTAAATTTTTACCAAAACAACAAACAAAACAACAATTGACAGTTAGGCGCTCCGCCCACTGAGGCAACTGAAAACCAACTAAAACCGGCTGTTTTCTCTGTCTTGATTGGTCAAAAAGCTTGTTTAACCATAGATGAAGAACAATCAGCTGACAGCTCGCAACCTAGCAACGGCCGCCCAGGGTAATCAGCCGTGACAGTCGCAAGATGGTCGCAAGTCACCGCTTGCGTTACCATTGACAACGGAGTTTTGTGTGATTGTGTAGTGTGCGGGCCATCACATTGTCATACAAAGACAGTTGGCAGTTGAGAGTTTTCAGTTGCCTGAGTGGGCGGAGGCGCTTACTGTCAATTGGACATGACCCACTGGGTTAAAAATCTGTTTTACCATAATATGATGACTAGTTCCTAGAATCAATACCAGGGGGGGGCAGTCCAGCTAAGTTCAGAACCAGCCTATTATACAAACAAAATGCCTCAGATGGAAATGATAGTTAGTTATTGATTTTTACACCAGCATTTAAAATTTATTTTGCCAGATTTTTTGTCAAAATTATTGAAATAGTAATATGTATATATATATATATATATAATATATACCTACATATTTTTTACCGTTACATTTTTTTTCTTCATTTTTAGTTTAGATGTATTATTATTACCTTCTTATTCAATGGTGTATTACATTGATGTGTAACCTTCAAGAGTTTATAAAAAGTTATTCCAATATTTTTTTTATTATATGTTATATTTTTTTACGATATCATTAGGATTCTACAGAGTGAACTACGATGAACACAACTGGCAGCTTATAATCCAGTACCTGAATGATGCGAGCACCTTCCAAGAGATCCCCCCATCCAACAGGGCGCAGATATTGGACGATGCCCTTAACCTGGCCTTAGGGGGGAAACTGGACTACACCACGGCTTTGGAGGTCACCAAGTATCTGGTGCAGGAGAGGGAGTACGTTCCTTGGAAGGCTGGACTTGTGGGCCTTGGATATCTTGATGGGATGCTGGCAAAGGGACCGCACTATCTTGAGTATAAGGTAAAATAAAGATATTTAAACGCGTTAACAACGTTAAGGTAAAAAGTAGTACAAATTATTGTGAATTGTAAAGAATCACTGAGTATGTCGTGTGAATAGACCAGACACCATTTCATACGTTTTATCTAAGTTCACTTTGAAAGCTCGTAACTTCGTCATTTTTTGAAATATAGAATAACGAATTTTGTTGTCGTTATTGATTCTTTAAAAATATATGCCATGAATATATTAATGAAACTATTCAAAAATACTAAATCCTCTACTCTACAAGACCGTGCTTCCATCATCCTAGATCAAATAAAAATGACATAAAAAAACATTCTGAGTTGTAAAACCGCCTTTGGACAAAGAAATTAGACTTACTTTGCAACAAAACTCCACAATATCCTTCCCTAAGACATAAAACTAATAAAAAAAAATGATGAGTACAAATCAAGAATAAAAAATTTGCTGAAAGAGGTAAAATAAAAACCATAAAAAAGACATTTACAATGACATAGAAGACGAATATACTCAGATTAAATAACTAGTCTGCCTCGGCACAGGATCTCCTAGTGAGGAGAACTATGAATACCATATCTATGCTTAATTTCACCATTATATTGTGTATGTACAATATTATTATATAGTCACTTTAATAAAAATAAAAATAGTAAAAAAAAATATAGATTCTTATAAGAAAAAAAGTAGGAGGTTTATTTGGTCTCAGTAAATTATGATAAAATGGATAAAAGCCGGTTCAGACACAGCTATAAACCGCGAGCAGATATCTGTTGAACCGCGAGCGCTTATATTTTGTACCGTTCACACAACGCTATCAAATATTTCTTCCTATGTTAGGAGAGGGGGTCAGATAACTGCCGCGAAATACCATTTCTTTGTAGATTTTGTACTAGGTCTGAGAATTTGACAGCTGCTGACATTCGCGCGTTTTAATAAAAATGACCCCCTCTCCTATTTTCGGCGGGAGAAGGGGGCGCTTATCTGTTCGTATATCGCCTCAGGAGCGGTTACGGTGTAAGATGTTCATTGTCTATGGTTGATCTGCGCATAGCGCTTAGGTATGAACGGTCTGAAGGGATTGTATGGAGAGCGATATTTGACGTGCTATGATCTTTTATAGTTTATAGCTGTGTCTGAACAGGGCTTTAGGCATATTAAATTATACATAATTAAAGTACCTATTTTGTAAATCCATACAATATCAGTATTTTTGCCTGAGATGAGAACGGTTCTTAATCTGAACGAAAAAAGAAAGAAATAAAGGAGAGATAAAGAGAAATTTTGAAATGAAGAATTTTGTATATGCTCAAGAATTGTAATTTTTTAATTTATTTAATTTTTGTTACACTTTTTAGGTCACAATACAATTTTTAACCTCACTAGGACGCTTTAACATGTGTTGAGGTTAAAAATTGTTTAAAGTAAAAAAATAACAAAAAATAAAAACAAAAATAATACTTCAAAAAACAAAAAATAATATAGGTAAAATAAAAATGATACTACAAAGAACAATATTGTTATACAGATAATGGGTAAGCTGAAGGCGCTTAGCACATTACAATGTAAACAAAGTAGGGAGACCATAGTTGATTTGAATTTTGAAGGACTAAATTAAAAGAATAAATATGTGTATACATATAATATATTATGCTATTAATTTAGCAAGACAAAGATGAAACAATGATTCAGACAATATAATATACTTTTAATTTATGAAGAACAAAGATGAAAAAATCAATTGGCACTCCTCGGCAAACCAAAATAATTTAAGATTCTTTTTAAAAGTGTACAAGGAATTAGATGACTTTACGTATTCAGGAAGGCTATTGAATGGTAAAAAAAGTTTCATGATAAAGTAAGTGAAACGCAGTAGCTTCGTAGCTTGCGGTAGCTTCGTTCTTTCCCATAATTCGTGGTTCGGCTCGCGTATTGGTTCGAAAATGTACACGTAGCATAAATCAATGACGGATAGCAATTCGGGACTATCTTTTTTATTGCTTAGCAGATTGTAGAAATAATAATTCTGACAATGTAAGTATTCTTCAGTTAACAAGGTCTACCGCAAGGTAGCCATTTAGGTCCTGTACTATCCATACTCTTTATTAACGACATAACATAATGCAACCCTTTCCGACCGGCTTCATAGGATCGTGAGTCTGATTTGAAAAAAATCCTGACAGAAAATAAATCTGTTTATCGGAACCGGAGTCGATCTAACTTGCGGGAGCTGCTTGTGTAGGGTACCTTTAAGGGTGCGTTTTTCGAGCAGTAAGTCGCCTAGCCCTATGGGATCATAAATTATGAGCTTTACTAGTGTGGTCTATCAAATTTCGGACATTTTTTCTCGGTCGGAAAGGGTTAAAGAATGTTAAATTTATTCTTTGCTGATGTAATAAAAATTTACGAAGAAATTACCCATAATAGTGATTAACAAGAGCTTTAATCAAATTTAAATGTGTTGTATAATTGGTGTGTAACTTATCATATATGTCTAAATATTAACAAATGTAAATCAATAACTTTCCCCATTTTAAAAGATCTGTGGGATTACAATAGAATAAATAAATAAATAAACATGTTATTTGTAGCTGTGTTGTATGCGTTACGTATATGTTTTAAACATTTATTCTGAATACTTTCTACTAAAGCTTTGTATTACTACCTATCTCATATTGAAGATACCATGATCTAATCTAGACTATTCCATGACTTTTCATTCTAATGTTGACTTGTTTGATTTACAGAAATACCTTCTCAGCCTTATCAGCGACGTGTACAGCGATGTCGGCTTCACTGACAACTCTGATGACTCCATGCTGACCATTTACAAGAGGATTGACATTATCAACATAGCCTGCTTACTGGAGCACGATGACTGCGTGACACAGGCCGTTACTCAGTTCCATAACTGGATGATGATGCCAAATCCTGATGTTCACAATCCGTAAGTCTCGTAACCAAGTAATCATGAGCATTATTTAAAAGACGCTCCGAGGAACTATCGTCATTGATACCTTCAGCATCATAAAAGGAAAACGTGCCAAACTAGCCCAGCATTTGTACACGGTTGACATTTAAATGTCAATACGACTTGTTCTCGAGTTCAATAATTCTTGTTGTTGTGGAACTATTTGCCGGCCTCTGTCTTTCCTCCATCCTACAGGGCCTAACCAAAACCTCCAGATCAAAAGGCCGGGACACATTCAAATCAGCCTCCTAAGTTGAATGAGATCCCACTAAAATTTTGTTTTAATTTTTTTTTCAATTTAATCTTATTTAAATGAAACAAATTACTTTGTATAAGCCACATATAATATAATATCTACATTTTTCAAAACCGATGGTTTCTACCTGTTGTTAAACTGACGAAGAAACCATCGGTTTTGAAACATGTAGATATTATAAAATATGATTATAATATAGTGGTTCACAAAAAGTAATTTGTTTCATTTAATTAAAATGATGCCACATAGCAATTTTGCGAAGATTTAAATAAATATTAAAACATTTAAAAATATTTTATTTAATTTTTTTTTTAAATTATGTATTTTTTGGAGGTTCTCCCACAAGTTATGAGGCCGATTGAATTTAGTGTCCCGGCCTTGTGATCAAGAGGTTTTGGTCTAACACGGGTCTCTTCAAGACTCATGTTTAGTCCTTCCTCTCCTCAAAAAGAACCTACACACAGCATTCCCAAAGATTACGTAGGCTCTAAGGGAAAAAAATTACTTTAGGAATGCTGTGTGGATGATATTTTTGTGGAAAAGAAGGATAGAACCTGGTTGTAGGATGGAGGAAACAGAACAGCCGGCAAATCGTCTACACCGAGCTGTTGAACATAAGAATCAATTGTAGAAACGACCGTTCGAATGAGACGAAATTCAGCGCGCATTTCCCGATTGTGCCTCGGAGCCGAAAAAATCAAAGATGCTTGTTCCTCGGAGCTTCTTCCATTGAAAAACCGGTAGTTGAAAAACATTTCCACCCGACGATACCTGTGGTCTAAATTTTGCAAATGAGAATCTATCAAACAAACCGTCTGTTTCTGCACAGAGTCCCAAATAATTTTTTGTATTATCTGAGCATACATAGTTATTATAAACAATAAAATAAAAAAAAATCAAATCTAAAAAGTCAGGTATGTAAGGGTTTTAGCAAATGAAATATCTGCCTTAAATCTCATCTAAATGCAATAATTTTACAGGATATCTCCTAACCTTCGCAATACGGTGTACTGCACGGCCGTGAGGGTAGGCGGCGAGACCCAGTGGAACTTCGTCCGGGAGAGGTTTGCTCGCTCCCAGACCGGCTCCGAGAGGGAACTCCTTCTGACCTCGTTAGGTTGCACGCGACTGCCCTGGTTACTTTTCAGGTAATGTTACACAGTTGATCTCGGTCAGTTGATCTCTCGAACGGTTGATCCCCCGAAAGTTAATCCCTCTGCCAGTTGATCCCTAGGACACTTATATCGGACACGATATGTCCTCACTGCATACTCATTTGGAGACACGGTATTATTGGAAAAAAACATAGCGGAAACTTTATATATCTTTTGTTTTTTTTTTGTTTTTAGATAAAACCTCACAAGACTGCTAACTGCTCCCGTCTGGAGCCAGTGAGACTATGGCATCCCCAATTGGGGTATGTTGTTAGGCTGAATGTAAGTGGGGAAGGGAAGGAGATGGGGAAGAGGAAGGTTGGGAAGGACCTGGCTATTCAGATCCAGTCACTAAACATGGCTAAAGCCATTTCAAGCAACATTTCAATTCTGAATGGTGGTCTTACACCAGGGCGATACTGAGAGTATCTTCCACTCTGGAACGTGCCACAAATATAGTTTATTATTTTAATTAATTAATTGTGAAATACATTTAACACAAATTAATCAAATAAAATTTATTTGCGCACGCCGGGTTCGAACCCACGACCTTTGGAATGGGAGTCCAAAGCCTTGTCCCTGGACTACGCCGGCTGTCAGGATTGTTGCGGATTCAAAAATTTTGACATCCGCGGATGTGGATGCGGATTTCAGGAATGTTTAAAGATATTTCAATTTTAAGTACATAAGTAAATGAAAATCGATTTAATTTTAATTATATTTTGAGAACAAAACTAAAACAGTTTTTAGTATTACTTATTGGCATTTTAAGTCTAAAGCAATATAATGGAAAAAAAAATTAATTATTAAATTTAAAAATTGGTAAAATTATATTTAATAAATAGTATTAGGTACATAATAAGTCCAGATACTGCTTTTTATTACTGGCATATTTACTTTTTATTACTGGCATATTTACTTTTTTTACTTATTGTTTAAGTGAAAATTTTCATCAACCACACAAAAAACTTGGATAATCACAGTAAAACTGTAATTGATCACTGTGTGAATCACTGTAATTGATTCACAATGGGAATCACATCGATAACTAAAACAAAACAAACAAAACCTGTAGGATCTTGTCACCAATGTGCGCCTTCCTATTGATCAGTTAGTGAGCAAACTTCGTGCCAGTTGCTATCTTCATTCAACGAAGATAGCAACTAGCAAACTCGCGCGAGGCACGCGCCACTCTGGCTCCGCCCACTTTATTTACATGTTGTTACTTGTTGCAGATATGAATCCGCATCCATAAAAATTCCGCATTAATTGATGCGGATGCGGATGAAGATGTCTGAATTAATGCGAATGATCCGTATTTGTGGATGCAGATGCGAATATCCGTAACACCCCAGAGGCCCTAGCACGCTCGCTCTATAACGATCGAAAGGATAACTATCGGTAACTTCTCATCGTTCCCTAGCATGACTACAGATCGCCAACGAATAAGTGACAGTTCACAACGACTAAGTGTCCTTAACATATTCGACATCAACTGTTGTTTGTACGTTAGCGATGTGCAGTTGTCCTAGGGAACGATGAGAAGTTACCTATAGTTATCCTATCGATCGTTATAGAGCAAGCGTGCTAGGGCCTCTGATATAGATATATCAATAAGATGAAGATATGTTGTATTTTAAAACCGTCTCTGAAATTATCTTTCCGTTCAAGACTCCACTCCGCACACTATTAATAACTCAGGTGCGGGGCATACGTCATTACTATAAGTGTTCAGTTTTCTTGTGGAATATAGTTGTCGTGAAAACAAGCTTATGTGGTCAAAACATGTAGTAAAAATTCATATCTGTTTTTTATTTGTTTTCGTAGATACCTGGACCAATCTTGCCGTAATGATTCTGGAATCCGCAAACAGGACGTGTATCGGGTGTTTGGAGCGGTTTCCAATTCTGTCATTGGTCAACCCATCGCCTTCTCATGGATTAGGGAGAATTGGACTAAGATGAAAAATTAGTAAGTGTCATTTAATTATTATCTCTGTATATAAAAATCCCGCGTCATCATGTTCGTCCTAGATAAACTCCGAAACTACTCAACCAATTTTGATAAAATTTGCCTTAAAACCTCTTGTAGGCCGCAGTCCCCCCCCCCGGCAGGTCCGGATTTTTGAAGCGATTTTGCCCCTTATTATTATTAAGACTATTAGGAATTTCCTGGAGGGACCACATTACAAATGAGGAGGTTCTCCAAAGAATCGAAGGAGGAAGGCACCTGCTCAAGACCTTGTCCGAAAGGCGTGCAAGATGGATCGGCCATATAATACGACAAGAAGGCCTCTTGCATGCCATAATGGAGGGTATGACCGAGGGGACAAACTCCAGGGGACGCCCACGCCGAGAGTACCTGGAGGACGTCCTGGTGGACATGCGCTGCTCATCATATGCAGAATTCAAAAGAGCCGCACAAGATAGGGAAGAATGGAAGAAGAAACTAAAGGAAATTGCTGCAAACCAATCCCAGGATTGAAACCAGAGAGAGAGACATAAAGAAATTGAATGAAGAACAAGGTCACAATCACTTGGGCCATTCTCGATCTTGACATAACGAATTACTGGATAGCATTTAGCCACTCCGAATAATTCATATTAATTGCCAATGACGCACCGGGCACCAAAGATGGCGGACAAAATGGCTGCCACTTGATAATATGAACGCTGTCATATTCGAAGTCTATATTAATTCATTGTTCTTGATATAAATCCATTGTGGAAAGCATAGATTTGAGTGATTATTAGGAAGTTCGTTTTATCTACATTATTTTGATGTAATTTTTGTATTATATCACAAAAGAAATGTTATAAAAGTTGAATTCGTAAGAAAATGAGAACTGTCAAATATTTTACTTCGTATTGAAAAAATATCGTTTTTGTATGCTGGCTTTCAACAAGTTTTTGTGTAATTTGGTCCAACAAGGATCGGGTAGTTTTATCTCGATTATTGACCTCAATATTTATTATTGGGAATTAAATGTTCATCAAATGTTTGTTATCAGACAATGATTTGAAATTATTTATAAGTTCCATAAGTTTCTGACAGATGGCGGTGTGAGTTAATTTATTGACACAACACTTGGTTATCTAGGCTCTTTAGGTAACCATCCAGCAGATGGCGTTGTGTTTCGTTAGCCATAGCAATGCGTGGGCGGGTCAGCTAGTATAAGTTGACATTTTAACCTCCGGCGTACCAGCAAATTACCGGTGGTTTTGCTAGTAGCTCAACGCACTAACCTCGATTTTATAATAATTTGAACCTTACGCTCCTAGCGTACTAAAATATATTTAGTTCGCTTGGCAAGGAAATAATGTATCTTAATATTATTCTAGCTTTTCGTTTTGTCATTTTCAAATACATTTATTATAACTTTGAAAGTGCGCGACGTGAATTACGTGTCCTTGTCAATTTTTTTAGAAGTGGCCTTCATAAGCCAAAACATCTGTCACAATAATAAAAAAACTAAAATACTCGCAGAACTTAATAATAACATTATTAAATTTTATTTAATAACTCAGTTATGGGGCATTCCTATGTCTACCTACGTCAAATTGTCGTGAAAACAAGCTTATGTGTCCAAGCGGTTAAACTAAATAAATTTTAAAATTTCTCATTTTTTTATAACATTAAAGGGAAAAATTCATATATGTAGCTATTCTCGGGAAACTACATAACCACTCGAGCAATTGGTGTTCAGTTTTTGATTTGGCCATTTGATTTAATTAATATCATGCCTCAAAATATTAATATGGAAACATATAAACTGTTTACTGCGGTTTAAAGCAAATGAATCCACCTAGATTTCACCGCTTGTGCCATATTTGTAGGTTCGTTAAATGTGGTTCAATTTTGGACCGATATCAATGCCGAAAAATAAAAGCGGTCTAAATTTGGATCTAAATTTTCCAGTGGATAAGATAGATGTAAAAAATATTTATAAATATATAAACACATTATCTGGTAAAGCGGTGCAACTAACAAAAATATTATTTTGCCAAAAACAAGTAAGCTATTACGAAAATAGTGGCAGCCGACGATCGTCCGTGGTAAGACTCTTGACTCCGAATCGGAAGGTCGCGTAATTAAAAGTTCCCGTTATTAAATAAATTTTATTTGATGAATTTGCGTTATTTCACAATTAATTAATAAAAATAATATATACTATATTTGCGGCACGTTCCAGAGTGGAAGATACTCTCAGTATCGCCCTGGTGTAAGACCACCATTCAGAATTGAAACGTTGCTTAAAATGGCTTTAGCCGTGTTTAGTGACTAGATCTGAATAGCCAGGTATTTCCCCACCTTCCTCTCCCACATCTCCTTCCCTTCCCCACTTACCTTCAGCCTCACAACATACCCCAATTGGGGATGCCATAGTCTCACTGGCTCCAGACGAGAGCAGTTGGGACTCTTGTGAGGTTTCTCTATGAAAAAAAGCCAGCGAATTACTGGTGTTTATCATTTTACCCTGGTTAGGGAAGGAGATATAAATTATATAAAACAAAAATATTTAAGCTAAATTCATAAAGTCCTTCTCGCTATAAAATCCAATGTCGAGGGGAAATAGGTTTTGGTTAGAGGTTTTATCGATTTCTGTGGATCAACTGCATGGTTTGCATAACCACTCGAGCGCTTTTTGCCACATTATGGTACTATTTCCAAAACCTCAAATTACTTTGTTGCCAAAATGTGGCAAATTTTCAAATTTTTTTTATTTATTAAAACGACTATATAATATATTGTACATTCAAAATATAAAAAAATAAATATTCTCTAGATTCTTTAAAATGTTTTAAGGTTAAAGATTTAATTATATTTTTTTTATAAATCCAACAAATATGTGATAATAGAAAAAAGATAGGGGAATTCATTGGCTACATAGAACTATAATCAGTTTGTATGTCTCCATATTCAAATTCGGAGGTATAATTTTTTTAATGTGGGCGGAAAAATTTCCTTTAGCAATCCGAGAAAAAATATTTTAATTGCTCTGTCGCTCCAGTAGCGGATAAGGTATTTTCAATAACTTCTATGACAATGTTTTTAAAATAATTCTTGACAGTTCTTTTTTCCGATAACTCCTTTCCGATAAAGCTAAGATTTGATAGAAACATAGTTATGTTTTTAATAATTTATTTAATACTGGTTTAAGTTTGTTATAAATCTTAACAACTAAAATTTCAGAGCACCTGAGGCCCTAGCACGCTTGCTCTTTAACGATCGATAGGATAACTATCGGTAACTTCTCATCGTTCCCTAGGACAAGTGCACATCGCTAACGTACAAACAACAGTTGATGTCGAATATATTAAGAACACTTAGTCATTGTCTACTGTCACCTATTCGTTGGCGATCTGCAGTTGTCGTAGGGAACAATGAGAAGTTACCGATAGTTATCCTACCGATCGTTATAGAGCAAGCGTGCTAGGGCCTCAGGTCTAGATGAACTTTTGCGGGACCTAAAAAGGTGTACCCACTTATTGCATTTTCTCCACATCTTATTTTCTTCATCATTTACCTGTTAAAATTTTTTTTTTTTCTATTTACAGTTTGGGACCAACAGCATCAAATCTCAACACCATAGTGAAGTATTCCACAAGAAAACTGAACACTCAGCACGAATTAGAAGAAGTAAGACCATCTAAAAATATATATATTAATTCCTATTTAGAACCACACTTGCTTGAGAGCAAAGATTTCTCAATAAATTCCAATTTTCAAAAATGTTTGCTTATTATCTATCACTGCATTAATTTTCTTTAATATCACCTCAAGATCATTTATGTTAATAATACTATATTCTTGGCCTTATGCCTTTGGTCATCTTAAAAACTCTCATATCACACCTCAAGATGCCTACGTACTTATCAAACGCCGTTTGCGCAAGTACTCTGATTGAAAATTCAATCTTTTTACCAAACTTGTGCAGAATCTTGACCAATCATTTGCAAAAACTCGTCCCACATACACTCAAGTATACTTGGGCAAGTCTCAGCACAAGTGTGCCTGACAAGTAAACTTAAAGGCGTATAGAAGGCCTGAAGATGATATTACGCCTGCTATCTGAAAATTCTATACTGTAACATTTTTTCTTCCACAGTTGAGAAAGTTCGCCAAGGAGCGCAAGGGAGAGCTAGGAAGGACCATCGACCAAGCAGTAGAGAGGACCGAAGCCAATGTTGTGTGGATGAATAGAAATTACGAGAAGATTGTGGTTTGGTTGAAGAACGTTACTCTCTCAAGTTGATGAGGAGTTTGAAGAAAATGGACCAAACTTTAAGAAATCTTTACCCAAAGAACTAAAAAAAATACCAAAAAAGCATTTGTATCGCTTTTGAAAGAGTTGACTTACCGAATAACTAACCGTAACGCCATCAGAGGTTAGCACATAGAGGATAGAATGCCACACACGTTTGTTCTGGCACTCACATCTCATTTAAATAATATTAATTAAGTACTTTTATTAGTAAAATTTTAGTACTCTCTTTCCAACTTAATATGCTCAAATTATTGAACAGCACTTTGTTTCAAATTAATTAGGTACCACAAAAAATAACCTTTGACGTTAGAGGAGACGGACACATGCATTAAAATTCATATATGGAAAACTTCCATAGGCGGAATTTGTCCATAGAGTTGACGTCATATTAAATCTTGTTATTATTATGTGATATGTTCCGGAAATGGCATTTATATACAACAACATGGCGTGAACTCGGGCTTCATCGCGTAGGCGTATTAATTTTAACAAAATTGGAACTAGAATGCATTTTTGAATCTCCCACAACGTAAATAGTCGTTCCTTGAAGGAAATAAGTTGAAACGAAGTGTTATTTAAATAATCTGCACATAATAATTGTGTAAGATTGAAGGGGAATACAAAAATTTGACCTTTTTATTATTATCGGACAATTTTGGAAGAATCCAGGGCGTCTAAGAGTTTTATTTTTGACACTTTACTGATTTGGTTGATTTGCTTCATTAACATCAGCATTTCATATGTTCCGGAATTGGCATTCATATACAACAACATGGTGTGAACTCGGGCGTCATCGCGTAGGTTTATTAATTTTAACAAAATTGGAACCAGAATGCATTTTTGAATCTCCTACGACGTAAAAAGTCGTTCCTTGAAGGAAATAAGTTGAAATGAAGTGTTATTTAAATAATCTGCACGTAATAATTGTGTAAGATTGAAGGGGAATACGAAAATTTGACCTTTTTATTATTATCGGCAAAGAATCCAGGGCGTCTAACAGTTTTATTTTTGACACTTTAATGATTTGGTTGATTTGCTTCATTAACATCAGCATTGCAAAAATAAAAGTCTATACTAAAACCAATAAAAAAATATGAAGCGTACAAAAATGTGTCATGCAGCTACTAAGCGCGTACACAACCCCAACTCCAGAAAAAAATGCTCAACTATGATTTTCCTTTCATTCGAATCTTTAAAAATGCTCATCTATGATTCCCTGTGATTCAAATCTATAATTTCTCTACTATTCGAATCTTTAAGTGCATCTGCTGATGGAGAAACTGAAAAAAAAACAGTTTTCAACTCAACTTGCTATCCTGTGTTTGTCAATATGATGGGCCGCACATTGCACAATTTCTCAAAAACCAGTTGTCAATGGCAACGCAAGCAGTGACTCGCAACTCGCCATGCTTGTTTTCGCGGACGACGACACGCCAGTTCCTGGTTGCCAAGGATACGCCAGTTTTGTTGTCAGTTTTTGATGTGACAGCTGAAATGTTCGTCGTCTATGGTGAAACAAGCTAAGATAATGACTGAAATTTTAAAATTGACATGCGCCATGAAAGAAGTTTGGCTGACAACCTTGGCTACCATAGCAACACGCAGTTGTAACTGGTTTATTTATGGTTGTAACTATAGCAACAACCAGTTTTAGCTTGGTTTGAGTTTCTCCATGAGTGGACCGCCTAAAAATGCTCGTCTATGATTCCTCTATGAATCGAATTTTCAAAAATGCTAGTCTATAATTTGAATTATCATTTAATTTGTGTGTAATTATATTGTTTACCTAAATTATTTGTAAACCTAACGACACAAAAATTGTATGAAATACTAATTAATTGATATATTTGTCGTCTACCGATTTCACTTGGTTCGCCACTTGTTAGACACTAGATCACTAGAAATGCTTTCCATGTCTTGAATAGAAACCGATGTCGCTACTGACTTGGTACCTCTTGATTTTAGCCCATTTGCATCCAACACTGCCTTACATCGTATATTTTTATTACATTTTATCATAATAAAAACTTTGGATTTTGAAACACGTCCACAACGCATTTCTCGTGTTCTTTTTCTTGTACCTAATGTCAACGGAAAAATACTTTATCGACACGTATAATTCGAGTTTTATTTCATGACTATCGCAGACCCGTGAACAATTTTACGTGTTATTTCAATTTTAACAATTCAATTCAAATAATTTTCTGTTACAATGTAATATTATATATAGGTACTTTATACCTACCTACTTTATGGTTTATCTAAATCTTTCTCATGATCAGTTTCAAATTTGAAAATGACACTTATATTCAAAGTAAATTCAAGTTATAGAGTTCATTGAAACGGTGTTACAAACACACAACTGCAGAATTTTTAATTAGTAGCATTACCCGTAAAAAAACACTATTATAATTCCATTTTAAAGACAGTTCGAATCATTTTCAGTTAAAATTTGTGTCGCTTTATTACAATCATTTCCAATTTTGATACCAAATTCGAAGCAAATCCGAATTCTAGAGTTCATTGAACCAGAGTCACAGACAGACATACCTAAGTTAGTTTTTTGATTAATAATATATATATATATATATATATATATATATATATATATATATATTATGCAACACTTTTTGAAGTACCTTACATGAAATTATAATTACCACCTAAAATGCAACAAATTTCTATTAGAATATTTATTTTATCTTTTATTTTGAAATCGCTTAGATATCGTTAAAAAAACATACTTTTAATGTGTTTTTAAAACTGTCTGCTTTTAACACACATAATTTATTTACTTAGAATTTTAACTTTCGCCATGAATATTTAAATAAATATAGTAAATTAGATTAACAATTTCGTTTTCCTTGTATAAAACTAGATATAGTAAAATAATTATAATTACTTCTATTTGAACATTTTTGTGGTTTTAAGGAGAGATGTATCGAATTTAGATGATAATGTTACGATAATAAATTGAATTCATTGGTATTTTTCTTCATAATTGTATTAACTCAACCGTCAGTCGTTTAGGCCATTATTACCATTTACATAGATATGTTAATTATTGTGTGTACTTAAACATTATTTTAATAAATTATTACTTTGAAAGTATTTTCAATACGTGTTTCACTGACAACAAATGTATTTCAAAAAAAATATTATCAGAATCTGTGGGACATAATATTGTATATCCATACATAACATATATATGTTTTCAAAATTTGTGGGATTTAATAACGGGTACCTTTCCTAAAATAAATTAAAAAAAAACATCAGTATCTGTGGGGTTTAATAAAGTGTACCTACATATACCTAATATTACCAAAATCTATGGGATTTAATAACCTGTCCTATCTTAAAATAAAAAAAAGTATATTATTAGAATCTGTGGGATTTAATAACGTGTAGATACTTACTTATTTATACCTGACACAAATTAAAATTTATCAGAATCTGTGGGATTTAATAACGTGTACCTACATTAAGGTGGTCCAAAAATTTTTTTTTTGTATTTTTCATTTGGCCACCCCGTGAATTTGTTACACGTATTCATAGTAATAACGTAGTGAAATTTCAGCGAGATAGCTCAAGTAGAAAGGGGTGCTCAATCGAGTGTTGTTTTTGAATTTTTTGTGTAAAATGCTTAATTTTTACTTTTTGTTACAGGACAGTTTTGTGTGTTAAACTATTAAATAAATATTAAAATAAACTGCTGATGAGTTTTATAGACAAATTTAAACAGTTTTGATACTTATTTAGTAGACTGTGAAGTGAATCAGTGTAATAAAATATGTTCATCTACTCGAAAAAAAGAAGAAATTTTTCTACTTGGGGTTTGAGATATTGAGCCATTGATGAGGCTTTACCAACTTCCTACTCTTCGATTCAATCCAACATCTTCGGCATGATTTACTCCGTTATCACCACATATATAATGAATCCAAAAATGTGAACGATACATACGTACTTATTCAAGAACCTGTAGAATATGGAGTAAATCTAGTATTCCGACCGGACAAAAAAATCACTCCATTGAAAAACTGATTAAGTTTCATAAGAACTGGCTGCTATTGAAGAAAGATAGAGGAAGAAATTCTGCAGCACAAAAAAAGATAGTATTTGTTTACAAAAGAACTAAAAAAACTTTTTGGTATTTGCTCATACAAGCGCTTTGAATTTGATAACTTCAGGAACGGGGAAACAAATATCTGATGCTGTTTTTGACACAATGCAACAGTGGAATGTCACAAATGAAGTCCGGGCTATGAGTTTTGACACTACTGCTTCTAACACCGGTGCCAAAAAGGGAGCCTGTACTCTTTTAGAAGAAAATACAGGACGGGATCTTTTGTGGCTTGCTTGTCGTCATCACGTATTTAAAATAAAGCTTTCAAAAATATTTACTCTGTGTTTTGGGTCATCAAGCTCTCCTCAAATTCCACATTTCAAAAGATTCAGCGATATTTGGGAAACATTACCGAAGGAGCACTACGATTGTCTTGACCTCGATAATAACGAAAATACTGAAAATACTGTTCGCTGAAAATACTCTTGAGAGTCTTACAACCGCTCTATCTGGAGAGAATCAAGTTCGTGATGATTACGAAAAGCTAATAGAGCTCACCATGATTGTTTTGAACAAACCACCTGCGATGATACATTGGCACGCTCCAGGTCCGATTCATCATGCTCGTTGGATGGCGAAATTGCTGTATGCTTTGAAGTTTTTTCTGTTTCGAAATAATTTACAAGCATTTAAACTAATCAAGAGAGAAGAAAAACAAATTGTTCAATTTGTTAGTTTTGGTGTGCTCACCTACACCAAAGTTTGGATCAAAGCGCCTCTGGCAGCACATGCACTAGTAAATGACTTACTACTTTGGAAGAGCTTAAAATTGTACGAAGCCATTGATTCCAAAATCAGTATCAGGGATCTTTTAGAGCGTAACTTAAGGTATTTGTCAGATGAAGTAGTTGCATTTGCCTTGTTTTCTGACAAGCTGTCTGATGCTGAAAAACAGACCATTGTTCAAAAAATAAATACGGATGGCGGTAGTCGTTCAGTGTGAGGCGATTCTGCTTAGCTTGCCTTGGAGGTTACATTTGAAGCTTTTGCAACATAAATAACGTTGAAAACGCTCTTAGTTCTTGATATCAAGGACTCTTTCTTGCAATTACCCCCTGAGACTTGGAATGACAATGTTGATTATCTTCAAGGCAAAAGCTGCGTCAAAAATTTGCGTGTTAATGATACAACGAAGAGAGGTGTTAAACTATTTGAAGATTACATCACGATACTTACTATGAATGAGGAAGAAAAGCAATTTTTACTTCATATCGTTCAACAAAACAGAAAAATCGTTTCTACTGAAACATACAAAAAGCAGTTAACAAACACAGTTTTGAAAGATTGCTACTAATATTATGTTAATTATTGCTTTTTTACCAAATTTTGTTCACATTTAAATGCTTTGTATACTTATTTGATTAAAATACTTGTAATATTAGTAAACCTTAAATTACGTGATTTACTTAAAATCCTGAACTTTTGTCAGAAACTTCTAATTCGATGAGCACCCCCTTCTATATAAGATAGGGGTCTGAATTTTTTTACACATAATAGGAATTGTGGGTGTAACAAATCAAGGGGGTGGCTACACCTATATTTGAATAATTTTTTTTTACTATATATACATACATCTAATATAACAAAAATATTATCAGAATCTGTGGGATTTAATAACGTGTACCTACATCTAATATAAAAAAATATATTATCAGAATCTGTGAGATTTAATAACGTGTACATCTAATATAAAAATATTATCAGAATCTGTGTGATTTAATAATATTAAACCTACATCTAATATAACAAAAATATTATCAGAATTTGTGGGATCTAATAATGTGTACCTTTACCTGAAATATATATTGTAAAAGGGCAGATGTGGGCATATAAAAACGAATGAACATAATAAATGTAAAAATCTCTGAAAAACTAAAAATATTTTTTTGTTTTTGTTTATGTTTATGCACAAGAGTCCCAACTGCCCAGAGTCGGTAGAACTTTGGCATCCCCGATTGGGGTATATTGTAAGGTTGAAGGGAATAGGGAGGGGATGGAGATGGGTGAGATGAGGTTCGGGAAGTATCCAGCCATTTGGATATGGTCACCAACACGGCGAAAGCCATTTGAAGCAACGATTCCATTCTGAATTATGGTCAGTCACCAGGGTGATACTGAGAGTATCTACCACTCTGGAAAATTTATTTATTTATTTTTTGACGCCCTATTGGGCTTTCATATATTGAATACAAATTTAATTTCGAAAATATTAACATTTTGTCAGTTTAGTAAATGTGTGTTACGCCCATTAAATTCTGAAAAATTATAAGAAAACTTTTTTTTAGCCTGCAGATCAAATCAATCATTTAACGGTTGTTTTTACTGCGAGTTCAGTGTTTCAGCTTTTAGTGTTACAGACTTGAGAAAGTGGCTCTGTTTATTACAAACCTATTAAACTCATACCAAACTAGGGTAGCGATGTACCTACCTGATTTTCAAAACACCAGATTTTTAACCCCTGAGCTCTATAAAAAAACATTTACATTGAATAACATGACAGCTACAATAAAAGATAACACCTTGTTCGAAACCATTTAATGATAAATTTATAAAGTCATCAGCTCTTGTATCAAAAGTATTAAAATATAATTTTTTTTAAATATGTTTATAATTCTGCTTAAGTCATTTATCATTCTGCTTAAGTCATTTATCATTCTGCTTAAGTCATTTATCATTCTGCTTAAGTCATTTATCATTCTGCTTAAGTCATTTATCATTCTGCTTAAGTCATTTATCATTCTGCTTAATTAATTTAGTTATTATTGATTAACAAGGCCAACATCGCGAACACCAACACCAGCGATGATGCTATGGCAGCCCCAGCGCTATTGTATTTTGCATCCAACCAGGAATCCACAGTGCTTTTATGGAACATTGCCCACTCGTAGTTGACTCCAGCATTGGCCACAGCGGATACGGCAGAATTAACGACATCTTCAGACAGCTCAGGGGATCCCCTGACGAAAGCTAGAACCTGGAAAAATAAAAGAAAAATGAATGTATAAAAAAACTTGTTGATACATATTAATTTGTCATCTGAACGTAAACCACTTTAGTTTTGGTGTGGTTGGCATGGATAAATAATCGGTCACTTGATCTTTGATAGGAATAAGATTGTTTCATAGTTAATTGTTTATTTTATTTTACATATAAATATATATATTATTAAA
Source organism: Limnephilus auricula (assembly GCA_951813805.1). NCBI lineage: Eukaryota > Metazoa > Arthropoda > Insecta > Trichoptera > Limnephilidae > Limnephilus > Limnephilus auricula. Next base: position 39,737,972 of record OX638389.1, on the reverse strand, counting down.
AAAAATTATGTTTACTAAATAAAAAAAATAATTAAAAATATACTGATTTGGATTCCTGGAAATGTTGGCATCGTGGGTAACGATATTGCCTGTTACTTGGAGAAACATGGAGCATTGTTACCCCCGTAAACCACGTTCCCACAACTGACATTTTTTCCATCCTCAAAGATAGATTTCGCAATGTTTGGCACATTGAAAGTTAATCCAAGGGAGCCTGCTTTGCCTCAATACAAAAGACTATCCCATCAAAACAGTGGTTTCAACAATTTCCCCATTTTCCAAAAAATAAATTTCTTCACTTATTCAAATGAGATTTGGAAATTGTTCCGCTCCTTCTCACCCTTTTAAAATTCACATCCTTGACTCCCCAGATTGTACTTTCTATGGTCAAGGAGTGGGAACTTTAGATCACATATTTTTTGGATATCCTTCTCTGAACAAATAACCCCTCTTCTATCGAGCCTTATCTAAAATTGCCACCCCCCCATTCAACATCTCATCCCTTCTTAGCCTGAACACGACTCCAATCTCCCACATAATTTTGATATTTGCCCATTTGAATAAAATTAATATATCAATTCATCTTTCCTTTCTACATAATTTAAAATAATAACCTAGAACACCAATGAAGGGTGAAAGCTGGAAACAATTGAAAAAATATCATTTACATAAAGGTTAGACATTATCTACCGCATTATGGTAGTAATTGACCTTCTGTGTAACAATATATTACCCAATGTGTATTAAAAATTTTGGGAAATCAATACACAAATGACAACATATTGCATTGCAAACATACAAAAAGTGTTATTTTTTTATTAATGCGCTTATTGATTATGCATAGGTAGATAACAATGATACTGAATATTCAATTTTATCACCATACTTTCCTCCAAAAACAGGAGGAAAGTCAAAGTCTATACGAAAATTTGAAAAAAACCATCCCACCCCATTTCCCATCTCTTAAAACAGAATTTTGATCCTTCTTGATGTTTAAAATAATTGTATTAATATAAAGTTTATTACCCTTTGCAGTTGGGTTCCCTTCATACGACTTATCATTCCGTTGAGGGCATTTTGTAGATTCCCACCGTAACTATGAAATATTAAAAAAAAATCATTTCACAAAATTAATCAGTGGTTGGTTTAAAAATAATAGTACAAACACATTTATTATAAAGGCAGAGGATTCATAGACATTATACACCAATAAATAAATCTTTGCCTTTGCAAAGGTTCACAATTCTCATAGTAGCTGAACCATCAATATTTATAAGTGGCCAACAAATTCACAAATATTCATTTAAAAACGAAAATTCTACATACTATTTGATAACATCGGATAAATTTTCTTTGAAAAATTCGAATACAATTTCTACGTTATCCGGGTTTCCTCCAAGGGCCGAGTTGAAGGCTGACATAAAGTCGTGACTTCTGATTGGAGAGTCATCGATAATAGCCTGTCCAAGGAACCTATAAAAAACAAAAATTGTTAACTATTGAATACTTGGATATTGGAGTATTCATAGATCTGAGAACATAATTTTTTCAGCATATTTGACATAAAAATGAAAAAATTAGATAATCTTTACATTAAGGAAATTATAGCCAGTTAAACAAACGCTACCTAATCACCCAGAATAAATCGAAATAAAAAAAATATATATATATATAGTGATCAAGAAGCATCCGAATATGGAATCCCACAAGGTACGGTTCTCTATCCGATATTATTAACGATATTTTATTATGTACTCGTTAATGGGATTTTCTTTCAGTCATTTCATGGTAGTATCACTTCATGAGCAGACAGTGCAGTACTCTTTGAAATAAGATATAATTAAATGTATAAAAAAACACTTTTCTGATTGAAACCCACTATCACCAAAACAACGACAAAAACAATAAAATCAAATGTTTTCATCATTATAAAACTGTACTAAAAAAAGGCACTACTCAAATTTAAAGAAGAATATGCAAATATGCATACCCTGCTGACCAACACACCTATACTACAAGGGCAAAATCTTCAAATCTACTAAACATTCCAAAATTAAATATAGCTTTCGGCCAGAAAAACCATTATTTCCATGCTACAAAATTATATAATGCCCTTCCGATTGAAATTAAAAATACCATGGATTTACAAAAGTTTAAAAAGGACTTCAAATTATGGCTAACTAAACATGAAGATGAGGAACTAATTAAAATTATTAAGTAACCTCAACGCAACCTACAGATAATAAACACTTTTTAAAACAACGCAAGATAATACACAACACTTTTTGCTTTATTTATTTATATTTCGTGGAAACCAACAAAAACCAACAACAATGATGAAGAAATCATGATCAATACCATACAACAACCTGCAGTCCACCTCGGAACAGGAATACCTAGTGAGGAGGACTGAGGATAAAATACTTCACTTGTATTCTTAATTTACTTAATATTGTATTTTAATTTTAATTTGTATTGTCATTAAATAAAAATAAAAATAAAAAAAATGACCTGGATTAAAATCTTCATTTTTCGTTTTAAAAACCTAGAGATTAGAATTTTGGTAGAAAGTACTCGCTTATAAAGAAGAGAAATAAAAAAAAATATTTAAAAAAATGTGAAAACAAATTTAAAATGATTGCAAATTAATATTATTATTGTACCCTTGTAAACGAATTAATTGGCTAAAAAAAACAGTAATGGAAAGAACGTAAGAACAACCTTTAATATTCGATACATTTTTAGATTTTCACGGCCAAAAGCATTTTCGTTGTTTGTTTTTGGGGTTTTATGCCGTGTTGTGCTACCTCCTTCTTTAGCCGACGTTTCGGACAGCGTTGCAGTGTCCATCATCAGGGCAGATCCGGCAGATCCGACGAAATAAGCAATCACAATCGATACATTAACTGAATACTATTTTCGTTGTTTGTTTTCGGGGTGTTAAGCCGTGTTGCGCTACCTCCTTCTTTAGCCGATGTTAGGTCGTCGGATCTGCCGGATCTGCCCTAATGATGGACACTGCAACACTGTCCGAAACGTCGGCTAAAGAAGGAGGTACCACAACACGGCATAACACCCCAAAAACAAACAACGAAAAAAAAACCGTTAATGTTTTTTATCGAGAGCAAAACTTGTTGTATTTCAGATATTTACATTTTAAAATGAGAATGAGAAAATTGTTTCGGCAATACAAATTTTATGACAACCTGTTTGCAAGTTTTTGCTGCTTAAGAAAACAGATTTCTGTTTCATGGATCAGGTATGAGAATTAGTAATATTTTAAATTAAGTTATACATACTTTATCAACGAGTCCTTATCCTTGGTGCACCCCAGAGCACCCAGAATTACCACCTTGTCATTAATAACATTATCCTCCAGGTATTTGTTCCACAGGAAATCAAAATGAGTCGCATTGCCTTGGCGTAGACCATTACAGTAAATATGTTCTCGAAGGTTTGGGTCGATTCTGTTAAAATTAAGCATATTTGTATTCGAGAAAAACGCTCACACCATAAGTAAATTAATTATCGTAATATTATTCATATAACATAGCCATTAGCAATTTATAAACCAAACAATGTATTTTTAAATCATTAATACTGTTTCAAAGTCAAACCCAAAACAAAATATGACAATAAGACGATGTCACTTTTGTTAATTTTGAAAAATAAAATGAAAAAATTAATAAAAATTCTAAAGAGTTAACAAAGCATAGGTATCTAACATAAAACATTAAAAAAAGTTACATAGAAATAGATAATTGCCAATACCACCCTTCAAATTTAAAAACTCGCATTAGCACAATCGATAATGGAATATGGCATAATTGCCTGGGGATGCGCCAGTAAAAAATACATCAACACACTGTTAAAAGCTCAGAAAACTTTAATAAAAGTAATACTTAAATTACCAATACTAACACCCACTTCAATCATGTTAAAAAAATTCCCAGTGCTGAAAATTCAAAAATTATATTCAAAACAAGTACTATTTTTCCTTTACAAGAAATTAAACACATTTAACACTTCACAAAATTCTCGCAATACTAGAACAAGACAATCACACCAACTAAAAATACCAAAAAAAAAACACATCCTTTGTACAAAAACACTATAGATATCAATCTATAAAACTATACAATTCACTTCCAACACAATATAAAACATCTAATCTTACAGAATACAAAACACACACATGGAACTGGCTACAATCATTAGATATAACTCTGAATTTATTATTTTGTTACCACACTAATAATCAACAAGACACATCTATTTTCTTGAAACTATGTAGAAATCGATTTTATATTTCATTGTTTATCTTTTATTGTAACTAAGCCGACTGTTTGATTTACTATGTACAAACTATAATTTACAATTGAAAAATGTCATATACAACTCAACAACTCGGGTGAACTTCTAGCATGGAGGAGAATATACTATAACTTCGTAATATAAATATATTAAGAATAAATAAAAAAAATAAAAACTAGTTAGAAATAGATACGTTTTTAGATTTTCACGGCCAAAAGCATTTTCGTTGTTTGTTTTTGGGGTGTTATGCCGTGTTGTGTTGTGTATCGCTTCCAAGTAAATAAGCACACACTTAACACCACAAATTCATATCGACGGATCTGCCGGATCTGCCCTGATGATGGACACTGCAACGCTGTCCGAAACGTCGGCTAAAGAAGGAGGTAGCACAACACGGCATAACACCCCAAAAACAAACCACGAAAATAGTTAGAAATAGTTCTTAGGGTACAAGTCATTGTCAAATACGTTATTTCGTATGTTACTGAGAATATATTTGATTATCTATAATAATCACTAGAAGATACCATTTATAATCATAATTTTACGGGTGAAACATGATTTTTATTTTTTAAATACAAAATTTTTTAAAGCCAAACAACATTCATCGTGAAAATAACTACGGAAACATTTTTATTAATAATACTAAAACGGCATTAATCATAATACATAGAAACAAAAGTTTTGGGTGCTTTTTAAGAGGATACCCGGCGGTGATTTTTCCATACAAACGTATTCCCTATTTATCTCTCTGGATTTTAACCCTAGAGAAAATATTGTTTTTGCATAAAATAGATATTAACTACTAGCGTGTCGGTACTTTTTGTTTTTTTTTGATAAGTTACTTTTTATAAAAGTTATGACCTTCCAAAAATCAATAAAATTGACTGGTTTAAACGCCGTCAAAAGATGTTCAATATACAAACCAGACAATGTTTTTTTAAAAAAAGCTAAACGTACAGACATAGAATAGTTTTTTCTTATGTAGTTGGTAAAAAAAAATTGAAAATCAGTCCACTTTTGGAGGAGAAAAGTGGGGAATACAAAACCTCCATTTTAGTTAGGTGTCAGTGCATTGTCCCTTTCGCTCAATATCCGGTGGAGTAAGAGCAACAGTGACAGCAATATTTTAGTAAAATCTATTTCTGCACCACCGGGTATCATCTTAATTTTAAAATTTACTCAACAAACAAATTTGGTACTGTGGTTAATACTTTGGATATCGACCAACAATGTTATTCAATAGGGGATGTGTCATGAATAGACATTGGATTATATGCATTTACATATTTGCATATGCAAATGCATATAACTCTGTATTTACGGCGTTAATGCATATTTTGGCCTTTTTTCCCAATAGTGCATATTTCGCTGGCCAATTTGACAGTTCTGAGGCCTTTCAGTCAAGCAAGCTAGCATTTGAAGACGCATCCATCAAACAGAATATCAATAATATCAAAGCACTCATCTCAATACATTTCCACAAGTTATCAGATGCCATAGAAAAATTGTAAACAAAAAAAACCTTCCTCTATTTAATAGAAATTACTGGAATCAATGATCGAACTCGCCAACTCCCTTCCTAATTCAATATCAGAAAAGATTCGCAAAAAGTTAGACGCTATTTTGCTTAAAAACCCGAGTCCTGAAGACATGAAGGACATGCCTACTTCAACGGCATAGATCGTACATATCCTGCCTAAACAGGTATCTCCAGAAATGGCGCCAAATTTTAAATTTTGTCCCATGACGTCATTTGACGTAGAGAGTTCGTTTTCGGCGTACAAATTAATACTGGGTGAAAAATGTCACAAATTTGCGTTCGAAAATTTGGAAAAATACTTAATTTTGTACTGTCACAAATACTATGCATAGTTTGAAGAATATTTCGCTGTTTTAGTACCGTTTAATTAAAATACATAAAATAATACATAATATATGGTTTTTTGATACATAATATATGGTTTTTTGATTTTTCATTGTGCATATTTTGGGCATATCAAGAGTTTTTAGTGCATATTTCGGCCTTTTTTAGTGCATATTTGCATGCATATTTTGACATCTTGTTAGTGCATGTAATCCGATGTCTAGTCATGAAATTACATGTAGTTGGGTAATATTCGTTTGCAAAAATTTGTAAGACACGCCGTATCTACTAGTATTCAGTTCATTTATCGATTGTGATTGCTTACTTGACTCCTTTGAAGGCAAAGTCTTCGAAGAGAGTCTTAGAATTCTGCCTGCATTCTTCATGGCCCAGCATACAAGCGAAGTTTAGGGTGTTGGCACGGAACAGTTTGGTCAAATGGGTTTCATTCGGGTCATCACTCAGACCTAAGGCATTCGTTACACTTTCCATCAATGTTAAGATATGTTTCTGCAAAAACAAACAACAAAAATGTTGACATTTCGCGTGTCGTTCAAAGTCTAGCCTCTTAATTTGGGAAGATAGCTACGGAAATCTAAATACTACTAGCACATATCCGATTAAAATCACGGGAAAGTCTGAATTTTTGACAATTCAGTTCAGTTCTTGGCAAATCAACAATCTAAAAATGTACAAAATTTTCTGTTAAAATATTATATCGTTGTGTAATTGACAAAGTCGCGAATCCGCAAAAACATAATTCAAGGATATTGAGGTTTGAAGTTTAAAACGGATATCGTAAATAGGCTTACATTATCTTTATTTAAATGAAATAATATGACTTTGTTAAAACCACTGATTTATTTAATTAATGCCGACCGGTTTCGGAACAACCGTTCCGTCCTCAGGGCAAATATAAAATGATTTGACAATCAGAAAGGAGTGGGATGGTACAATTTATTACTAAGTGTTGTGGTAGGGATGGGGGCGTGGCTAGGAGTTAATGGAAAGTTGTGGGAGGGAACAGAACGGACATCGAAAGGGAACAGATTTACGATTAGCTATAAGTTAATATTTTTTGTTTGTTGATAATTGACTCATTGTTTTTTTTATAGTTGGATGTAAGGCGCGTAATTTAAATGAATTTGCACAAAAATTCATAACGGCTTGATCTTTATCTACAATTATTTTTAATAACTTACGTCAATCTTAGGCAAAGTATCCGGAACAGTTGAGAACCTACGTCTTAGCGCGTTGAATCCAGCATATGCAGCGGTCCATGGAGCATACTCTTTCTCCACTTCCAGGAATTGAATAACATTAAATGCCATTTCGTAGTTGGTCACATTCTCTTTGGCCAAGTTTAGGAGGTCATCTACAATCTAAATAATGAAAAGAAATAACATGTTATTCAGGGTCTATAACAAGTCACCCCAAGTGGTTTACTATATTTGGTGACTTCTTTGTGACGTGTGGTGACGGCAGGGTGTACAAGGAGAAAAATATTGTTCGAAAAAACGATCATTTTAATAGTAAAAACGGGACTGAAGTTCGTACGAACAAATGAACAGGGTTTCAATGTTTATTGGCGGGAACATGTAAGAATAATTTGTTGGTATACGTAATTTCGTATGCATACCAACAAATTATTCTTACATTTTCCCGCCAATAAACATTGAAACCCTGTAAATTTTATCGTAAGAACTTCAGTCCCGTTTTTACTATTAAAATTATCGTTTTTTCGAATAACATTTTTCTCCGTGCACGATTCACGGGGTGAGGTTTGTCTAGTTCTTGGCAGCGGATGCGTTTGCCCACTTTCTGCGTGGCGGGCCGGATTGAGAAAGAAAGGTTGAGGGAGATCTTTTGACCTCTCTAGCCGGACTCTGTCGTCCCTTCGCCTTGCGCCGCAGTGGGAGGGTTAGATTTACCCCAAAGATATTATTTCTCTTAACTGTGATTTACCCACATAGCCCAACCGTACCAATTTTGGTTCCGAACAAAAAATAATTATAAGTAGGCATAAAATGAGCTGAAATTGTGGCTGAGTAATGTAGATATTCAAGCATTATTAATTTAATCTTTACTTCATTCTAATTTTCATGTTTGTTTCTGTATTGATTTTGTTTCTGTATTAATTTTGTTTCTGTATATTTTACTTTCTTTTCTTTTACTACATCTTTAGTAGCTTACAATTTTTATTTTTTACTTCGATATATTTTAAGTATTCACGTCTCGTACAATCTTTAGACAACTTTTAATTATAATCTTACCTCTTTTATTTTTTAGATTTTAATCTTGGTTTATTCTTTAGATGCACTCTGTTATTTTTAGGTACATAAATAAAATGTAAACACTTATATTACCCACGCACAGGCTGCGCCTTAGTGGGTTTCCCTTTCTTATTATTATTGAACTGTAATGTCAACATGTAAAAAAAAGGAAAAAATAAAGGAAACAAATAAAAAAAAAAAAAAAAACTTTGCAGCTTGTGTTACGGTTATGGATATACTAGCCTATACGATTTAACATAAAATGGCATACCTGTTGTCATTATTTGATTAATAAATTTAATTGAAGTTTGCACGTCACAAAATCAAAAAACATTTATTTTAGAAAGTAATTATAATAATTAATAATTATAAACGTCACAAAATCAAAAAATATGTATTTTAGAAAGTAATTGTAATGCTTTATAATTTTATGAAAAATATGTTTTATATCGATATGCAAACCTTTTTTTATTTTATATTGTGACTAAAATCACAGGATACGTAATTTAATAATACTTTTTGTGTACCAAAATGTTGTGTTCCAATTTGGTACGGTAGGTAGTACAGTGGGCGTCCAACATGTTTTCTTTAAATTATTTTTTTGCTTATCAATGCACCAAAAAGTGTCTTTTCTGGAAGAATGTGATGACGAATGCAACCAAATAAGCAAAATTTGTATTAACGCCAATTCTGACCTTACTTATCTAGATTCTGTTGATGAAAATGAGGTATGAATTGAAAATTTCCTGGGGTCACAGTTTCAAAGCGTTTGTGTAATATTTCGAAGATGACTAGTTCGCTGCCCTAGTGATTGTATGTTCAATAGACCATTTGCAAATTTTACAGGGGACGTTTGTTTTTGTTTTTTTACAGGCAAATTCTAAACAATTCTCGACTTTAGTCATTTCGTTTTATACCGTATTCAATAGACATGTATAAAACGAAATGACTAAAGTCGAGAATTATTTAGAATTTGCCTGTAAAAAACAAAAACAAACGTCCCCTGTAAAATTTGCAAATGGTCTATTGAACATACAAGCACTAGGGCAGCGAGTTGTCAACTGAAGGACGATATTCCACAGTGAGATATTGCAAGAGAAAACATTACTTTGTGTCATGTTATTATGTAAATGGTTATTGGACATTTGTATATCATCTGTTTTCTACCTTAGAAGTCTTTTCACAGGTATCAATGGAATTACCTACTCTTTCGGGATTTGCAACATCTGACAATGGAGTATCATCATCAGTTGACCACTCGTCATCATTGAAATATTGCAGAAATGCATTTGAAACATAGACATATTATGTATAGACCTGCCCTAAGTGATAAAAGCGTATTATTTCCCCCTCCTTAATTCTGGGTTCCATGGAACCGGCCGGGCTGGCGTGTAGGTTCGCGTGAATCTAGAAAATGTGACGTCATCATTCTTGTGCGGACTAGCGTCGAGCTCTCATCGGTACATTTTACGAAATAACACGGCAAAAATGGTAACTTGTGCTATTAAAACGTGTAATAATAGAAGTGAAAAAGAGTATAAACCCAATTGTCGTATTACCTTCCATAGGTAGGCATTATTTGTCTTTATTTTAAACTTATTCGCATCATATAATATGATCAGTTTTATCACACCGAGATACATTAAGCGTTGGCAACCGAAATTCCCGGTCCCGTCTTGTGCACGTTGCTGTTTACTGGGATAAGTAAATTATGAAATATTTGTATAAGTGTCTTAACTAAACACGGTAACAAAATATTCGACTCTCAAAACAATCGAACCTTTCTTCGCTTTATATGGAATACACAAGTTTGTTCAAACCGGGCAAACAATTCGCGCTCCCATGTAAAAAGGTCTATTCATTCTAAAGCATATTTTACTTTTAAGAACTAAATTGTGATATTATAATGCGAGATGGCTATATACTGTCAGATTGAAGTATCAATGAATCACATATCGTTACAGTCAACTCATCCCTCTGCGCCCCGCTACAGTTGGTTTTTACCCCTCTCCCTGATTTCCGGGTTCGAGTCCGATATTTTTAAAATTTTTCTGTTTCAGATTTTCTATTGAGTTTCGTTAATAATGTCTTCATTAATTAAATTATACTTGTTGATATTGTTGAATTAGACTTGGTGAAATTTACCATGGTGATCTTATCCATGAAGTGGATTAATTGATTGATGGGTGATATTTACCTGCGCCCTGTTCAGTGGGTGAAAGACAGCTCCCCTCAAAGGACTTTCCATCATTCCCCAAGTATGGCTATCGTAATTTACTCTGTAAAACCCTGAAATAACGTAACAGAAATATTATTGAAGTAAATTTTCTTTAGGTGCATTACGAGGAGTAACCGAGATCTTTATTAACGTTCGATTTATATTTCATCATATTAACGTCGTAGGTATGGCAACAATGAGTGCGACGCCTGAGACGTCATTCGTTTATTTTTGTTTAATTAACTAATTAACAGGTTTTTGTTATGTTTTTTGATCATGATTGAACTAAAGATTTTAGTCGAACTTATTGTATTATTTTTTTACGTTGAATAAAGAACATTGGTGCCCGATTTTCAGACAAGTGAAAAACCCGGATGAATATTGTTCACCCGTATAATTTAACTAAAATTAAAATCATTAAAAAATAAATCCGAGAACGTGTTTTGTGACAAAAATACTTTAGTTTTTCTATTTATTTAAGGTCTTACAAACTAAAATATTTCAAATCTTTTTTACACACTTATTTTGTTTAGAAATTATTAAAAAAATATAAATACTTATGATCAAAAAAATACTTACAAGAAGTACACGATACTTAATAATTTATCATTGATCATTTTTATTGCTTATTTGAATGTACATAGGTATATATTAAAGCAAGTTTTTAATGAAATAAATCGATATTAAATTTTTTATTTAAAAATTTGACATGAGGAATAATCGATCTTTCTCATTATTACCTCCCTGTACAGTTGCAAGCATTTTAAAAATTATATTCTCAGCCGCTGGTCAATCGCTCTTATAGATAATACAAATATAGATAATACAAATATGCAGGTATGCCTATTTGTATTTTTTTCATTTCGATGCTTGTAGATACATTTTACAATATTTAGACGATAATTCAGATAATACGTAGACTTTAAAAATATAAAACATGATAGGTAGATAGTATAATATAATTTACAGTATGTAAACGGTTAAAACATAAGAAGTTATGTTTTGTGAAGATCTCACTAGGAGAACCTGTACAGAGGTGTTCGAATATTTTTAATAGTGTTTCTGTCGTCACACGTAGAAACACATTATCCTTTTTGTAGAGTTACGAATATGCAGACATTTAAAAAAAACAACAATCAACTTTAATAAAGTCCTAACCTACGTTATTTATATTATATAATGTACCTACATATATTCACAAACTTTATTTATGCTTACCAATTTGTTGCTTATTGAAAACCACCCATTCCATGTCTTTCGATCCTTTGTAAAGAGTAGTATTTCTTTCCTTCATTACAATGACCGGCTTTGTGTCGTCAAAGTCGTTAAGTTTCTCCGTTGTAAATGTAATAGGAATTTGATAAAGTACGTCGGTCAGTGGTTCTTCACCAAAAACTGACATTCTTCTCTGTAAAAAATATACGCCAAAACATAAAATAGTACCTATTATAAATGACCTTCACGCCCGCTCCCTGCTTCAATCACATTCACAATCTTCTGTTACGTATTCTGACTCTTGACGTGATCCGACTCAAGAATGTGATTCAGCTGGTTATGCGATTTATTCCTTGGGTATCTTCAATATCTTCCTCCATTCCCGTTCGCATCGTATTATATAATCCTGGCACTTTTTCTCTGTTCATTTGATCTACATGCCCAAACCGTCACTTCTTTTGTAACCTTGATCATAAAACTAACACCAGCTTTGCATTCTCTCCATATCACCACGTTTGTAATATGCATAGGTATATGCTTCAGGAATCTAATATAATCAGCATTTAGCCTACTTTCATTCATCTCTGAGTTCCTTACCTCACTGCCATACAACAGGGTAGGTATCAAGTATCAACACTTCATAAAATCATCTTGGACAACTATGCACTATCTCAGCGAAACCATTAAAAAATAAAATAAAACATCACGTAATAACAAAACCCACAAATTATTACCTGTGTGATACTCATTTGACCTGATGTGTAGTCAACATCCACTTGAAGAAGCGGGTATCCTGATTGACTAGTCCACGAGGACATGACTGCAGAAACGTCGGTATCGGGGTAAGAATCCAAGCTTTTATCGATTGTGGCTTGATTTTGAAGGGCACTAAATAATTGCGAGGGTGTAGCACTTTGCCATTTCCTGAAAATCCAAAATCTCTCATCAATTCAGATCGCTTTACAATCGTAAGGTAAATAATCAATAATCACGTATTGTTTTTCTTCTTCCTGACCTTTCCGTTAGGTATTCGTTCAGTCCTTTCTTAAACGTCTCTGGACCGATCCAATGTTCCATCATCCTCAGAACAGATGAACCTTTATTGTACGCGACATTACTGAATAGTCCTCCGAAAGAATTGGCGTTTTCAACCGTAAGAGGAGTTGATAAGACGCTTGTGTCATCCTGGAGAGCAGAATGAACCTTATCGAGGACAATCTGGCTGCCCATTTGGAAGTTAAAAACCTGCGACAAAACAACGAAAAGTAAATGCAATGATATTCAATTCGAATCATCATCAACTATTTACATTTTAATTAGAGTAAAGTTGTTATGGATTAGATTACTGCTAAAATTAGAGTCAAATAGATAATGACCTTTGCAAAATACTAAATATAATAAGATCTATCGACTTTTATTCGTTAAGCAGGCGACAGAAATTGATTATCTATTCAAGAAAGTGTTTCAATGTTTGAAAATGTATCATCATTTTCACCATTTAAATTGACCTTACGTTATTTTGTTATTTATTTTAAAAAGAAAGACAAACATTCCCGGGTTACGAATATCCCAACAACATTTGAAAATCTCCTACTACCACCACACTAAGCGGAAGATGTTGCTTGAAACGTCCTTCGTACATGGAGATATTTACAAGCTACGTGACTGTGATTGAACCATAACTAGCCTATCGTTATGCTACTCTTTATTGCTGGTTTCCTTGCACGGCGCTACCCGAAGTACCTACATTGAATTTAATATTTTTATCAAAAATTTAAAGAACATTAATACAATGTCAAGTGATTCTAGCGATGAAGACTCGATTGTTTTTCATTATCTTTATTATAAGCCTAAAAAACCACCTAAAAGAAGATTTGGGGTTCACCCACACACCGAATTAAATATTAATTAGTGCATTCGTCACCGCCAAGACTACATGAGAATGATGTCACATTGACTTTTTTACAATCTCAATCCAACGCTTTCGCCTCTAAATCCTTTCTTACGTATTACGGTAAACTATAGTTACATAAACATAAATATTTTCCCACCTCCAGAATAAATTGAACCTTTAAATCGTGTTCTGACGTCATTTCTGTCAAACGAGTAAGAGATGCGAATGCAACTCGTGTAGCGTGCTACCAGCACCGTCAGTAGCATGCTACTATTGCCAAATCCGCAGTCGACTTACTAACAAAACTTACTGGCGTAAGTACTAGAAATATAGTATTTGCATTGCATTACGTATTTCCTGTTAAGCACTTGCATACCGCTTACTAACAACGAATACAGGGACACTGGAGGTCTAGAATACCACGGTGGGTAAGTGGCGGATAACCTCCAATGGCGTCAATACTAGAAAAATAGTTTGTCTAACGCCATTCTTTCGTGGAGCTACTTTTAAGCGACGTGATCGCCGCTTGTCTGTACCTTCCATACTATTATTAGTGTTTATAAACGCCGCTAGGCGCTGCACTAGCAAAATAGTATGACAGGTATCGGGTAGCGGCGATTGAGTCGCTTGTAAGTAGCTGCGTGAACGAAGGGCGTAATACTTGTCACTCTTTGTGGATGCATTGGCTTTTCAACAATCATTCGTGGATTCTCATTTACAAAATGCGGCAAATGTGGACACATTTGGTCGATTATGCTGACCAAAAAAATCACGAAATGCACGAAATGTATTTTGATTTTCATAAATCGCTTCAACAATCTTAACGCGCTGCTCAATTGTGTACCTCTCAATGGTTGAATTTGTCAAAGTAAGACCACAAAAATTTCGATATTCGAAAACGTTAAATTAATTTCACCAGAAAAAAATGTAAATTGAGTTAACTTAAGGCAAATGGACCCACCCACAACACACGTCCATCGGCTTATCATCTCTTCAGTGAAAAATATGCGTAAAAGAAAGCCGTCATCGAGGTGATTTTTAGGGATAATATGAACCAAAAAAAAAGAAACTTTTAAAAGTCCATATAGAGGTAATCATAATAAATAAAACAATGTTATTCAATAATGTTGAATTATGTAAAGTCAAGGTTATTACAGTTTTCCAGAGAGTTGATAATTAATTAGTGACGTAATAACTAACTACATAACCAAAAGTCTATTTACAATCGCGAACGAAACTTGAAACGCTTGTAAGAATCTCCATGTACGAATGGCTTTAAGCCATCGGTTTATCTCTTTAGTAATTCTCTTTAGTTTAGTAAGTAGAAGGGGGCATCATTACCAGTTGGTACCAAAAATGTATTATGTCAGAGATGAAATCAGCGCAAATAATTCATAACGTAATTCATATTTTTTATAAGAAAAACTCTCTTTTTAACTTTTGAAGGTTATTCCCATCAATATAATATAGCATTGAAGAGGAGATAACAATAATAATCCATTTTATTTATTTTAAATATGAAAATGAACAAGACACAGAAAAATAATAAAAGATAACGGTCGCAAACCCAGAACCTTACGTCTTACCGGGACATACACCTCTACCAATTGGGCTACTGCGATCTATTATGAGACTGTCGTAATTGTCAACTTCATATTTCAAATTTCAGAATTAACAATATTATCTTCGACTAATGTTTTTTTCCATATTATTGGCAGCTACCTTTATTATTGGAAACAAGTATTCAAAGAATGTATTTGTTACCTAGATAGTGTCTCGGATAAATATATCCGATTTTATTTTTATGGAACACCTATTGACTTTTTATAAAAGTCTAAATGAATATTCATATTTTTTATAAGAAAAACTCTCTTTTTAACTTTTGAAGTTATTCCCATCAATGTAAATATATCATTGAAGAAGAAGTTAACAATAACAATCTTTTTTTTTTTTTAATATTGTTAATTCTGAAATTTGAAATATGAAGTTGACAATTGCGACAGTCTCATAATAGATCGCAGTAGCCCAATTGGTAGAGGTGTATGTCCCGGTAAGACGTAAGGTTCTGGGTTCGAGTCCCAGTTGCAACTGTTATCTTTTATTATTTTTCTGTGTCTTGTTCATTTTCATATTTAAAAAAAAAAAAATTGATTATTATTGTTATCTTCTTCTTCGATGATACATAACGTAATTGGTCAATAATTCTCAGGCTTACCTTATCGGGTATTTTGTATTGGAAGAAAGTAGCGAACCCCTCATTCAGCCAAAGATCGCTCCACCAGTGGCAGGTAACCATGTCACCAAACCACATGTGTGCTATTTCATGCGCCATGACGGAGGCGATTTCTTGTCGATACCTGACAGACGATTCTTCCTCATCATACATAAGAATTGCCTCTCTGGAATGATAAAAAATACTATCAAGTACGATGCTTACAATCAAGAAGGTAGAAACAACATTATTTTATCATATATGTTGAAAGAACATACGGGGACAGCGTGAAACACAAAAGTGAAATCATCACTGAAGAACCTGGACAACTCCACTCTTTTATATGAGGTTAGCTAACGTAAGGTAACTTTAAACTTCAGGCTGCATGCCGAAACAACTCTGCAAACTGCACTCTTAATTACCAATGGCGTAAGTTTCAAAGCAATGACGTATGTCGTCTTCCATCAATCTTCCGCTGGAATATCAATTTTCGACGATTTCCAACTACTCTTGCTCAACAGCATATTTCTTTTAGCTTTAGCTGTTTCTATGGAACCTGGACTTTGATCAGTCAAAAGGAACCAAGGGAAATGGAAGAGCTCAATGATATCACCAAAATAATTACTTCAATGATTTGAAATTTTTAAACTAATAAACAAAGTTTATTAAATTAAACTATCCGTAGCGGAGATAGCTATTATTATATTATATAAAAATTCCCTTTCTGGTATCGCTGACGTTTTTGGGAAAGGGGAAGCTGTTACAATGTAGCTAACAGTTAAAAATTATAAAATAATTTTAAATTATGAACCTGTCCGCAATCCTCTCTTAACCCGTAGTAGTACTACAATACAGCATACCATAAGTGACAATAACAAGTGACGAATGTAGAGAAAAGTAAGATAAGAAACCATTTGGCTTACTTGTAGGTTATTAAACCGGTATTTTCCATAGCACCAGCTGCAAAATCTGGGATAGCAACGTGATCCATTTTCATGTTAGTATTGAATTCATAGTATTTAAATCCTGTATACTCGTCCATTTCATCAACCAGCTTCTTCCCAATATCAAAAGGATATTTTCCCATCTTCCCTGCATCTGGACGTGCGTATATCCCGGATTGCTTTGGGTCATCGTCGGTGGTCTTAGAAGCAGCGGTGAACTCGGAAATGATGAATGCCAAGAGGTACGTGGACATCCTTGGAGTCGTATAGAATTCTTCTCTGACTGCTATAACTTTCCTGAAAACATACATATTTTGCCATAATTCGAGCTATTAGTTTATTTCACAATTACGTTTGATTAGTCACAGCTTGTCACACACAAATGTCTTGGCTGCCAAATGTACGAGAGTGGACCGGTACTAGAAGTATGGAGGAGCTATTCCGGGCAGCGCAAGATAGAGATATTTTAATGATACAACATCATTGGATTCACTTTTTTATTTAAATGATATTTTTACATTTGATAATCAAGTTAATTATCAGGAACTATTCAGAAGGATAAATTTGTAGATAATAAAACACAACCAACCAAGGTGACGCGCACAACAGAACGGCGTTCCGATCGTTGTCTTTTGTTATATCAGCTGTCGCTAGGTTACTGATCCAGTGTTTTAAATTATTAATGTTTTTGGTTGTTCAGTGCAATCTACAATATATTTACCAGAGTGATCGTCATCGTCAAGAAGAAGCCACACATTTTAACTTGATATTCTGCATGGACTGTGAGAATTGCTTCAAATAATAAATTCTCGTTTCTGATAGAGCATGCCAACAATTATGACAATTTTAATTTTATCGTAGACAGGAAATTTTTACATAAAAATTCAAAGACTTCAAAAAGGTGACATTTTCAGAAGTATAAAAATGGATGCAGTGGCAGAGTTGGCATAGCGTTTGGGTCCCATCCAGGCGTCATGTGTTCAATTTCTCGGCTGGCTAAGTCCATCATCAATCATCACTTATAGGATAGTAGGAGATTTTAAAATGATGTCATGTTGTTCTTATCTCGAAACTGATTGTCTTTCTTTTTAAAAGAAAAAAATACTTTTTTTTTCAAAGCGTCTGTTTTTGGAAATAACCAAATATTTATTTTGTTAGTATTCCTCACCCGTCCCCATCTTTAATATCTACTGATTTTTCAATCCCCATGTTGGACAGAGTCTCGCTGAAAGTTGGAGGACGAATAACGTTCAGAGTAAAAAAGGCTTTGTATGCAGGTTCGTCTATGCAGGGAAACGCCATCCTCGCACCAGTTGATTCGAATTGCGTTGTTCCGAGCCATCTGAAATAGAATAAAAAAATATCAGTAAGAAACTTCTATTAAACAAAATATCAGTAACAAAATTCTACCCCACAGTCCTCTTGATAAATAAACCAATCCCTTCCTCTTTATGACCACAATTTTATTTCCATGGAAGAAATCCCACGAAATATGCAATGCTCATTGTTTTAGAAGACAATTACTGCCATCTATGGCGAAGACCTTATAGCCATTTAGGAGTGTACCGCCTTACCGACAAACCTTTAAGATGATAGACTTCGCTTTTCGGCCCATACAAAAAGGACGCCCGGGAAAAAACACTTTTCTATATCGAAAATTGCACAAAATGAATATATTTTTTTTATACTGCCTTCTAGAGGGTGAAAACTATGTCGGTATGTTTTCGAATTTTCGATGCGTTTCGTATTAACGTAAACATTCACTGTCAAACATGTACGATTTATCAAAAAATATTATTTAAGGAAAAAGTGCTGCTAACTTAACTCTCATAAAGAATTATAAAATTATAAAAAACTACTGACGTAACTTCTTTTTTCTAAAAAATATATATTTTTAAAAATTTCAATTTCGTGAATGTTTCGGTGTAGAAAAGTGTATTCTCCATAAACCCCTTTTCGAGCGATTTCTGTGGGTAAATTTGAGCGTTGTCTCATTCGCACATTTCGCATTCGCATGTATTGTAAGTGTGCGTGAGCTTATTGTGAGCGGGACAGAATGACAGACGCGGGTGTTCCGCGTGTGGTTCAAAGTCAAGCCTCTTAAGGCGTTGTCCTGGGTTAGATTCCCAGTTGCGACCGTTACTTTTTATTTTCGTGTCTTGTTCTTTCAGTTTAGATTTGTTAATATTAACTTCTTCTTCGCAGATTAATATTGTTTAATTTAATTATAACTACAATCAATACAATAAATATATTTACTTTGTTGTACCATCCTGCTTGTACGAACTCCTATAAAATCCATTCATATCGTCCCTTATGGTTCCACTGTACTTTTCAAATTCGATCGTATAGGCAAATTCTGTTGTAACTGGGCTGGCAAAATTAAGGGTCATCAAATCATTTCCAAGGTAAACCACTCCAACAATATTTAAGCGTTGATTAGAACCATTTGTAGTCACTGTGATCTTGTCTTCTTCAAATTTAAGTCCACTTGCATGAAGAGTAATGCTGTTCAATGTTGCCAATGGTCGCACCTGCATTATAGACCTCCCATCAAATGTGAATTGTTTATCATCGTTGGTGTTGAAATATGGTGTTAGTTCGATCCAGTAATCATAGACTTCATATTCTACGGGCAGTGCGAAGTTTATTCCGAGGTCTTTATTTGGTTTGGTTTCCAGATTTGGGTCATTTGTGAAGGCATGTGCACGACAGCACCAAAGTGCCAAAGATGATACTACCAACAGCTTTAGTAGCACCATTTCTGAAAAAAAACAAACATTTTAATGAGATTATTACTTATATTTTAATTTTTAAACTTATAATATTCTTACAATAATTCATAATACAAAGGCATAATAATAAATAGCGATAAACATATTAATTAAATGAAAACAAACAAGTATATTATTTGTACACCTTTGCATGTGCATATTTCAAAACCAAAGGTTTTTTCGTAGAGATAATAGGAATAATTGTCGATAATTGGGTATTTTCATAAAAGAGGGATTCGGTTGAAAATGGATGGAATATTTAAAGATATTTTTTCTGATTTTAATCGTCGTATTAAAAATGTTTTTTACGTTTTCATTCAAATTTATTCATTTTAAAAACGCACAAAAACATACGAAACCAAAACGGCCCTTGATTGCCAACGACGCTTCGTACGCACGTCATCAAACAAAGTAGAACTGTCGGAAAATTTTCAAGAACGCTTTAGCTACTCTTATGACGTAACACGTCAAAAATGCCGTTTTGGTGGGATTACAAAAATGGGCAACTTAGACCCGCTGCAGAAAATATATTCGTCAACATAAAAATAAAATAAAAATGCCATAATAATCGTAATTTTTTGCTAAATTTTTTTAAGCAATTAAAAAAATCGTGGAATAACCCTATACAAAGTTATTTGTTTTCATTTAATTTTAAAATGATGCCACAAAGTAAATTTGCGAAGACTGAAGAAATACGTATTATTTTAAGTATTTTTACGCCAATTAAGAGAACTAGCTCTCGAAGTTGGTGTAGGGGTAAAAAAATAGTATTATAGACTGTAAAATAATATAAAACCATGTGGTCTGGTAACATTAAAAAATATTAATATGATTTTAAATGAAGTTACTGCTTTTTGTTCATGATGTTACGAGTGTTAATTTTCAATTTTCTTTTTAAACTTTTCTCGTTGAATTAAACTCGTTTTTCTTATAATAGCTTATCAACAAGCAATTCTGGACAATCAAATGCATCATTTAGCAATTTTACACATATATTTATTTGAATTTTTTTTTTATATTTCTTTTAAGTCGTTCATTTCACATTACTTTTCATTTCGTTTTGGGCTCAACAATTAGCCTTAAGTCATTTGTAATTCCAAATGAAAAATGCTTAATGTTAAGACCCATCATAAACTATGATAAGTTTCCCCTGGACACTTTAAGTTAGTATTTTCTTTTAAGGGTATCTTACCGTTTTTATTGCGGTTTTTGATGCAGTTTTTAGAACATTTCTATATTGTTTATCAGAAAACAATATTATGTTTTGAACAAATAAATTATTCTTCTAAAAGATGATACAACAAAACGTGTTAAAATGTTTAAAACTATTGTATAAAAAAATATTTACAGAACCTCTAAAAATAGCTTAAAGTTCGATTATATCATTTAATTCTAAATACAAAAGAATTATTAAAATAAACTTTATCACCACAACCATGTTGTCTAAACGACTGGACAATAACATTATTTTAAAAATCTTATACACATTGCTTAAATAAATAAAATACAGTTTTTCAATGTGATTACTTCACGCCATAATATAAACCAAGGCGCAAGCTGTTTTCCGTCAGTATGCGAGATGGTTTCGAAGTGAGAGGTTGTCAAATATTTATACATTCGTTGGGCTAAAAAATCTTCAGATCTGGAAGCAAATATCCAACAAATCCGGTTACAAATGAAATAATATATCTACAGACTTTGACCAAATTTATATGAGATTATAAGTTCTTCTATTAAATATTTTATAAAAAAAATTATAAAAATATATGTTTCCTTATGAACAAGTTGCTGCTGTGTATGTAATTAAATTGTTATATTGACAACTGTCACCCGTAAACAGAATAACACAGCAGGACGTATGTATAAATAAACATTTTAACCCGGCGTCAAGGGGGGTGGGTTAAAATGACCCGCCATGTTTAAAAAAAATTAATTCCGTAATACAGAGCAATATTTGCATAAAAGCATAAATATAATGAAATACGTAGTATTGAATAAGGGGGTCACCATGACTCAACCCACACGTTATTGTAACAAATTTCCATCCCCTTGTCGCCGGGTTAAAAATTAATTAAATGGTATCTATAACTTAGACTATCAATAACAATCGCGGACTATTGAAAACTGTCTTTGTTCGATGGCACTGACTTGATCACGTGAGACTTCGTGATATCGTGAGAGATAAGGCATGCACTTTAGTCGACCTTCGCTCTGCCACGTAGGTCGTTACCATCGGATGTTGCTTTCACCAATTAAACTAAGCAATCGCTATGTTAAGTTAAAATGTTGCTAAAAACGCCTAAAACTCAGTGTCACCAACCCATCGGAGAGTGTTTTTCTCACCGAGATAGGCTTAAAGTAAGGCCATCTGCTTTTAGGCTTTAACTTCAGCTAAGTGACCCGCCATTACCATCTGATGTTGCTTTCACCAATAAAACTAAGCAACCGCTACGTTAGGTTAAAATGTTGCTAAAAACGCCTAAAGCTCAGTGTCACCAACCTACCGGAGAGTGTTTTTCTCACCGAGATAGGCTTAAAATAAGGCCATCTGCTTTTAGGCTTTAACTTCAGCTAAGTGACCCATGTAATTTTTTGAGGATCATCATGTCTTGCAACTGTGAGAATGAACTAGTGGATTATTATCGTCACAAATATTCAATATCCGATAAGAACGAAAAATAACTTTTCATCATAAAATACAGTATATCTTTAGGATATCTCTCAATAGAATCAGAAGCATCAGAAAGACTGATCTAAACATCAGGTATATTTATCAATTTAATTGTCACGAATATACATATTTTTAATTTCTTTGAAAACGAAATAATTAATCAATAAATCAGTTTCACCTTAATTCATTCGTCATCCGTGATAACATAATGTTGTATTTATGTAGTAGGTATGTTATGAATTCTTCGAATGCAATTTTATTATTTTTGATTAATGTACGCTTTTATGTGAGAAATTCACAAGAGTGCCAACTGCTCCCAACCGTGTGAAGCTAGTGAATCTATGGCACCACAAATTGGTGTGTGTTATGAAGCTGAACGTGGAGGAGAAGGAAGGTGGAGAAGTACCTGGCTACTGAGATCTAGTCAACGGTTACGGCTGAAGCCATTTCAAGCAACTCTTTGATTCTAGATGGTTGTTTTTTAAAGTTTTTTTTGTAGTTAATAGTAGGTATGTATTATTTAAAGTACGTACACGATGAAAAATGTTATTCTAAAATACGATAATTTTATTCGTAAAAACGGTTAAAAATGGGACTGAAGTTTTTACGAACAAATTAACAGGGTTTCAATGTTTATTGGCAGGAACATGTAAGAATAATTTGTTGATATACGTAATTTCGTACGTGCATCAACAAACTATTCTTACAATTTCCCGCCAATAAACATTAAAACACTGTTAATTTGTTCGTAAGAACTTCAGTCCCGTTTTTAACCGTTTTTATGAATAAAATGATCGTATTTTAGAATATAATTTTTCTCCGTGTAGGTAATTATCGCCACAACAAAACAAATTAGTGCAAAATTATATTTTGAACTTGGTTAAATTCCTTATCCACTGGAGCGACGGAGCAATTAAAAACTTTTTTGCTATAACGTATTTCAAAATTTTGAAGGTTTTTTGAACTGATCATTTGTGACACCAAATTTATGAAATTACAACCCAAGGTTTATCTAAGAACCTATTTGGAATATCAATTAGATTTTCGAGATCTTCGCTTAGGATAAGTTTAAAAGTTTAAACAGAATATAATTAGGAAATTTCATGATTCCCAATTTAATGGCCTTGAGGTGATTTTCTTACGAAAATGGCGCTATAGAAATCATCCAAACATTATTATTATCGTTCAAGAGTTTTTGCATTTAAAAAACACCATATTCATATTTTTTACTTGTTGACTTTAGATTAGGCTAGATCTAAAGGTATAAAAAGAATTTTCATGATGGTAAATTTATCAAAAGCAAAATTATTTGAAAATTTCATGATGGCAAACTTATCTGTCAATATTTTGTATAATAGGTTAGTTTTAATATTCTCCTGACGAAGGAAGAGTTCTTCCGAAACCAGTAAAGTTTTAAAATGAAAGTGGTCTAAAACAATTTTAATGTAAATTAAAAAGATGGTTGTGTTGGGATGACAGATATTTATCTGAGTCATTGATGTCGATATGTTGGTTTTATTATCAATAAGTATGATAATTTTTTTATCCGGGAAGACAGATTAATCTACACGGTGAAAAGAAAATTTGTCCCTATTATTTTGACAACCGATTTCTTCTTGATTAAAATGCCTTCTCGCAACAACGATTGCTTTTTAAAATCGTCAATATACTTACACAGCCTCACTAAAAAACTTTCTGAAAATTTTTAACAATTTTTAAACGACCGTGTATAAAAAACCTTACTAATTAAAAACAGAAAAAAAATTGTTCATGGAAAAATAGGTTGATTGCTTACACGGCCAAAGAGGGTAGATTATCTGTTGTACGTACAAATTTGTTTTATTTGTAATTTTTCAACGAATTTCGAAAATTTCCCAAGGTACCGGTTTCGGAAGAACCTTTCCTTCGTCAGGAGAATATTAAAAGTAAACTATGATACAAAATATTGACAGATATATACAAAAAAAATAATTAAGTGTTTGAGTGGGAAGTTAACAAAGGGGGAGGGGTAATTGTTGGGAATTCCGGCAATAACAAAGCGGTTTACTGGAAATATATCTAGAATGGGACTATTTTTAATAAGACTTTCTAATTGTTCGAAATTTATTGATATTTTATTTTTATACGACACAAGTATAAGATTTATAATTTTTTAAAGATTTTTTTTTTTTTTTACATTAGGTCCACACAGGAGGCAAATAGAGGAAAATAATTTCCCTCAGGGCCTATGTCATCTTTGGGGATGCTGCGTGGAGGGTGTTTGTAAGGAAAGGGAGGAGAGGATGTTTTGGGAAGGAAAAAGGTATGAGGGTTGGGTAGGAATTTGGGGTTCAGTGTGTCTAGATCATCCGCCGCCAAGACATAGATAAACCTTACCCCATGTACCCGGGCACCCCTGCTAAGTCACCAAACGTAGCGAACCACTTGGGGTGACCTATGGCAGAGGTGTTGGTTATCCAATAAATGGTTCCCGGGGCGGCGGGACCCATTCCCGCCTCCCAAATTGTACAACATTTAAAAAAAATTATGTTAGTGTAATTATTTTGAGGTTTTCACTATATTTTATAATATTCCTACATTCACATAATCTTACTCCACCATTAAAACTTTTGATAATGCAATAGAAAGAGGATAAAATAAATATATATATATATATACTTATTAAAAAGTATATTGTGAAACATAAAATTAAATGTATAGTAATTAAAACCAAAAAAAATCTCACTTGATATCACCCTGCCGGTGCAGAAACTATACTGGAGGATGATTTCCTTCAATCAATATACGCATTATATCTACCGAAATCTTCATTTTGAGATGATTAGATTTAATCAAGCGATAATTCTTTACGTCATACCGTTACCTTTTATTTTCACATTTTGTAATCAGCAATTATCAGATCCTTGTGATATAGAGAGGTCTGATCAAATATGTTGGAACTCTGCTATCCCTTGTGGGTTACATTTACATGGCAAAACCAGATGATAAACTTCATAACTATACAACTTATTTATCCATTGAAAACAATATTGGTGACTCTTAAACGAAAATGTGAAACCGAAAAATCATAAAAAGATACGGTCGCATCTAGAAATTGAACCTAAGTCTTGCCGGGGCCGGTCATATTTAACAGTATCATACTGAGGGGGTTTCTCACAATCCTTCCAATAGCTTATCTACACTAATAATTAATATTTTAGATTTACGATTTTGAATTTGACATTCTCAGACTATAAAAATATTACCATTTATTATTTCAGCTACTGACATTACACCTAGCTATCTCATTCAAAATTTTGAATACGAACCTAATTCATTTTCAGAAAATGAATTTTATAAAATATATTATGATAAAAATATACTAACAGACACAACAATTAATAATAATAATAATAATTGGATAATTTGTAGAGCGCCATTTTTGTGAGAAATTACCTCAAGGGCGCTGATTAATCATAATAGACCGGATATAGTTTTACATGACAAAAAATATACTTATATCATTGATGTAGCTATTCCAAATTCCTCTAATATTGAAAAATCTATTTCTGAAAAATAAGAAAATATACAGATTTAGGAAATGAGATTGAAAGAATTTGCCATTCTCAGACTAAAAAAATATTACCACATATTATTATTTCAGCTAGTGGCTACCTAGCTCTCTCATTCAAAATTTAGGCTTATTAGATTTGTCACAGAATTTGTACATAAAAATGAAAAAATCAGTCATTTTAAATACACGTAGGATTACGAAAGATTTTTTAAATGTTTATATTGAGGGATTAGTAGGATTTATCAGTCCAGTTAGGAGTTCTACCGAGCCGAACCTTCTGTCATAAAATATCTGGAGTCGGTGAATTATTTTCCCATTTGGTCTCTGGTGGGTTGACGTGTTGTTATTGTATTGTTTTGTATTTATTATACTTAAATAGTACAATTGCATAGCATGGATTGACTAGATGATCATTTGTGAAAAAGTGTGTGGAAGGGTTAACTTTTTCCTGTGGGGAAGATTTAACCCGGACATAAAAGTCAGACAAAAATACATATTTATAAGTGTACAATAAGAATAATGTTAACCGTTTCTATGACATACTGCTAAATAATAATGTTTTTATACATACATAAAAATAACATTCACGCATCCGAACTTATATTAAATATTCCGATATTTGAGGTGAATTTGTTTCCTAGTGTTTGAAAGCGAGGAATATGTATGTAATAGTTGGTCCCGGAATTAATGTTGCAGAATAATATGTTTTGGCTATTTGTTCGATTTGACAATTTGAAGTCGATGAGATGCAGAAGTTGACAATTGTTGAATAATTTTAAACACAAAAATTGAATCAGTTATTTTTTTCTATATTTTAGGGAATACATTTTAAGTGCATTTAAAAATCAAAAAAACGCTCCGTGCTGATCGCAGATATACTGTCGATGAACTTTCTGCGATGTTTCCGCAAATCTCCAGATCTCTACTACACGAAACCACCACAGAAACCCTCGGATATCGGAAACTGTCCGCGAGGTGGGTCCCAAAAAAGCAAAAGAGTTTTTGAGGCGCTGCAAACTCCATGGAGATGAATTTCTCCGCTCCATCGTTACTGGAGATGAAACTTGGGTTACACACTATACGCCTGAAACCAAAAGGCAGTCTCAACAGTGGCGTCACACCTCTTCACCCTACGCCAAAAAGTTCAAAACCACAATTTCAGCCAAGAAAATCATGGCATTCGTGTATTGGGACTGTCAAGGCATAATTTTGACTGTACATCTGCCTCAAGGGGAGACCATCAACTCTGCAAGATACTGTGAGACCCTAAAAAAATGCGGAAGGCGATTCAAAACAAGAGGAGAGGCATGCTGACAAAGGGAGTCAGCCTGCTGCACGACAATGCCAGACCACACACGGCCAAAGCCACGAAGGAACTGCTTGCCTCGTTTAAATGGGATGTCCTGAACCACCCCGCGCATTCCCTACCCTAGCACCTTCAGATTATTATCTCTTTACCTCCCTGAAGCTGCACATGGGTGGAAAAAGGTTTTCAACCGACAAGGAGGTAAAGGAGAAGGTGGAGAAGCGGACGAAGGGGTTAGCGGGAAACTACTCGTACTTCGAGGAAGGCATCAACAAGTTGATACCCCGCTTCACCACCTGCATTGAGAGGAATGGCGACTATGTCGAAAAATAGATTACATATGTACTACGGTAACCATGTAATTTTTTTGTTTTAAGAAAAAATTTTGTAACCTACAAAAATTCAGTACACTTACTTTCTGGATATGCCTCGTAGATACTGTCAACTTGTTTTTTGTTGGTAAAAGATTCTGTAATACAGTTATGGTAAAGTATGTCTTAGCTTAGTAGCAGTTGACCTTCCAGTAACGAATCCTTATTGGTTTTTGTATTTTACTTTAGTATTGGTGGATAAATTAACGAGAAATAGGTAAATAAACAAATAAACATTTCCCACAATCAATGGTTACATATAGCAATCTTAATTGAAACATCGTGAATGATGGCGCAATGGTAACCCACAGGCCTGGCAAGCGGTGGATTCCGAGTTCGAGTCTTTGTAGATGTACAAATATTTTTTCATTTTCTTATGAGTTTATGGAATAGAATTAAAAAAAAAAAATCCAGTATATTTTAGGTAAATTTATTTTCGACACAGGTACGACACTGGGAAGACATACATAATATTACAATATAATACAAAATGCATATTAAATTAATAACAACATTAATAAACACGCCTAATAATATCAAGTGGCGTTAATTCACGTAGATGCTTAAGTAAGTAAATAATTCCTATCTGAATAAAGCAAAATGTTTATTGAAAATAATATAATTAAAATAAAAGTAAGCCATTTTCATTTTTATAGCGTGAGCAAATTAAGAAAAAGTGTTCTACTTGTTGTGAACACTCCTGCCATCTGTCGGGAAATTTTGATTATTTTTTTTAATGCTGCAGGGACTCAACTGCCTTTATATTTTTTTACATTTACGAATATGTCTAAATAAGTACGTGATGCCTATTTTGACGATAACAAAAACAACTGTTGTTCATCAAAGGTCTCGTGGTTATTACAGTATCGCCTAGTTCTTGAATAGTAAAGCCAGCATGGCGATGAGCAATGCCAGTGAGGAGGTGATAGCGGCAGACCCTGAGTACTTCAGTTCTAACCAGTCGTCCACTGTGGCCTTGTGAAATGTTGCCCATTCGAAGTTGACTCCAGCGCTGGCCACGGCAGAAACTCCTCCAGTAACGACACTGTCTGAAAGGCCGTTTTCTGAAGACCTCAGGAAGACAAGAACCTGAAACATAAAACAGTATTTATACCGTATTTGTACCGGCACCCAGGAACTATTTATTGGATCACCAACATCTCTGTAACAGGTCACCCCAATTTGTTAGCTTCGTTTGGTGTCCTGGTTCGTCGGGTGTGGTGTGCCCAGGACTTGACGTCGGACCACCAGCTGCGTGGCGGGTCAGATCGGGAGAGGCCTGTTTATGGAGACCCCTTGACCTTTGTTATGTTAGAATTATTTGGCCTTGTAATGGCAATATGTTATATCTAAAAAAGTTAGTTTGGAGATACACTACAAAAGTTTTTTTTGACATTTTGTTACTTTCCGCGCAAACTAAGATAACAGACATTTTCAAATTTAGTGATGGCTTAGATTGATCCTTTATTTAAAATGCTGTTAAAAAATTCAATAATATTATTCATTTTGAAAAACCAAACGGGATTGGTTTTTTGTTAAACATTTGAAAATAATTCTTAATCAAACCTTCAATAAAATTTTAAATTTTTACTACCATTAGTTTGCGAAGAAATTAAAAAAAAATGTGCAAAAAGGTTTAAAGCAGTTTATCTCAAAACTGTATTTGTGGAGATACAACATACTGACAGTTGTTGCCGATACGTGAGGCCGATATGCTATAACTCAAAGATCCTGTCTCCAGCACGATTTTTGTGGAGTTGTTCTGGCAGAATGCTGTATTTTAAAATGCAATATTGTGTCATGCAGAAGTGTTAATTTTGCAATTACATGACTGTCCCATCATCGATTTCTTGGCAAGTAACCACAATAAATAAATATAAGTAAGTTTATATGACGTACCTCAACGAAAAAAAATTACTGGGCGCTATAAAGCAAAAACGTTGTATCAAAGAAGCTCTTTGCAATAACATGGGCGATTTTACATGTGGTGTAATATGTATGAAATGTATACCAAAATGATTAAAAAATAAAAATTACAATGTACAGTAAATGGTGTTGGGTTGTTTAGATTAGTTTTATTAAGTTTTGGAAGCATTGTACACCTTTTATTTTGACCTATCCTGAAACCTTTTGTTTGATAATATATTAGGTGTATTCTCTGCGGGTTGTTTCAATGAGGTGAGTAATAAATTTTCATTCAGTTATCCTTACCCTTTGCAGCTGTGTGCCCTTCATACGGCTGATCATGCCATTTATGGCACTTGATGTGCTCGATCCGAAGCTAAAATAATAAACATTAGAGTAAATTAAAAAATATAATTTTTTACATTCACATTTTTCGAATTGTCCCAGTTGCTTTGCAGAAATTCATGGACGACCATGTCATTAAGCAGCCATTCAGAATCATTTTGATTTTTTTACATTCAAATGCTGAGATTAGATGTAATATGCTGTCAAATTGTAATAGGCTGTGAAGCTTGATAGTGGACCTCTTCTGCTGATCATTTTGATTTATTTGTTCAAAAGCTGAAAGGACTTCGCATTTAAGGAATCGGCATTTAACGGAAACCTTTCAACTGTAAAAAAACAAAATAGCACTGAATGGCTATTTGATGACAATATTACATTAGAATTTCAGTGAAAAAACTTGTCCTTAATAATTTATTGAAAATTTTGATAAATTGTACTTACGCCTTGACGAAAGCGGCGGTGTTTGATTTGATGAAGGAGAAAACGATCTCCACATTTTGATCGTTTCCTCCCAGAGCTGAGTTGAATGCTGTCATCAAGTCCTGATTCCTGATTATAGAAGTTTCGCTTATGGTTTGTTCCAAGAATCTACAATTAAAAAAAATGTTTTTATTTTTCAATTAGTAAGATGATTGCATCTCTATGGATTCATGTAATTTAAAAAAAAAATTAAACATATACTATATTTATTATTACCTATAAGCAGAGAAAACCAAGATCTCTGATATTGTAATCCTATACGTATCAGCTTTATTTCATTGAAAAGTTATTTATTATATCTACAAAATTTTGTACAAAGAAATAACGATACAATATGTGGGGTACCACAGGGACCGCTCATGGTAACTCAGATTTTGTTTTGCCGCTTCGCATGTCGAAGAGGGCAATGTCCAGTAAACCCATCATGGCATTAATAACGATTGTTTTTTTAAATTTAAGATTAATTTGATTAAAAGAATTAAATACAGGAAAATCTAACCCGATTTAGTCGTCTCAAAAGATCATGAACTAGTTTTGAATTTACAAAATGACTCTCCAAAGAAAATAATTTTGTGGTAATCGGATTTGTATGTATTCCATCACTTAATAATTTTTCTATTCGTCATGTGAAAGTAAAGTGCTTTTGAATGTATATACTGGCTAATAATTTGATAATTTCAATTCGAACGAACGTGATTTGGAAAAGCGTGCTGACATCTAATCCGATAGCCGATATTTTGTATTACCGCAGTCGTTCTGCAT
This sequence comes from Limnephilus auricula, assembly GCA_951813805.1. Taxonomy (NCBI): domain Eukaryota; kingdom Metazoa; phylum Arthropoda; class Insecta; order Trichoptera; family Limnephilidae; genus Limnephilus; species Limnephilus auricula. The sequence continues at coordinate 39,706,868 of OX638389.1, read as the reverse complement.
CTGGACGGCTATGGCTTTGCTCATCATTATAAATTGGTACCCTTAAATAACTGAATGTGTTTTTGAAGGTGGTCAATATGAACCATCCTACACCCGAGGATCTTATAAAAGTGAAACTACTCTACATTGTATTGTAAATCATAAACGTTGAGTACATACTCAATGAGTGATTCCTCGTGTTTGGTACATCCCAAAGCATTCAGAATGACAAGCTTCTCATTGATAACGTTGCTGTCCTCGAACTTCTTCCACAAGAACTTGTAGTCACTAGCATTTCCTCTGCGGAGACCATTGCAGTACACGTGCTCTCGGAGATTGGGGTTGACCCTGCGATTAAAATACAGAAAGATTGAAATAAAAATACAGCATTTAAAACAAACAAATTAAATAAAATTTTGATTTTGGCAAAGATCTGACCAAGAAACTTAAAAAAGGTTTAAAAACTTTTAAAATCTACAAAAAATTGTATGGCCAATATAGCAAGGATGTAAGTTCTGGGTGCGTTTCGTTATCCAAAAGACTGACCAATCTGTGTGTAAATTTTATAGATTCACCATCATTGTTGATGGGATGCCGATATATGATGTCATATATATTGCGTTGTGTTTTGTTTAGTTTCTCTGTTGCTTTTTTATCACGATATCGTAAAATTGACTTACGGTGTGCCAGCAACCAAAGCATCAAACTTTGACCCGGCGTCTTCTAAGCACTCCTCGTGGCCTAGCAAGCACGCAAAGTTAAGAGTGTTGGCGCGGAAGATTTTGGTCAAATGCTTATCACTCTCGTCTTCCTCTAGTCCCAGGGTACTCGTCACGGTTTCCAGAAGATTAAGAATGTGTTTCTGTAATAAAATAAACATAACGTTGGCACTAGTATGTAGATTATTTTATTGATTTTTCAATGTTCAAAAAAATACGTATGGAATAATTTTATTAGAAATGAAAAAAATACTTAACACGAAGGATTAACTGTATCTTAACGATTCTTCATACCTATTGAAGGAGAGAAAAAACACGGAAGCTGGTAAAATGATATTTTAAAATTTTTATATTAGCTCCATAGGCCCTGAGGAAAATAATTTCCCTCAGGGCCTACGTCATCTTTGAAGATCTGGGTGGAGGGTCTTTTTGAGGAGAGGAAGGAGTGAACATGGGTCTTGATAAACCCACATGGAGAAAAATTTTATTCTAAAATACGATAATTTTATTCGTAAAAACGCTTAAAAACGGGACTGAAGTTCTTACGAACAAATTAGCAGTGTTTCAATGTTTATCGGCGGGAAAATGTAAGAATAATTTGTTGGTATACGTACGAAATCTCGTATACCAACAAATTATTCTTACATGTTCTCGCCAATAAACATTGAAACCCTGTTAATTTGTTCGTAAGAACTTCAGTCCCGTTTTTAACCCTTTTAACGAATAAAATGATCGTATTTTAGAATAAAATTTCTCCGTGCATGTTGTAGGAAGGAGGAAACACAAAGGCTGGCCAATCGTTCCACAGCCGAGCTGTTAAACCCAAGTACGAGTCGTAGAAGCGATCCGTTCCCATGTGACAAATATCAACCGTGTACATAAGCTGGGCGCGAATTTGGCGTGTTTCCCCACAATGCACCGGTGCCGAGGGGATCAATCACGCTAGTTACTCGGAGCATGTTCCATTGAAATACCGGTAGAACAAGGATAGCATTCCCACCCGACGCCTGTGCTTTAAAGATTGCAATCCGTTTGTTAAGACAGGAGAATCTATCAAACGGACCTCTCGTTTCTGCACAAGTCGAAGGTGTTTTTCAGGTATTTTGGAGGTCCAGACCAGGGGTGAATGCCATATTCAACCGTGGGGCGTACTTGCGATTTGTGCAGGGTTAGTAGTTGTGTACTATCAAAGTATCTGCGGGCCCAGGCTAACTTAATCCTGGTTTCGATAGAGCCCCCGCATCTAACTGGTCACTTGGAGTTAGACCGAGCATATCAATGGACGGCCTGTTCGGAATGCTACTGTTGAAGGAGACCAGATTGTCATTTCGAACCCTTTCAGACGCAATCAGACATGACTGGGTCTTTGAAACATTAAATTCGACGATATTATTCTTTCCCCAAGAGAAAACACTATCGAGGTAACCGTCCAACCGTTCTTTGTTTCAAAGCCCTCCGAGTCGTTGGAATTTGTACAATTTGTGGGCTTCTCAAACAAAAAGCTATCATGGACTATACTGGCATTAGCGTAACAATGAATTGGTGGACATGTCAAAAGGTTATGTGCAACAAAAACAAAGTCGGAGATAGAACCGATCCCGGTGGGACGCCAGCGCTTATCGAATGCGAGGAAGAGGTGAAACCGTCAGCAACCATCTGAATCGACCTCTCCCTCAAAAAATCGGCAATCCACGATTCGTTCTTAGCAAACATAATAATTGAAACACGTTTAGGCATGAGATAGGCGTGAGTTTCGTGTAACCAGCGCCAAAGAGATCAAGGATAATTAAAATGCAAGAGTTCACTGCGTTTTTTGCGGGGTTGTGGGGTTTACGGTAATCAATGTTTTTCTTTTCAATAGGTGAAGAATAATCTAGTTACGTCAAGGTTTGGTAGAGTGTCTGGAACAGTGGCAAATCGCCGCCTGATTGCGTTAAATCCATTGATAGCAGCAGTCCATGGGGCGTAGTCAGATTCACTGGAGAGGAATTGGACAACGTTCAGGGCGTTCGCGTAACTTGTAATGTTTTCTCTGGCCAAATTCAAAACATCATCAACAATCTGTAAAAAAGAAAACACAAAACAACATTTTATTTTTCATCGGTATAGAAATTCCGACGTAAAAAAAAAGTATACGAGAATACACATAAACATTGTTTTCACCGCCAAGATTTAAAAATTAATTATTTATAGTCATAATTTCAAAATAAAACAATGTTTACAAACGTCAAACATATTAGAGAAAAGACGTGAAAATAAATACGTTATTGGCACGACAACTTGTAAAAATAAAACATATGGTTGGTCCTAAGCGAGAGCCATGTGGAACACTATTTGTAACTTACTAAAAGAGATGTGTTTTTAGAAGACTTACACTTACTCTTACAATAAATGTTATAATAATTTGAGTTAAATATTCACATTGTTTAAAACCTACTTTATCTACATATTATGTAGATGTTACGTTGTTATTATTCGATATTAATAAGCAAATAGAATGAATGGAGAAATATCTAAAAATTATCATTAATATTCGAGTAATTTTATCAAAAGATTAGTACTAATATTAAGTACCTGCGCTCTGTTGAGAGTGTGGATGTCTGTTCTTGAATCTTTCGACAAAGCGCTGGTCAACATCATCCAAGAGTGGTCATCGTAGTTGACTCTGTAGAACCCTGAAAATCACCATTGTAAAATACTTAATACGAAATTATAAATATATATTATGATCGCTAAACACATCGTTATATACACATCGATACTTGGAGAGAGCAAATAATGCTGTAACCACAAGAGACTGGAACATTTTGAAACCACGAACCATAGGAAACCAATCAAGTGCATTTACTAAGTGAATCCTAATATACTGTGTTGCCTTGGATTTACATTATAGAAATATTGATATGGCAACAATTTTAATAGAACTAACATTTTGAAGAGAAAGCCTGTCGTAGATATCTATATCGATTGATAATCCACAATTCAAGTTGTTCTCTTTGTCTCTTTATATTTCTGATCTTTACCCTTCAATAGTTTGTTATTCTTACCACAATTTTATTATTATGATAGTAAGACACGTTGAACTTGCAAAACGTTGCAAAATATTAGACAAAAGTTTATAATACCTACGATAATTTCTATAGATGGATACTCCCTTTTTATGTTGGATGGAAATGTTAGGTGTCACAGTCTTGGACTTCTGCTCTGCCCGAGTAAACACTTCTGGCACGATTGGCATCATCAACATATAAAACAATTTTTTTTTCCTTATAAGTAATCATTTCTCCTCCAATCCGCATTACATGTCCGAACTATCTAAGCATATTTCTCAATCTCGTCCATGAAACTTACATTGAATTGTTTTTGGATTACACCAAGCATCTCATTTTGTCTGCGTGTGCTTACTTTGGTACTTAACCCGTTTATTCTATGCCTCACTTGCCAACAAGGTGGATATCTGCTAGCAACAAGAAACTTAGAAATTTTTACCTGTTTGTTGTTTGTTGAAAACCACCCATTCGTGTCCTTTCGTCTTTTCAAGTATTATGTTCTTTTCCTCCAATATGATGTCTGGTTTTGTGTCCTCGAATCTAACTGTAGTTTCTGTCGCAAATGTTATGGGAATTTTATACAGCACGTCCGTTGGAGTTTCTCCGTACGCTACCATTCTCGACTGGGAAAAAATAATCAAACGAATAATACTTTATCCAATAATTTTTCCGGCATAATCTGTGATAAATATAAGTTTAAGAAAATCACATGAGAAAACTGTAAAAGCTATAACTAGATTGGTTCTCCGGGGCTTTCCGCCCAACGAGCCAGTGCTCTATTTAAACCACTATATTACCCTCATACACTGATAAACGAATGTATTATCTACTGTTGATTTGTCAATTTTTCTGCTTTTTGGTGCAAACGAGCATTATCAATAACATTAGTATGAACATGAAATTGCTACATGGTAATTGGGAAGGTAATTTTCCTTGTGCAAAAATATTAAACTTATTCAAATGAAATCATTTAAATCTAATACGAAAAATAATTCGCTACAGGTGTAAAATTAAACTAATCAATCAAATGATATCACTTAAAGCTAAAATTATAGAATTAGGACATGGACCTGGCGAAAAATCATTGGAAACGTATGCATTAAATAATTATGTTATGTTATGAAATTTTGGTAATATTGTCTTTTTTGTTCTTTAATCCATTTTGTAATTTTGTGTCTAAATTTATTTTTGTTTTCCTCTATTTTATTTTCAAGTGTTAGACTGTTGAATGCTTTTATAGCGTGACATTGCTAGTGTCTTTATCCAAAGCTTTTATTTACCGTCGGAGTTTGTATGTTTTCTTTGTACGCTTGACTAACTGGTCTGTTAGTGATATTTTGTGTTTATTGAAATTAGTTTTTTTGGTCAAAAACGTAGTTTAGTAGTGTTGCATATCTAGTACGTAACAGTATCAGTCAGTCTATGTTTTTTAAAGGATCGTTTTCTGTGCGATTTCTATATCACCGATAGCCGAGTTTGTTGCTCCTCCCCAAACAATTATTCCATATTCTATTATTGATTGACAAAGTGCAATATTTATTATTTTCATTTGTTTTATTTTAAATATGTTTCTTATATTAAGGAAAATGGCTATTGTTTTGAGGAGTTTATTTGTGATTCGTTTGATGTGATCTGTCCATTTAGGGGTATAATCAATTACGATTTCTAGATAATTTATTTGTTCTTTTCTTTTCTAGAGAAGGGAAATCTCTACGTATACATATTCCAAATTATTAACTAAAACTCTAAAAACCGTTCCTCATTTTTGTCAACATTTACAGCCGACGAAGTATACATGCATAGACACGTTCATTGCTATGATTTTTTTTATTTGACTTTCAAGTCTTGCCTGCTCTGTTGCGTTGAGAAATTTGTTAGATTTTAAAAAGTTTTGTCAGATATTAAAAAGAAATTTCAAATAATACACACTACGTTCTCCACTGCTATTTCATACGAACATATCTTTAATAGCCATGAGTCATTACAGAAGTTCCTTATTCGTGTTACTCACTTGTGTCAGATTCATGGTTCCGTCTTCATAATTGATATCGACGTACAGCAATGGGTATCCCGCCTGGCTTGTCCAAGACTCCATGACGCTGGCCACAGTTGTTTCAGGGTAAGCGTCTAGACTTTTGTCTTCTGCGGCTGCTTCATCCAAATACTTGAACAGATCAGCAGGCTTGGCGCTTTTAAATTTCCTGAAGAAATATGAATCGTACATGTATTTCCAAGGACCACACAAAAGGTCTATCTGTCCAGAACCAGCGGAACTCTGAAATTCCCAAACTGGGGAATGTTGTTGAACAGAAAAGTAATGGAAGAGGAAGTTTGTGGAGAATGGAGGGTTGGCACGTATAATGCTATCCACATGGTCGCTGAGTATGGCTGAAGGCCTTTATAGAAACGTTCCCATTCTGAATAGTGTTTCTCACCAGAGCTTTATTCCGAAATGTCTACAACTCCGGCATGAGGTACAAATATTTTTTATTTATTTTATTTTACGCCCAGAGGGCATTTACATATATATATATATATATATATATATATATATATATATATATATATAAATATATATATATATAAAGGCAGTACACTTTAACATGAGAAGAAAATCTACATAAATATATGAAATAAAAAAGGCAACACAAATTTAAAGTACAGTGAAAAATAATAACAATAAAGTTATGACAAAGAATAAAATACATAGATGATATAAAATTACAAGCAATATAAGTTAAAAGTACGGTGAACAGAGAATTACAACATCATATGGATTTTGCGTAGTATCGGGGAATCAGCTAGTTGCAGGAGCTCGGAACTGTCCGAAATTTGGATTTTAATAATTAATAAGAAAGTTAATTTGTAATGATTTTTTAAAATAACTAAATAATATTACAGGTTATGTTGGTTTATAATATTCCTTAAAATCATACATTTAATTGCTAAGATGCAATAATACGATAGGTAGAGATATGTTTAGTGAATTTTCCGAAGTAGGTAGTTTAATAAATTTATTAAAGAACATCCTTAGTGAGTACCTTTATCATGGACAAGTGATTTCATTATTTCATGTATCAGCGACATATTCCATACGTCTATATCGTGCGAATACATATTTCCCAAGTTTTGAATTCTGTGTAATGGTAAATTGAACTGCGCCCTGATCAAGGGCGGATCCACCGTTGTGGGCACGGTGGGCATGCCCACAACCCTAATGGACTTGTAACGTCACACTTTCACGGTTTATAGGCTGATGATAATAAACGCTATGCCTTAACAAAATTTAAAAAAAAACACTCACAATGAATCATGAATCGTGCGTGAATCAGAACTCAGCAAAGAGCCATAGACGATATTCTGACATGTTATGTCACATTTTTGACAACATATTATCGTAACCTTTCCCTTACTGTGCTGAAAAAATGCGCCCGCTCCGGTGCTGTGTAATCACTACACAAGCAGAAATGGTCGATTTAAAAGCCGAAAAAAATGAATATTTATAGCAAATCGCTATATTTCATTATAGTTGAAGTCAAAAATGATAATAATTGATATTTAATTGCTGAAACATGAAAAAACATCGGTAGCTCAAAGAAACGATGCTCATACAACATGCGAGGAGACCACCCCGAGTGAATGCCGAGCGTAGGCTTGTTGAAAAAGTATCGATATATCGATATTTTCAATGAAATATATCGATATTTTTGGCCGATATATTTTGAACCGATATATCGATATAAAATATCCAATATCGAAAATTGTATCAAAAACGATATTTTTTCAATTTCGGGGGGGGGGGCGCCTGATTAAAATAATGTACATTGTGTAAATATACACTTTCACACATTGTGTATATATATATATATACACTTTGATTTTAAAAACGTACCATCTAAACATGACCGGTCAGTGGTTCAGTGGGCATCGCGTTTGGGTCCCACCCAGGCGTTCCGTGTTCGATTCCTCAGCTGGCTAAGTCCTCCACCACAACACAAGCAACATCTTCCGCTTAGTGTGGTGGTAGTAGGAGATTTTCAAATGTTGTTGGGTTATTCGTAACCCGGGAATGTTTGTCTTTCTTTAAAAAAAAAAAAATAAATAAAAAAATTTGACCGATATATCGATTTTTTTTCCTCGATATATCGACGTCGATATTGATATTTTAATAAATATCGATACATCGATATATCGATACTTTGTTCCACTTTCGACATCCCTAGCCGAGCGGTGACTGGCAGCGGGTCCGCGTCGTCCGCGCGGGAAACCGAAGGAACAAACACGATTGACGATTGACCAGTAACCGCACGGTTCTCTTTCTTGCGCTTACTTATATCGAAGTAGGTGAGAGTGAGACGTGCATAGAGTCGCACTAGCCGTACGCTTCACGCATTTGTACGTCTTATCCGCAGCGGTGATCGTATTGCCAGACGTTTGATTGTATTGGTGAATTTATTTTCGATTCTCACAAAATATCTCTGATGTGCCCGAAAGGTACTGATTATTATTTTTATTTTATTTTTATTTAATGGTTAAATGTATAACGGAGGATTACCTAAAATCTGAACCCAGAATTTTCCATATTTACGGAGATATGAAAGGTGCAAGAAGCAATGGGTAGTAGATACACATCGCAGGTAAGGAAGGGTTAAATATGAAATTAAACAATTTTTTCACTTTGTTCCACTTGTTAATTTTCACCAGGACCGGTTTCGTCCGACTACGGACATTTTCAGACTAGTGGTTGAAATTCTTATGGTACGGTATTTATATAAACTTAGGCAGGGGTACACATTGTCTCTATATGATGAATGTTTCTATTTTGGGTAAATATTGGATATAGATGAAAACGGTTAATACGCACTTTTTAAAAAAAAAATCTTTTGATTCACCTTAATTACATTAAAATACAACTATTTGCATTGGGTGCAGTGAAAAATATTTCATTTTAAATTTCAAATACGTAAAATTAAAATTAGCTTTCGTTCTGTGAAACGTGTCCGACGTTTTCAAAATTCATTGTCAAATGTCATTTTGTTATGTTGGTATTCTTGACACTATACGAAAAACAAGGAGCGGCTAGACTTTTTTTTTAATGTTAAAAAAATAAAATTCCGCCTAATTAGTACTTACCTAATACGCATACATTTCGTGCGTTGTGATTAAAATTTATTAGCTTGAATTTTTTTTAACCCAAAATTTAATTTTTTTAAGCCTATTTCTGTGATGATATAGCGCCTGCTCGTGTCAAGGCAAAAACATCCCAGTTTTCAAGTAGTTTAGCGGCTACGCTAGGTTCGTATGTGTAACATGGTTTGTGATACAAAAAAGTGCCCAATTTATAGCGCCTGCTCACATCAAGGCAATAAAAACATCCCGGTTTTCAAGTAGTTTAGCGGCTACGCTAGGTTTGTGTAACATGGTTTGTGATACAAAAGAAAGTGGCACTTTTTTAGCACCTGCTCACGTCAAGGCAAGAAAAACCAGTTTTCAAGTAGTTTAGCGGCTACGCTAGGTTCGTTTGTGTAACATGGTTTTTGATACAAAAAAGTGCCTCCTTTATAACGCTTGCACGCGTCAAGGCACGAAAAACATCCCAGTTTTCAAGTAGTTTAGCGGCTACGCTAGGTTTGTGTAACATGGTTTGTGATACAAAAGAAAGTGTCCCCTTTATAGCGCCTGCCCATGTCAAGGCAAGAAAAACATCCCAGTTTTCAAGTAGTTTTGAGGCTACGCTAGGTTTGTGTAACATGGTTTGTGATACAAAAGTGAATGTATTATTTAAAAAATATATAATTACTATAAAAAAAAGCTTGTTTTTTTACGTCGTTTTATTTTCAAAATCCGGTACCTAAATTAGTGTTTACCTAATGCGACCAGATTTCGCGATATCTTCAAAATCTTCTAGCTGCTCGTTATATTTAAAAATGTATCAGGAACGGTGGCGGTTCGTGGTCTTTTTAACGGGGGGTTCAGAAATTCAACAGAAGATATATAATAAAAATTTACTTACTGTTGTCACTCAACTTAAATTAAGTTACTGGGCGGGGTACCTGGTACCTACATACTATTGTTTTTAAATAACTTGATACTCTGCGACACAATAATTAGAAAACCAGATAAGTTTTAGAGGAATTAAATTGTTTAATGGTTTTTACAGTACTCAATGTACGTTGCTCATCATTATTGTTTTTTTCAATAAGAAAAATAACGTAGAATGTAGAATAATATAATTGATATTTTAAAACATAAAAAACACTAATATAGGTGTCACGAAATAAAATTAGCTTTTGTCACTTATACAAAAAATCCATTATACACTTATACAATTTTTTTTATTTCATTTCCAACCTTCTTTCATCTATATTAGCGTTATTTTTTGTATATATAACACTGTATTCCGCCATTGTGAAAAAAAAATTGCGACAGAATATTCGCGACATTCATAACCGAAACTTTAGTAAATGTAGTTACTCGAAACTAAGGGATATAAAAACTTACAAATGCCATTAGCAAAAGGTTGGAGAAATGCAGAAACAAGAAAATAATAAATGTACCAAATTGACTACAAAGTTAAATATCATAATAAATAATAAATACAATATATAACAAATACCATTTAACTTGCATCCATATGGTACAAAGGTCAACCGTCAAACTCGGGCATCGCATCTGCGCGCGGGACTCGTCAATGTTCGGAGGTCACGTGACATCTTGACTCACGTTCGCCGCACCTTGGTGGGTTAATATTGCTTGGTTTTGTTCGTTTCACCGTCACAGGGATCTGAATCGGCTATGATTTTTTTGTATGGACGATTATGTGCGGATTGAATCGCGCACAAAATGGGAATAGGTATCGTATTTTTCGGTGGCGCGAGTTTTAAAGGCGGAATTTTAATGTCGAGCTATCTATAATGTGCTTATATTATTAAACAACAAGTTCGTTTTATTTTCTCATCTTTTTAGTGGGGGTTCACCGCACAAACGCACTTTAGAGAAAACTGCCACTGATCAGGAATACCAACGTACCAAAGTGACAGTGATTACAAAATGGGCAAAATTTAGAAAGACGATGCTAATTTTAATTTTTCGTAATTGAAATTTAAAATGAAATATTTTTCACTGCCCCCAATGCAAATAGTTGTCTAAAATTAAGATGAATCAAAAGAGTTTTGTTTTAAATGCGTATTATAACCGTTTCAATCTACATTAAATAATTGTGTTATTTTGTTGTTTTGTATTTAATAAATTTAATTTCTAATTCAAATAACCTAAAGAATCACTGGCTAAAGTAAGTCAAGTGAGATGCTTAACACCCTGTATATACAAAGATGTGAACCTGTATATCGATGAAATTATCAACGTTATCGCGAAAATAAAACGTAAGCTTGAATTTGTAATTTAAGTAAGCACCTAAATAAAGTTATTTAATGTAAAATGTTTCCTAGCGTTTAATTTTATTTGATATCCTTTGAAGATGTAAAAAAAATATCAAAATCGGTTCAAAAGTTGTAATGGTAATGGTAACCTAATTAAGTCTCGCCTGGAGTGAGATGCACTCACTTGCTGGTCATTCTTACTACTCCTGAGACAGCTTCAAGATACCTATTTACCCAGTCTATTGTCCGTATATTGGCTTACTGACTACTAGAAAAAATAATAATTTATTGATTGAAATTGGTTTGGAATTTAATCGAAACTGTTTGACTATTTAATTGGACGAAATCGGGTCTGGCTTCCTCCAATGATGACTTCTATTCCTAAGGCCAAAGTCCTGATGCGCGGAGAAAAGGAAATAATCAAATTCAAAAGGCGTTCATGGGCGAGGTCTAAGAGTATGGATATTAGAGAGACGGCATGTGAAGTGTGCCCGCGCGCTCCAAGTGTGCCTTTTCGAGAATTTTACCCAAACGGCTTACATTGGCTGCTGGTTTTTGGTCGTTTAATACGTTCCGACAGCAGCCATTTTACATGGTGACAGCCAATGTCAACCGTGTAGGTAGAATTCTTGAAAAGGCACACTTGGAGCGCGCGGGCACACTTCACATGCCATCTCTCTAATATCCATACTCTTAGACCTCGCCCATGAACGCCTTTTGAATTTGATTATTTCCTTTTCTCCGCGCATCAGGACTTTGGCTTTTATACTCTTAGGCCGAGGTCGTACTTCGACTCGCACTTGGCCGATTTTTGGGTGGCTGTGCCCACAACCTTTTTTAAGGGCTGGATCCGCGCCTGGCCCTGATCGTAGTATTACCACAATAAAATGGTAGTATTGACATATACAAATACAAATAGGCGCAGCTCGGAATATCCCGGCGAAGTAAATTTTTGTTTTACTAAATAGATTTACTTTACCTGGATCTCAATCTGTATTTGAAAGACCTGTAGGAAATGCATAAAAGACATTTACGTAACTGCTTCTCAATCTCAAACTAACTTCCAATACCATTATTGATGTACCCAACGTTTAACAAATAAACATAACCGAGAAGGAATTAAAATTAATTTTTTTGGCATTCGTTATATTTTCCCAAGCAAATAGATAGTCAATCTTTTCTTCCTCCCATTTGTCAAGCAGCTCGTGGTGAATGATTTTACACAGATTTAATAAAGCCAGAGCATGCCATTATATATAGAAACCTTTGCACAACATATCACTAAAGATTCATCACAATACGCATACGGGACAAACAAAGAAACATTAATTTTTATACAGGGTGTATCGGTACGTACCCGACACTTTAACCAGGGATTCCTGATCATATTTAGAGTAAAAAATGTTATGGCGACTTTGCTCTCCGGTAACGTTTATTTTCAATAAAAAAAATAAAAAAAATTCCACACGCCGTCACTGTCCACATCTCCGCGCTACCCCCACCTCGCCTATCGCCGCGATTTCTATCGCGTTATTGGTGCGGGTAGCGAGGTGGGGTAGAGTGGAGTGGTGGACAGTGACGTAGTGTGCATTTTATTATTATTTTTTATTGAAAATAAACGTTACCGGAGAGCAAAGTCGCCATAACATTTTTGACTCTAAATATGATCAGGAATCGCTGGTTAAATTTTGTCAGGAACGTGCGGATACATTAAGATTTAGGTACGCCGGTAAAAAATTCACTTACATATTTGTCAGATAATTTGTCAGTGCTTTCTTGAAGGTCGCCGTTCCAATCCAGTTTTCGATCATCCTGAGTACGGATCCGCCCTTGTTGTAAGAGATGGTTCCAAAGTGACCATCGATCTGACCAGGCGAGTAGACTTTGTCGTTGGTCATGGGGGCTGAATTGAGAGTGGCATCGGCTAGCAAGGCAGTTTGCAGCTGAGCGAGCACAAACTGGGTTGGCATGTCCATATCCTCTCCATGCTAGTCAAATAAACGAGACAAAAACCCAATTAGTCAATAATTTAGTACATTCTCGATTAGGTCGAAAAGTAGACCAAATTGACCAAAATTATATTTTTTTGTTAACCCCGAGAACAATAATTATTTACAGACAAATGACGTTATATCATACAAAAATAGTGACAGTTATGTATAGTTCTTTGTATTTTTCATTAGATATGTACCTACATCAAAACTTTTTATACCATGTCTTTTGATAGCAGCCAAAGAAGAGACGTTTTGAGCAGAACCTAAGCAAATATGTGTAAAACCTGTTGTGAGGGTTTTCTTGATTCAATCAATAAATCTGACAGTAAATAGGCAACCCGCAGGTCCTGTTAGTATCTAGTTTATGACATAAAATTTACTTACAGATAAATACTCCTTTTTTAAAATGGGCGCAAATTACTTTTTTGCATAAAAACCTTAACTGAAAATCACAAGCCGAGTAAAAAAAAGTTCGGGATTGTTAACAAAATTGATAATTTACATAATACCTACTCGTACAATCCGATTTTAATTGGCTTAAGTGTCCTGAGAGAATCCAATTCAAACTCTGCTGGATGGTTTTTAAAGCATTACACGACATGGCGCCACCCTACCTGTGGGAACTGTGCATTCCAAACGACGTCAAAACAATATCTTCAACAGCCATATGTAGACTCTCAGTTCCTCAGCGCAATCCAAATACCAATTTCGGACACCGGGTTTTTGCGGTGGCAGGCCCAACAGCTTGGAAAAAACTCCCTTCACATTTGCGAAAGATGGACTGAGTTCAGATCAAAAATCAAGACTCATCTTTTCAAATTGTCGTATCCGGAATAATGACCATATTTTTTCAGTAGTATTTCATTACTCAGTCCATCGATTTATCTTTCCCAGTTTTATGTTATAACAATTTTTATAAGCATTAATTATTAGCCTGAAACACTCATCCATATTGAAAGAATTTTCCGAGAAAAGATACATATCGCCGACGGGACTCGAACCCGCACCCTTTTGATTGCCGGTCAAGTGCTCTACCATTAAGCTACGACGGGTTACCTCCTACCCACCAAATGATTCAATATATACCTAGTATTTCATTCAACAATTACTGCTTATTACATTTTTTCACCTGCAAACAACCAACTTTATTTTTCCCGTCGGCGATATGTATCTTTTCTCGGAAGATTCTTTCAATAAGGATGAGTGTTTCAGGCTAATAATTATTGCTTATAATAATTGTTACCCTTTGTGCTATGCATAAAAAATCTTGTCTTAAACATTAGTTTATCAATTAAAAAATAATAATTAAAACAATTTATTAAGCATGAACTTCATTTTTGTAATATTTTTCCATAACTCACCATTGACAGCACGAGCAGTAATTATAGAAAAAATATGTGTTTCTAAATATAAGTAAGTTTGTTACGTAGTCGTAAATATATGATAGTTGTAAGTCATAATACGAGTAAATACCCACTCGGTCATTTAAATATGTATAATTTTAAGTCACTAATAAGTCCTAGTTTTATTTCACTTATTATAAGTTTTTGTTTTAAGTCACAGTTATCAATCTTAGTTATAATGTATATTTTCAATGTATAAACAAAGTTGTACAGCGCCCTTGGGGTGGTTTTCTCACAAAAACGGCGTTACATAAATTATTATTATTATCATTAACTTTCAACCCAGTAAGATGCTTTTTCTCAGGGACTAAATATTTATGATTTAAAAAAAAAAAAATTATTACAGAAAAACAGGTTTTTTTTCATGTTAACATTATACCTGCAAAGCTACTGCAAGTAGCTTGTCTGCAGGAAAACAGTGTGAAGAAAACATTGTACAATTAAAATATCTAAAAAAATTTGAAAGTGCACTAGGTACAGTCAGTCAATATAGAAAATCTGATTCCAATAGCCATGCTTTTAACAATAGCGCAAATTTAGGTGTCAAATAACATTTTTTCAAATCATATGGCAGCATATTAAATATAAGTGGTACAATGTATTCCAAAGTTCTCTAGCCATGTTTATTAGAAAATCTAGGTACTATCAATCCTTCTTTTTGTGTAAGCCTAGTATTGTACACGTGATCCACCATAGTTTTGTATGGGCTATCTAGAATATGTTGCATACAAATTTTATGTCATTTTAATCATTTCTCGAGTTGACCATCAACGAACTGCAAACCCCGATTGAGCTAGTTATGGAGAATTGTTAGTGTATATGTTACCGGAAATGTATGGAATCTAGGAATTGTATACAACTCCTTGGAAATGTATACAATTCCAAATCTATTTAGGAAATGTATAAAATATTGTTCTAAAAATTATTTAATACATACATATCCTAAGAAAATTTTGAAAAATTTCCTAGGAATTGTATATAATTCCAATATTGTATTAGGAAATGTTTAAAATAAATGCTTTCTGTAATAAAACACGTTGTTTTATTTGTTATATTCTTATACAGTTAAACTTTCATTTGGTAAGTAATCAGTCTGTTATTTAAGTAATTAACATGGTTTGTGATATAAAAAAAGTGCCCCCTTTATAGCGCCTGCTCACATCAAGGCAAGAAAAACATCCCATTTTTCAAGTACTTTAGCGGCTACGCTAGGTTTATGTAACATGATTTGTGATACAAAAGAAAGTGCCCCTTTATAGTTATATTATTGTTAAATGTTTTACATTTCCGATTGCTATTTAGGAAATGTGTCAAATATAGTTTATTTCACATATTTCCATGCGATTTTAGGAACTACATATATTTCCTAGGAATTGAATACAATGACGGATTACATTCATTTCCGTTAACATATACATTCATTAATGTACGTGTTATTTTATTATCATTCAACGAAGTTGTTATGCGTGGCCGAGCCTTTACTCACCATGTCAGGCAGGATGAACTGGAAAAAGGTGGCAAAACCCTCGTTGAGCCAGGTGTCGCTCCACCAGTGAGTGGTGACCAGGTCCCCGAACCACATGTGCGCGATCTCGTGCGCCATGAGAGAGCTGATCTGCTGCCTGTACTTGGCGGACGATTCATTCTCATCGAACATAAGTATGGCTTCCCTAAATAACAAATACAAAATAATATATTTTTACAATAAGACAAACACTTAACCACGAATATTTATTATTTTACATATCGACCGGTTTCGCTTCGACCAAGCTTCATCAGGATATAATAATAACATTAATAACTAAATAATAAGACAGAGTTGTTGCTTATATATATATATAGGTTGGGAGACAGAGGGAGAAAGAATGTTACAAAGGGACATAATTAGACAGATACAAAATTATTTGAAAGAGATACAATTGCTAATTAATAAATGGAAGGGAGACAACAATATATGTAATCCCAAGTAAATATATAAACAGTTGTTGATACTCAGATAGAAAATAAAGGTTTTATGTATTTTACATTATAAAAGAAATTACAATAATTAAATACATAATAATAATACTTATTAAACATTTAAGAACAACAATACATAATATCATGGGCTGGAATGAATAGCGGGAAACAAAGGTGTATTTTTAGCCAACGTTTCGGGTAGCGTTACAGTATCCATCATCAGGGCAAAAGGGCAACACGGTATTGTATAAATTATAAAATAAGATCAGCTCCAATATGTTCCTATCTGGTGTGTAAGCATGGTCGATCGATATGAAGTTACCGACCGATTGTCGGTAACTTCTCATCGTTCCCTAGGACAACTGCAGATCGCAAACGAATATGTGACAGTTCACAATGACTAGTTTCCTTAATATATTCGATATCAACTGTTGTTTGTACGTTAGCGATCTGAGGTTGTCCTAGAGAATGATGAGAAGTAACTGACAATTATCCTACTAATCCTTATCGATTGACCATGATAGCACCCTTGGTGTTCTTCGTAGACTGGGTTCATGGAGATCTAAGTTTCGGAAATAATGAAAACGTCGCCCAGGAACCATTTATTGGGTAGCCAACATCCCTGCCATTGGTCACCTCAAGGGGGGGAGTGCCCGGGCTCATGGGGGTGACGTTTATCTATGTCTTGGCGGTGATAACGTCTTCACACTTACTGATTTATACGTCCATTACTCCTGTACCAACAGACCCCCCAGATTCCTTACCACCCTCCATACCTTTTTCTATACCATTTTAGAATTGATGCCTGTTGATCGATATGTTTAAAAGAAATCCGTTCATTATAGTCACACCATAAAAAATCAAAAGCGTTTCTACTAACCTATAGGTCAAGAGACCCCAGTTTTCCATAGCTCCAGCAGAGAAATCTGGAATGGCAGCCTGGTCCATCTTCATGTGAGGATCGGTGTCATAGTAATTGACTCCGGTATACTTGTCCATCGAGGCTACGAGATTCTGACCAGTTTCAAAGGGATATTTGCCCATAGTCTTAGCTCCTGGACGAGCCCAAACACCGAATGGCTTTTCACTGTCCTCTGGTGTCTGGCCAGCCGCTTCAAATTCTGAGACTATGAAAGCCAGGAGATATGTGGACATCTTTGGGGTTTCGAAAAAGGTTTCAGAAACAAATCCTGCTACGGTCCTGTAATTTATTAATGCATCATCCGAGATTAAAAAGCTTAATTACTAGCCGATTACAGCCGAAGAGTTCCTAACAGAACTCTTTTAGAAGAACTCTTACAGAAGTTCCTAACAGAACTCTTTTAGAAGAACTCTTACAGAAGTTCCTAACAGAACTCTTTTAGAAGAACTCTTATAGAAGTTCCTAACAGAACTCTTTTAGAAGAACTCTTACAGAAGTTCCTAACAGAACTCTTACAGAAGTTCCTAACAGAACTCTTACAGAAGTTCCTAACAGAACTCTTTTAGAAGAACTCTTACAGAAGTTCCTAACAGAACTCTTTTAGAAAAACTCTTACAGAAGTTCCTAACAGAACTCTTTTAGAAGAACTCTTACAGAAGTTCCTAACAGAACTCTTTTAGGAGAAGGGAGTCGAAGAGGTGTTTATTTTTATATTATGGAGAAAATATCGGTTTTATTTTATTTTATGTTTTCTGTGTGCAAACGGCATCCTCGAAAAGGAGTATCTTATTTATTTATTATGAAAAATATTGAATCCTATAAAAAACATATCATCACAAAAACAATATCGAACACAATAAGAGGAAACGCGGGCGGCCTTTTGTCCATACAAATGAATTTCCGTCTTTCCTTTCTGGATTTTGACAAAAGTGTAAATATTTTTTATTACAATATAGGCATCGACCAGTGGTACCTACTTTTTGCTTTTTGAAAAGTTATTTCTTACATGAGTTATGACTTATGACCCTAAAATCCAAGGGGGCAAGGGACAGCAACAGTTTTATCATATACATAATTATTATTAATTTGTCGACTTTTTAGCGTTTCCTCCCAAAAAACATCTATTGAGACGTGCCTTGTTTAAAAAAACATTTTTAGAAGTCTTGAAATCACCGACATTTAACATAAAAAGTATTTTTTTTATGTGAATATCGCACGAGTTCCCAACTGCTCTCATCTGGAGACAGTGGGATTATTATAGAAGAATCTCGCTTTTCAGATCTGATCACTTGATCACCGAACACGACAAAAGCCACTTCATGCAATGGTTCAATTTTGTACTACACCAGGGCGATACGGAAAGTATCTTCCATTATGGAACGTGATGCAAATAAACCATATATTTTTTTAAATTTATTATTTTTGAAATACTACGAATTAATCTAGTGAGCGTCGGGACGAACTTGTTGGAAGACAAATTTGCACCATTCATACCAACGAAAGCAATCTCCAAAGCAATCTCAAATTCTATGATTAAGATCTTTGATCTTTTGAATAATGTCTTAATTCTTAATTAAATCTTAAAACAATATGTATTTTTGGTTTCGATGTTAATTTTAATATTAACACGCCCTTTCTTGGTCAAAGCCTAATAACGTTGTTGTTCTTTTTTCTTTTTGTAAATTGTTTGGTTGTGTTTTGTAAATTGGTTGGTTGCCAAATTGGTGTTGCCAAGTTGGTTGGTCATGAAAGAACATGTTGAATTTAATACTCACGTATTATCAGTTAGGGCTTTATTGATTGGCATGTTAGACAAAGAGGATTTCATAGAAGCTGGACGAATGATGGTCAGGGTGAATTTGGCCTTGAACTCGGGCTCATCCAGGCAGGGGAACACTTTCCTGGCGCTCACAGGCTGGAACTGGGTTGTACCGAGCCATCTGAAAACAAAACCTTTTATAAAGCTGCTCGCAATAAATAAAAACATTAAATGAAACAAATAACTTTGTGTACACCACATATATAATCACAATTGTCAGGATAATAAGAACATGCAATAAAATTACAAAAGAAACAAACAAAATACAAAATTTGCCAACCACATTTTAGAAACAAATCACGCTTTTGATATAAATAAAGGGTTAAAAATTTTACACACAAAAACAACAGATTTACAATTAGCAAACATAGAATTTTTAGAAAATTAAAAAAAAAAAAAACAATAATAATTTTTAGAAATTAGAAAAAGGGTTAATATTAAATTAAATATTATATATGTATTTTAATTAACATTACAGAGCGTCTTTTGATTTGTTCTATGACAACTCAGAATCAACTCAACACCTTTTTGAAAAGTCATTAAAAGCTATGAAAACAATGAAACATAGCACATAACCTAACCCAACATAACCTATGTAACCAATTTTGTAAATATTTTTTTCATATCTTTTAATAACTTTTCAAAGGAGGTGTTGGAAAATTAAGTTGATCCTGAGTTGTCCTGTCACCCTTTTGATTATGTTGTCAGCTCCAAAGTGTTTGCTTTCGTTAAAAAAATATTGTTATAACTTACTTGGTTACACCTTCTTCTTCGTAAGAACTCCTGTAGAATCCCTCCATTTCCTCCCGAATTCTTCCAGTGTATGCGGAGAACGTGAGTTCATACTCTGCATTGATTGGTAAAGCGGCGGGGAAATTTACAGTCAATAAGTCATATTCGGTATTAGGTACCAAAGTCACAATATTAACTTCTAAGTTTGTATCAATGCTTCTTAGTTTAACATTTGCAGGGTCAATAATTAGTCCATTTGAGTGCAGAACAATTTTGTCCAAGCCATTCGTCAAAGTTTTAAATTGCATGACGACGCTCCCCTCAAAAGTAAATTCTTTGTCGTCACCAGTTTTGAAGAATGGCTTTAAAATGATCTTGTAACTCATAGCTTCGTAGTCCTTAGGCAATCTGTAAAGAGTCATGTCAACTTCTGCCTTTGACTCTACGGCCTTTTCCGATCCACTGAAGTCCTCGAAGGGCAGAGCTGAGCAGCATTGCAGGGCGAATGCAGCCAACACTAGTAGCAAAAGTCGCGCCATATCTGAAATTAAAAATAGCCATTTAATGTTTTTATATCAACTAGATTCTTTCAGCCACTTGCATTTTTATAAATATTTAACTTTAACTTGTTGTTTTTAAAATCAGCTTAACGGGCCGCTCTGCCAATTTCTACCGATTTCTGACACGTTTTCCTTAAACGTTTGAAATTTTTAAGCTCTTTAAAAAATATATGTTATTCTTTAAGATAGTAGATAGAAATTCCCTCGATAGAAATAAATCGCAAAGTATGCTCTAAAAATTATTATTAATACGTTTGTTTCTATTATTTTACAAGTTATATGTGTAAAAAAAATCATAAAGTTTCTTTGAATGCTACTTGACACATCCCCCACGAGATTTTTGCTCTTTTACAAACGAGTCGTCTTTTATTAAACATTTTCACAATTTTCGCATGAATTTTATAGTTTTTAATGTTAGCGCGCTTGCTCTCACGTTCGTATTGTCGTATCTCTCCATCTTCTTATTTTTGAGCGGCGTATCGCGCCCTTAACGGAGATCAAGCAGGTTACATCACTTTTACTCTTTAAAATATAGTTTATTTACCTGATATTTTTTTTATTGATGATTTAACGTGATATAAATTGTAGATATAAACACGGTAAGGGTACCGCCGCCCTTATTATTTACCGCATTTAGTGGATAACCAATACCGATGCCATAGGTTACCTTAAGTAGTTCGGTACGTTTGGTGACTTAGCAGGGGTTCCCGGGTTCAAAGGGTGAGTTTTGTCTAGGTCTTAGCGCTACATGCGTTTGCCCACCTCCTGTTTAGTGGGCCTGGTTGAGGGAGACCTTTTTACCTCTCCAGTCGGACTCACCCAAGTCCGTTCCTTTTGCTGCATTAAGAGGGGTAGATTCATACGTCCATCACATATGGACACAGATTCTTATCCATCCCTCTTTCCCTTTTTCCTTCCCAGAACTTGCTTTCCCAAAAAAAGAACCTCCCCACATCATTCCCAAAGATAACATAGATCCAGAGGATTTTTTTTCCTTAGGGCCTCCTATGTGAAGCTAATGTAAAAAAAACTAAAATAGGATGAGCCAGTTCTGAGGCGACAAAAATTCTATATTATTTTAATATCTAAAGAAATGAGAAACAAAAATAAACAAACGCCTTATTTTTTTGTCAGAATCACGGTATTGCAAGTTGGAACCTTATTGTTCCAAGCGAAACAAAGCAAATCTAACGATGTTGCTGAAAAATGTTTTATTTGTTGAAGAACTAAGTTGCCCTTAAAATTTGCAGATGGAACCTTGTTGTTCTTAGACATACATATTAAAAATAGAAAATTCAAATACAAATAAAAAGTTTTCGCTACAAAGTTTACATGCATTTATTATATTGTACATTCGTCATAAGTAATAAGCATTAACTTTGTGGTTCGCCATAATTTACAATAAAAATATATAAATTTGGCTCATCTTATTTCCACCAATCATATGGACACAGGGGTTCAAATTCTTCACCGTAATAATAAAAGCAACTTAAAACCAACTAAAACTAGCTGGTTTCTATGTCTTGATTGGTCAAAAAGCTTGTTTAACCATAGACGAAGAACAATCAGCTGACAGCTGGCAACTAGCAACGGTCGACCACGGCAATCAGCAACGCAAGTCGTGAGTCACCGCTTGCGTTACCATTGACAACGGGGTTTTGTGTGATTGTGAAGTGTGCGGGCCATCACATTGTCATACAAAGACAGTTGCCAGTTAGCAGTTTTCAGTTGCCTCAGTGGGCGGAGGCGCTTAGAAGCATTTGAAATTAAAAAAATGAACTCGGATTTGTATTGAATTTAAGTATTATTATTAAAATTGGATCTGATTGTGTCAAGAATTAGATAAGCGATGAAGTACCTACCTGTAAAATAATATTTCACGTGAAGTGATTTAATTGTGGTGTTTAAAATGGCAAATTGACGGACGTGTCAAGAACTAAATTATAATGCTTAACTAGAAATAAATAATGGCTTTGCTGTATTGGCAAAAATTGGCAACTATATTT
This sequence comes from Limnephilus auricula, assembly GCA_951813805.1. Taxonomy (NCBI): domain Eukaryota; kingdom Metazoa; phylum Arthropoda; class Insecta; order Trichoptera; family Limnephilidae; genus Limnephilus; species Limnephilus auricula. Next base: position 39,684,346 of record OX638389.1, on the reverse strand, counting down.
ATTATGAATTGTATGAATGTTTAAGTGGATTGTAAATATATTCTGTTTATTTTTGTAATGTACCACTTAAGCACATAATGTTAATTGTATCTACTTGTTCTCATATCGGTCAAGTGCCTCCTCGTTCACAAATTTATCCTAGATCAGGTGTGGTCACTTAACATATCCATGTCAAGTACTGTTTTAATTATGATAGTATCTTCCTTGTCGAATAACGGATTAAATATTTCAAAAATTCGAGAGATAAACCGTGTGAAAAAGACTTATGGCGAGGATGTGTTCCGTGTGCTTTAAATAAACTTAAATATGGTTTACTTTTGGTGAAATTGATCAAACAATTTCAAATATCGTATATTTTTCCTGAAAAGCTTCATTGGGCTGCCTAGAGTGTCTAGGGCCTTAAATTAGAAAGGCGTACATTGTCAACATAAGCTGTTTCTTTCATATCGGTCAAAACACTTGAAAAAAACCCTTGACTCTATCCGAAAACAAGCGGTCCGTTGAAAGATTCCCTAACAAATGGTGTTAAGTGTCCGATGACACCGTGTGGACTGTAAAACTAAATTATGTGTAGCGAAATTACGAGTGTATAAGATTGTGTTTTTAAATCGACAAGGGGGGAAGGAAACGATAGGAATGGCCCTTACCTTGATGATGAGGTGACAGCTCCCAGCTCTTCATCCACGATCACTTTCCAATGATGATGACCCGATGGTCTTCACGACAATTATAATATAATTATATTATTGTTATTTGCGAGATTTGCGAGATTTGCGAAATGCTTGTACAAGCCCGATCGAGTTTTTCAAGATAACAACTGAATGTTTTTATTCAAAACAAGGAAGTCCAAAAGTGTTCTATTTCCAAGTGTTTTTTAAATCATCTTCTTCTGCTTCTTGGGTAAGGGCCTTGATGTGAAAGGAGGGGAATCAGAGGGAAGGTATATTTGGTAAGGAACATGGGTATAATGGATTAATGTCCTAAAGTTATTTCAACACTAAACAAATGGAATGCAATCTTTAGATCTTAGGTGTCAGATGGGAATGCTGTCCTTGTTCTACTGGTATTTCAATAGAGTATCCTCCAAAGATCCAGCGTAATTGACCCCTTCGGCACCAGTGCATAGCCGGGAAACACACCGAACATTTTTTGTGCGCGGTTAATATTTGACACACGAGAATGGACGTTTCTATGGCTCGTTCTTGAGTCCAACAGCTCGTCTATGGAACGATTTTGTCGGCCTCTAATTTCCTCCCTTCTTCAACATGGGTCTCTTCAAGGCCTATGTTCACTTCTTACTTTTTTTCTAAAAGATCCTTTACGCATTATCCCCAAAGATGACATTCATTGGCTTTTGAGTAAGTTATTTTCCCAAGGGCCTCCTGCGTGTACTTAATGTAGCTAAATTACTTAAATTTTCATATGAACAGTAAAAAACAGTATATACATGAAAATAATTAACTAAATTAAATAAATAATCATCTTCAAGTGATTTTTTATTCGCTCTGCAGAAAGCATAGTGATGTACGAAACTAATTGTCCTTAAACCTAAATAAACTGGTTTAAACAAAAATGTTTTTAAGTCTCATATTTGAATGCTATCCATTTTTTGGAAAAAGTAACTGATATCACTAAGTGGAATTAATATTACCATCAATGTCCTGCGTTTTTACTAAAACATCATCGCATTGTGCGACTTGAAATGAATGATGGTGGAGAAATTTGAAAAATAGATTTTACTAAATTGTTGCTGTCACTGTTGCTCTTACTCCACCTGATATTGAGCGAAAGGGACAATGCACCTCGGGCTACTAATACCTAACTAAAATCGAGGTTTTGTATTCCCCACTTTTCTCCTCCAAAAGTGGACTGATTTAAAAAAAAAATTACCAACTACATAAGAAAAAAACTATTCTATGTCTGTACGTTTTGCTTTTTTTAAAAAAACATTGTCTAGTTTGTATACTGAACGTCTTCTGACGGCGTTTAAACTAATCATTTTTATTGATTTTTGGAAGGTCATAATATCTATAAAAAGTAACTTATCAAAAAAAACAAAAATTACCAACACGCTAGGAGTTGATATCTATTTTATGTAAAAACAATATTTTCTCTAGGGTTAAAATCCAGAGAGATAAATAGGGAATACGTTTGTATAGAAAAATCACCTCCGGGTATCCGCTTAAGCATACCGCCGTACGTGGTGCACTGATTAATATGAATTTTCTATGTCCACCGTATCAGAAAATGTCTATAATATTTACACGTGTAAACAGTTCTCAATATAATACGAAATATTTTCCTAATACGTTTCCAAAATAATTTGATTGAGGGGAAATTAATCTATAAACTTTACGCAGACAAAATGATTTATTAACGCTTAAAATAGAAAAGATAAGATTGTCAAAGTACAACGATATTAATTAGGTACTAATTGCGTTTTAAGGTTTGTGTTTTATGGTAAACATATTTGTCGATTTTAGGTAAATAATTGAATTGGTAAATAATGGACAAAAAATAAAATTATATAATTATTATAATTTCGGAAGGTCAACTGTCGGGGGATCTACTGCGATCTATGTTGATTAATAAAACTGATGTCGCTAGTTGAGAAACATACTTCGACTGATAGGACCCAAAGGAGTAAAAAAAAATAACTGTGATCTATCTGTTCAGGAAAGATTTTAGATATTTGAAATTGCTTGTTCATCTAACAAAATTTAAGGAAAAAATGAACTAAAAATTACTTTGGATATACAGATACGCCCAAAAAGCACTTCTGTTGATTAAAATACTCCATAATATTAGTTCTCTTTATTTTGAACCAATTTCACGATCTTTCAACGAAATGAAATTATGTCAACTTCGCCTATTTTTAATATTTTATGTATTTTTTTGGTAAGCCTTAACACTCTTAATCGAGGATCATTTAAAGAGGGAACATGAGTGAAATTTTAACGTACTGTGTCATGTTCCATATATTGTATTGTAATTTATAACAATGCAACCTCTGATTTAAACGAAATACCAGACCTGGCAAAAAAATTAATCACTAACGATGATGACCACTAAACTATCATTTATTAAACACGGTTTTTTAACCTCTTACGTCATAAAATACCTACAAATTATTAATTAAAAATATTGAATTGCAAATCACAAATAATTAATTATGATTAATTAATCCATAATTATCGTGTTTTTTTAGATATCTCTTAGACACAATTTTTGTCATTGCGGAATCTAGATCTTTTTATATAGATATAAGTGCTCTCAAATCGCACCTGAATTCAAAAAAGGAGAAAGTTTACAATCTATTTTTCCTTCTATTTGTTCAAAACATGTATTTTTAAATGTAAGTATGATAGTTGTAAATCTCTAACTTTAAGAGCGATTGACCAGCGGCTGAGAATAAAAGTTTTAAAATGCTTGCAACTCTACAGGGAGGTTCCAATGAGAAAGATCGATTATTCCCCTTATCAAGTTTTTTAAATTAAAAATTTAATATCGATTTATTTCATTCAAAACTTGCTTTAATATATACCTACAGTCAAGTAAGCAATAAAAATGCTCAAAACGCAAGATAATAAATTATTAAATATCGTGTACTTCTTGTAAGTATTATTTGATCATCAAGTATTTATGATTTTTCAATAATGTCTAAACAAAATAAGTGTGTAAAAAAAAATTGAAATATTTTATTTTGTAAGGCCTTAAATAAATAGAAAAACTGAGTTTAGTTTTGTCACAAAACACGTTCTCGGATATATTTTTTAATGATTTTAATTTAACTAAATTTAAAAAATTAAAACTGTGTTGAATGGATTATGTAGTGATTTATTTTATTATATGATTTGAAATTTGTGTTGTTTAATAGAATTTATCGTTTGAAAATTGAACAAATCTGCCAACGACCAACGTATAACCTTAGTATCTTAAAAATACACTTAGTTTTTCAAAATTTTAAAACTGCGTGCACCAGAAAAAATAACAATATTTCAAAATCGAATTAGGTTTTTTTTTGGAAAAAAGAGTCAATACGTCTAGAATTTAATTTAAAAAGGGCTAATTTCCGGTATTTTCTGGTTATATAATACCCTCTTAAGTTACAGCTAAACATGATTCCTTTTAAGTCACTACTATAAGTCATTAGTTAAAAGTCTTAGTCGTAGATGTAAGTCACTAGCTATAGTTATAAATCTTAGTTGTTATCCAGTTATACTCATGTTATTTGTTCAGCGCCCTTGACATGATTAAACAAGACAAATTTTATTATTATTGCCAAAATGAGATTTCGAAGAACGACCCCATACCTTTTCTCACCCTGAAAGCCGAATGTTGATAATAATTGAAGAAATTTTGAACATTTGTCGTCGAAAGTTGGACAAAAATTACTGAACATCTGATTCCAAAAATCTCTATAAATTCCATAATAATGTAATTTATATAATAGTATCTACGTATTTCACAAAATACTGTGCAAGTTATCATGTTACTACTTAATTTTAAAAAATGTCAGAAAAGTTAAATAACGTGACAGATGTATGTACCCATAAGTGTTGATAATATCGTTAATTAGAGTGTTGATTAGAGAATGCTAGAACAAGATCGTCTAGAGTCTAGACGTAAGAGAAAAATTGAATTGGTGTCAGTAGGTAAGCCGCTCGCTGGGTACATTCACGTTTTCTGGAATGTATTACGCTTTACGTCCTCAATAACTTCTACAGATCTAGATAAGATTTCAAGAGGCAGGACCAACCTAACAATGATAATGCCTTTGGGGAGAATGACTACACTTTTAAACAACATTTTTTATGAAGTAGACATTTTTCAGTTAAACTTCGGTGATTTGAAGATTGGAATACGTATATTATTGCACGGATAATTAAGGATATTTTAATTAATTATTAGTGACCAGATTGGAATACCCAACATCTCTTTTCCCAAATGTGATATATTCCTATTGTCTCCGGGATGTTGGGACTCTTATTATACAAATAATTGAAAAAAAAAAATATTTGTGTGTATATTTTTTAATTCACATTTATACCTATAATATAAAAAATTGTGTTTGTTTGTTTGTGTATTCGTATGTTATGAGCGCCCATACCGTTCATCAGATTGCCATGAAACTTTTGGAATATGATGTGCGCATACCCGGGATGGTTATAGGATAGTGAGCTCTGGCGTTATGAAATTATTTCAAATACTATTCATCCGATTGCTATTAGTTTTTTTAATTGTTGTGAATGTGAATATTTCTATTTATATATGCTGGTGAGCTCTGGCATTATGAAATTTGCTTTAAAAATGAAGTAGGTCACGCGAGTTGTTGGAAAAAATGGTGTATTTTATGGAGTTGAGCGGCAGGGAAAAAAGGCTGGGGGAAGCGATATGCGGGAGGGTCAGATGGGGAATTAAGGAGGGGGGCAGAGAAGAGGAGGCGGAAAAGGAACGGGGACGATTGGGAAATGACACGAAGGGAAAAACAATTTATTTATTTAAGTAGTATCTAATGTTCAATATTTTTTATTGAAAATACTCCCGAAAATATCACTGACCCTAGGAATGTTCCTATGGCTCGAAGATATTATTCTCTTATCTGAAGAATTTATTCGATTTTATGGTATTCACGTAAATAGTAAAGGCAGTAAAATTAAACACTAATAACGCTTGTAAAGAGATATGGCAAGAAGACACGTAAAATCCTAATGGAAAGTTGTTTTTATTATCATGCCTTCAATTCATATTAGTTTATCACTAGGATCTAAATTTTATTGTAAATAATTATTCCCTCTACAATATGCATTTTAGGATAAATAAAACATGCAGAAATGTTTGATTCTTTCGATTTTTAAACTCGCCCCGCCTGTATTCCATATCTCTTAAAATAATTGACAATAGGAAAGTTGAGTGAAAAATATTTTAATTATAAAAAATATTTTCATGTGGATGACATGCAAACATAAATACCAGTTTTTTTTTTAAAGTTCGATATCATAATTAAATTAATTCTACAAGTTTGAATTTCATTAAAGCCCGCGAAAACGCCCTGTTAGAGATTGGAGAGTGTGTTACGTCGTCGCACGTCATCTGGTCCCTTGTTTGTGTGAAATATAAGGGAACATATTTACAAAACCGGGACACGCTTAATATGGACGAAAAAAAGTATTAGTAGGTATTAACTAGTACTAATCAATTCAGTTGCCGGAATTTCGAAAGAAGTGCATTTTAATGGTTATTTTTTCAATTTAAAAACACGAAATGTCATTTTGCACCGACTGCTATGTTAGGAACAGTTTAGGTGAAAAATGACTTTTCGTGTTTTTAAATTGAAAAAATAACTGAATTCATTAATACTAGTTAATATCTAACTACTACCACTTTTAAAATTTATTTTTTCGTCCATGTTCCAAACAAGGGACCAGATAAAGTCACACACTCTCCTGTACCGTGCCGGGCGTTTGCGCGTGCTTTATAAAATTCAAACTTGTAGAATTAATTTTATTATGACTACGACCTTAAAAATATATATATATATACTGGTATTTAAGTTTGCATGTGAACATTGATAAAAAATAATACCCGACCCGAATAGGCCAAGGGTAAGAGGATGATGATGATGATGTATTTCTTTGATTTCAGCTTTCAGTTTCACAAATCCTATCCAATTATATATCCCGTGATTTTTCTCAGGTCTGCACTTATGATATAATAATAATATTCATAATAACATTAACATCCCAAAATTGCACACCAAACATTTTCAAAATAACAACATCTATCTGGAAATAATATATTACAACAACCTTCTTTAAAAATTAAAAATTTGCAGAAAATATTCATGAATTTCAATCATAAATTCAAAAGTTGCCTTGACGACGAATCGCGATTATAATTTTTCTTTAGTACGCTGTAAATAATACATGCAAAAATAATTTGTATATTTATTGTAAAAAATACAAATATCAAATAAAAAAATAAAACAATGTAAATTTCACTCATTACAAAATCACACGATAAAAAAAATAGGCTTAATATTATTTTCTCCAACAAAAAACTAATATCCAGATAAAATTATCTAATAGACAGGTGAATTAACCACACATTTTACAATATTCATTCTACACAATTCTACAATTTTCTATCGTTTACCGTTTTAGAGGGTATAACTAGACAATACCGAACGTTGTCCTTTTTAAATGAAATTCTAAACGTATTAACTCTTTTTTACATAAAACCGTAAATTGATTATCTGGTAAACGCACTTTTAAATTTGAAAAATTAAGTTTATTTTTAATATAGTGAGGTGATTTGTTAAATTTTCAATCGAAATATTGTATTATACAATACAAATTTCAAATCATATGATCATACAGCCAAATAAATCAATACAAAGACACTTTTAAGAATTTTAATTTCAGTTCAATTAAAATCATTAAAAAATAAATCCGAGAACGTGTTTTGTGACGAAAATACCTCAGTTTTTCTATTTGTTTAAGGTCTTACAAACAAAAATATTTCAGATTTTTTTTACTCACTTAATTTGTTTACACATTATTGAAAAATCATAAATACTTATGAACAAAAAATACTTACCAGAAGTACACAATATTTAATAATTTATCATGATGCGATTTGAGCATTTTCATTGCTTTCTTGAATGTAGGTATATATTTAAACAAGTTTTGAATAAAGTAAATCGATGTTAAATTTTTAGTTTAAAAAAATTGATACGGGAAAAATCGATCTTTCTCATAGGAACCTCCCTGTACAGTTGCAAGCATTTTGGAACTTTAATTCTCAGCCGCTGGTCTATGGGTCATAATTCAAGATCATCATGAATTAGAGTTGTCAGTAGCCTCCGATGACTAAACCGCAATATTCCATAATTACCTGTAGAGCTGATATAAGACACGGTTATATTAACCGCAGGTGAAGTGGATTTTATTACCTGACTTTGAGATAATAAATATTACTAAAGAGATAATATATTACAACTACACAGTTATGTCTTTATGTAATCATAGTCATAATTCAGTTTTTTCAAAGAAAATTTTGTATATCATTTTCATGTTATTATGAGGTAAAAAATCTCTTGTCTATTTGAAAATTTGTTAATAGAAAAACATGAAATTAGACACGAAAAAAATGGATTTAAATATGAATGATTTTGAATGCCGGTGAAGAAGAAAAAAAATCATAACATGAAATAATAAATATATTGATTATTCGCCTCACGAGATATTTTAATTTTTTTAGAATTTTTGAAATATGTTTTTTTTTTCAGAAATAATCTAGTAAAAATAATAGCTAAATAATAAAATGAAATTAATGAACTAATAGTTAATTATGAATATTTTAAAGCACCCTCTGGTATCATCACAAAGTAAACTTTAAGCCTCGGAGGGTTAACGCCATACCACCTTATTTGAAATAACACATTATTCAATATAATAATTACTATTCGTCGTTGAGTAAATGTGAAATTTTTCGAACAAACCAAAAAAAGTATGACAATGTCCTATATTTCTTAATATCTTTCGGTGCCTTTGGAATAAAGGTTTAAATTTAACTTAAAATATTTTTTCAAAAATCTTTAATTTGAATTTAAGCCAAAATAACCAACCAAAGTGAAAAAAATTCTTCTAATCAAAGGGTTTGTCAAATATCGAATACGAACGACGTACTACTTTATTTATTTTTATTTTAAGTTATAAAATATAGGCCATTAAAGAATTTTTCACGATTTTCTCTATCTAATTTCAAAATATAATATTAAATAAAATAAAAAAGGAAAAATGTTTAAAAAAGAGCATTTTTATGGGCGTACATTTTAATATGTAAAAATTTAAGTATGTCATATATAAATTAAAATTACTACCCATAAACGCCCTTCTTACGATGTTTATTTTTTTTATTTTATTTGTCTTTAAATTAAAACGGTAGATAGAGCGGAAATTTGTTTCCAAAATTAAGCAGAATTGAATTCCTTAATTACTAATGTATCTTAATTCAAAATTAAAATAAATAAACTCGCACTAATACGTATTGAACATTTGTTATACCTTTCGATTAGAAAAGTATTTATTCGTTTTTTTTTTGATATTTTGGCTTCAAATCCAAATTTTAGGTTGGTATGAAAAAGGCCCCGCAAGCGTTGCTCTCAAGATATCGTGCATAATTATAGCAACTTAACAACAAATTGAGTATATTTGTAATATGTTTAAATAACAAAACATATTTAACGGTTAAGACGATAGACTTCGCTTTTCGGCCCATACAAAAAGGATGCCAGGGAAAAAACACTTTTCTACATTGAAAATTGCACAAAATGAATATATTTTTTATACTGCCTTCTAGAGGGTAAAAACTATGTCGGTATGTTTTCGAATTTTCGATGCGTTTCGTATTAACGTAAACATTCACTGTCAAACATGTACGATTTATCAAAAAATATTATTTAAGGAAAAAGTGCTGCTAACTCAACTCTCATAAAGAATTATAAAATTATAAAAAGCTACCGACGTAGCTTCTTCTTTCTAAAAAATATATATTTTTTTTAAATTTCAATTTCGTGAAAGTTTCAGTGTAGAAAAGTGTATTCTCCATAAATCCCTTTTCGTGCGATTTCTGTAGGTAAATTTGAGCGTTGTCATATTCGCACATTTCGCATTCGCATGTATTGTAAGTGCGCGTGAGCTTATTGTGAGCGGGACAGAATGACAGACGCGGGTGTTCCGCGTGTCGTTCAAAGTCTAGCCTCTTAAGAATTATAATACACGCGACACTGATAATAAATAATATTCAACAATTCAATTAACTTAATGCAAGGACAAACACTAGTTATTATATATACATAGTTAGTATATTCACAAAGAAAAAGTTTTTATTATAAAATATTTTAAACGTAAACTCACTGCGTCTTACGGTGGCTCAACTACTATGGCGTATATCTCTAAAGGTCGCTACTTATAAGAACATACTAAAGTTTATCTTTCTAAAATTCTGAGATAAAAGACATATTTAAAAAATTATATATTTTTTTAATGTACTTAAATACCAATTTATTTGATTTAATCAGGGTTGCCACTTTTCTTGCTTTTACCTGGATGTTTATCATTTTTGGCAGCTCTTCCAGTGGGCTTTTTTGGCAGTTTAGATCATTTGGTATTTGCAAGTAGATATTAGTATACATATTAAACGATTTTATTTGAACCTGTATATTACCAATTGTTAATGGTGTTTTTTCACACCTGTTAACACTACTGACAACTTTAACTTTACTAGGAAATTGTCGGTTTATTAATGAGTGAGTGTAACTGTGTGTATTAGTTTTTTAGGGTGGTTTTTGGTTTATCATTTCGTCATGTTGGCTGTCTGTTTGGACAAAGTTAAAAATTTCACCTTTTTGTTTTCTGAATTTGTGATCGTTCTATATATGACATGTCAAGATTTTCACGAATATATTTTGTCGTGTTGCAACTACTCCCATCCATCGTTTCGGAAAACGTTACAGTGTTTAATGTGTGTAATAAATAAATCTTAATCAGGGCAAACGTGAACATTGTGGATAGTGTATGAATAAGTTATAACATGTCGAGCGCGTCAATTCTCTTAGTGCCGATAGTTCAGTGTAAAAATTAGTCAATTTAATGTTTTTTTGGGCGTTTACTTTTGATAATGCCGTCAAGTATCGAAACAAAGAACTATTAAGCGTCGTCGTCATCTCTATACGTGCTCGATGCGTTTTGCTTCTTCCCAGGACCTCAGGAACACATTCAAAATAATAGCTGGTTTCAATTTTTAAGTTCTCGCAAGCATGGTCTAGTTTGCATGCTCGAATGTGTTCTGAGATTCCATGTTGTCTGGACCATCCTGACATATCCCGAGCAGCCGAGTATATAAACTCAATTTGTCCCAAGGGGAAACTTGGTTATGTAGGTCTCAGAAGTTCTTTGATTTTTGTCGATGTTTCAAATACATGGGCAAGGTGCTTTCTTTTCTCAATATCATGGCAATTAGTATGATTTCAAAGTCAACAGAAAGAGATTTCATAAAAAAAAAAACAAAAAAAGGAAAATAAAGTAAGTATAAATAAAGTAAGTAAGACTGTAAAATAAAGTAAGTAAGACTGGCGAGAACGGACTGCATATTGTAATACTTCCACTTGCTCAAAAAGTTCACTCAGGAATGCAAATTATCCCGTTTTAAGATAGGGTCCAAAAGGCTAAATCGCATTGGGCATTGTCATTGAGTCTTCTACAGGCAAATAAGTGAAAAGGGATATTATCTCAAAACTAACACAAAGATTACCTTCCCCAGTCTTCACCTTGTTAAGTTTTCTAAGCAGATCTGTGGAATGCTTAATTATGCATAATATCTGCAGTAATCTCGAGAGGTATTATGATAGCTTGTACATAGGTGAGCCAACAACACTGGCGGATTATCTTACATGATTGCCATTGACCACTTGCGTAAATTCACTTTTAAGAGCCTTTCTCGTGCTCTATTTTACAAAAACTTACTGATATCCTTTATTTTATCCTATATTTTTGCCTAGTATGGTGATTTAATATGTCATTTATTTGTAAATGTTTTAATGTATATCATGTATTTTATAAATAAATATAAATTTTACAATAAGGGTCTCTTAAATATCCTCCATGCAGCATTTCTGTGTGTGTCAAGTAAATTCCATGCACTTCATATACAATTACATTTACTACTCATTCCAGAGTACATTTTTTAAGGACGGTGTACGCCAATTTTCAATAAAATAAACTTGTAGCACACCGTTTTTTCGCTTGCCGCTACACCATATCTTTCCCCCGTACAGCGCCATCCTGCTAACCCAAACCTAGGCTAACCAGGCTGCGCAGACGCCTTCTGCGCATTTCCTACCCTTGAGTCACCCCATAAACCACGCCCCGCCACAAGGAATGGCCTATATAAAGAGCTGCGCGCCCTAATTCAACCAGTTCTAAGAGGCGCAACTAAGAGAGTGTACCTTGGCTAGTACACTCTCTTAGTTGCGCCTCGTCCTTTGGCACGACCCTCTAAGGAGTATTCTACTTCCAAGCAAAGCACCAACCAGACCCCGACTGCTGCCTTAGTTGCGCTTGTCCTATGGTACGACCCTTTAAGCAGAACACAGTCGCTGCCGCCCGTTACCATAACGGCACGAGTCAGTTTTGTTGTTCCCAAAGACTAATCAGCAAGGTTCCCTCCGATCCCTTAATTATTATTGTGATTTGATACATTGTGACTATTTTTACTTTATGTGATCTGTGAACTTACCTTCAATAAATAGCATTTTACCAACAAATGTGTTACAAACTATATTTTTTCGTTTTATTTTTTATTAATAATTATAAATTTTCTTATGTACAATAATTAATTTGTAAAAAATAAATATTTAAAATTTGACAGCACCTTCTTTAGTAACGATAAATGAATAAGAACGAAATTAGCTTTAACTTAAAAATACACACAATTTAAGTTTATAGGTATATATATCATTTACATCTCAATAACTTTAAAAAATAAATTTATTAAATTAAATAATAATTTGGCACCATTTTAGTCAAACATTGCACGTTGTACGTCGCATATTTAAATATGCACGCCGTACGTCGCATTGCATTACAAGTGACATTTATTATGTGCTTGGACGTCGCACGCTGTGGATTACAGCATCGTTCTATTATAGTGCATGTTACGTATAACATTATCCATGTTACAACCATTACACCGTCCGTATATTGAACTATCGATGCTGTGGAATTAGTAATCTTGTAAATAAGGTAGTATAAAAATAGAAGGATTTGGTCGAAGTTTGGGAATCTTTAGTCTACAATTTAAATAGTTTTATTGTATTTAGTTGTTGTTATTGATGAGCAGCGCCAACATGGACACCAGTAGGGCGAAGGAAGACACGATGGCAGAGGCACCGCTGTACTTGCTTTCTACCCAGGAGTCGATAGTCTCCCTGTGTTGCAGGGCCCACTCGTAGTTGAGTGCCACATCTGCGACTGCTGACAGTCCAGAGCTGACTCCGGATGGTGAAAGGCTTGCCTTCAGGAATACAACCACCTGGAAAAGACGAATAATTTATGGTTATTATATTTATATTATATTAGCAAATGAAAATATGTAAAGTACATAAGAAGTATCTATCGGATTTTAAAGAAATAAACTGAGAAATAGTCTACGTGCCAGTAGTACCTACCTACACGGAGAAAAATGTTATTCTAAAATACGATCATTTTATTCGTAAAACGGTTAAAAACGTTATTATTATAAATTATTAGAACATATTTCGTACGTATACCAACAAATTATTCTTGAATTTTCCCGCCAATAAACATTGAAACCCTGTTAATTTGTTCGTACGAACTTCAGTCTCGTTTTTAACCGTTTTACGAATAAAATTATCGTATTTTAGAATAACATTTTTCTCCGTGTACCCCATCAAACACACGAAGGTAACATTGATACTACTTACAAAACGGCGTATAACAATTTGGAAATACGATCCTTTCAGACCTCTTCCAAAGGTCGAATATGGAGGAGCAGATCAGCTAAGCTTTGAATTGATCAAGTGCCACAGATAGTTTATCATAGATAATAGAAAGACAGGTAGATATGGCAAGAAAGCTTGTCGACTGCCTCCGAGTTGTGACCAAACTGTGGAGGAGCCTAGTTCTTCAGGGTATTTGAAGCGGGAATGCTAATAAATGAGGGAACGACTAAAGAAAAAGTCGCTAAAATCACCTCAAATCACAATTGTGGTATTTCTGGTTACTTTCCATCCGTAAGTGGGGAGTTGAAGGATAAGGGGAAGATCATGAATAGGTTACAAATAGATATATAGAAGGATCAATCAAACTTTTCACATTATTTTAATGGGGACATAAATTTCTTGTTTAAATAACGTACCCTCTGCAGCTGTGTTCCCTTCATACGGCTGATCATGTTGTTGATTGCTGTCTGTGTATTTGATCCGTATCTGAAAACAAAAATCCGTACTTTATAGCACCTGACTTTAGCAGAGGAATGCACTCAAGGCTCAGTTCATATATTTTATCGCAAATTTTCAAATTTGCTCTAAAATGTCCTAACCGAACCGATTGGCCCTTTTTAAATTAAAAGTTATCAAACATCATTAACGCTCTAAAAAAATTATAATATTAAATAGATAATATTTATATTATAATACTAGCTTCTGCCCGCGACTTCGTCTGCGTAAGATTAGTACTTCGAGTAATCTAATTTCATCTAGGTCCAAAATTCTTAACCTTTGTATCAAATAACCAAAATTCTTAACCGTTGTATTTAAAATATTTATAATTCTTGATTCGATTCAAAGTATTAGGCGAATACTTCAAATAAATTCACTAATTTAAAGATTTTCTGAAATAGAATATTGATTTAACAATCATTGTTTTGCAAAATGTCATTCTCAAATTTTGACATTTTCTATTAAACTATAATTATTATTTTCAATATATTGAAAATAAATAGCTAGCTTTATAAATTATAGCCTATATGTTATTCTGATGTATGAGCTATATTATTATAAAGTTTAATTAAAATCCATTCAGTAGTTTTTGCGTGAAAGAGTAACAAACACATATACATCCATACAAACTTTCGCATTTATAATATTAGTAAGATTGATATCGATTTTTAATGATTTTAGAGAAAATTTTGGCAAATATCTAAAACAATCTGAAAGTATATAGGTAACTACTCGAAATTTGAAAGAAAAAATATAAATTTACTACGAAATGCAAAATTTTGTACTTCCTGAAGGCATGCGTATGTGAGCGTACAACCTACACAGAAAAATTGTTCACACATTAATATTTCTTAATTTTTCTTGTAGACAGATAAGGTGCAGTTTTCCAGATACAGGATGTGAAATGTTCTTTTCTTTAAAAATGCTTAGTTAAAACTTACACTTCATGGATCTTTTCGAGGTCTCTCTTGAAGAAATCGAAGACAATTTCAACATTTTCATCGTTTCCGTTGAGAGCCGAGTTGAAGGCGGTCATCAGATCCTGGTCTCTGATTGGCTTTGCATCAGCGATGGTTTGGTCCAAGAATCTGCAAATATCAAATTATATCAATTTACACGGTGAAAAATATAAAACTTACAAAAAACAAATTGTATTACCTGCCTACTTATATTAGCAGACTTTTTATCAATTAGGTCAAAGACCGATCCTTAAAAAAGTTACAAAAATTGCCCCTCTAATTAATGATAAAACCTTTTACAATAGGCACTTTCATTATTTTATGTATGTTGCCGACATGACTATCGTAAATTCTAACCTAAAATAAACTAACACGTTGCAAAAGAGACAGAAGTCTTCAACTATTACAGTGAGTACATTTTACTAGCGGACACATCCAAAACTAACTAACCATCACGCCGTTTCCCCGCAGGGGTAGGCAGAGAGGACGGATCGCCAAACAACTCGGTCTTGGCGCAACTCCTTGCCTCATTCACATTCATACATACTCTTCTATTATTCTGACTCTTGACATGGCCCGACTCAAGTATCTGATTCACTTGATCGTGCCTCGTCTTCCTTGGGCGTCCTCGGCTTCTTCTACCATTCACATTCGTGTCATAAATTCTCTTTACACCCCTTTCTTCATTCATTTGCTCTACATGCCTAAACCATCATCATACATGGTTTTAGCACACATGCGCCTCAGGAATCTCATTTCTACAACATTCAGTCTACTTTCATCCTTTCTCTGCCAGTTCCGTGCTTCACTGCCATACATCAGGGTAGGTACCAGTACTCTACTGTGGACTGCTAGCTTAGCTTCTGTGGACAACTTTTTGTTGGTTCCAACGGCGTTCAATCCTCTATTAATGGAGTTACCTGCATTCACCCTTCTCTCAATGTCCCTATCAGCCTTTCCATCTCTCGTAAACATATAAATTGATACAATATTAGGAATGGTACTGCCGCTGATTGCTGTTTCATTTATCGTTTATAAGAAAGGTTGAGAGGAAACAATGTAACCATCGACTGTTACTACATCCACTGTGGATAGATTGGCGAAGCATTCCAAACTGCACAACCAAAGCTTTATAATCAAATCCCTGGGAAACCAATATGTTTTTGATTTTTAGATGTGATTGTGATCATATATATTTTTTAAACAACTATATAAGTATCTTGCCGTTTCCCCTTAGGGGTAAGCAGAGAGGACGAACTAACTCGGTCTTAACACACGCTTCTTGCTTTATACTGTAAGTATACCTTTCTTTCATTGTCATGACATGCCCGCTGCTGATGTATTTGATTCTCTGGATAATGCCATGTCTTCCCTGGATGCCCCCATAGACATATTATGTATAGACCTGCCCTAAGTGATAAAAGCGTATTATTTCCCCCTCCTTAATTCTGGGTTCCATGGAACCGGCCGGGCTGGCGTATACGTTCGTCTGAATCTAGAAAGTGTGACGTCATCATTCTTGTGCGGACTAGCGTCGAGCTCTCATCGGTACATTTTACGAAATAACACGGCAAAAATGGTAACTTGTGCTATTAAAACGTGTAAAAATAGAACTGAAAAAGAGTATAAACCCAATTGTCGTATTACCTTCCATAGGTAGGCATTATTTGTCGTTATTTTAAGCTTATTCACATCATATAATATGATCAGTTTTATCACACCGAGAAACATAAAACGTTGGCAACGTCCCGTCGTGTGCACGATGCTGTTTACTGGGAAAAGTAAATTATGAAACATTTGTAAAAGTGTCTTAACTAAACACGGTAACAAAATATTCGACTCTCAAAACAAGCGAACCTTTCTTCGCTTTATATGGATTACACAAGTTGGTTCAAACCGGGCGAACAATTCGCGCTCCCATGTAAAAAGGTCTATTCATTCAAAAGCAATTTTACTTTTGAGAACTAAATGGTGATATTATAATGCGAGATGCCTATATACTGTCAGATTGATGTATTAACGAATCACATATCGTTACAGTCAACTCATCCCTCTGCGCCCCGCTACAGTTGGTTTTTACCCCTCTCCCTGATTCTCTGGTCTATGAATATGCATATGTCTATGGGTGCCCCCGAGTTCTTCTATCATTCATATTCGCATAATATTATATTCTCCTTACACGCCTTTCTTCGTCCATCCGTTCTGCCAGCCCAAATCTAAGCGGCGAAGCTTAAGACGATAGATTTCGCTTTTCAGCCCATACAAAAAGGACGCCCGGGAAAAAACACTTTTCTACATCGAAAATTGCACAAAATGAATATATATTTTTTTATACTGCCTTCTAGAGGGTAAAAACTATGTCGGTATGTTTTTGAATTTTCGATGCGTTTCGTATTAACGTAAACATTCACTGTCAAACATGTACGATTTATCAAAAAATATTATTAAAAAAAAAAAAGTCTCTCATAAAGAATTATAAAATTATAAAAAGCTACCGACGTAGCTTCTTAATTATAAAAAATATATATTTTTTAAAATTTCAATTTCGTGAAAGTTTCGGTGTAGAAAAGTGTATTCTCCATAAACCCGTTTTCGAGCGATTTCTGTAGGTAAATTTGAGCGTTGTCTCATTCGTACATTTCGCATTCACATGTATTGTAAGTGTGCTTATTGTGAGCGGGACAGAATGACAGTCGCGGGTGTTCCGCGTGTGGTTCAAAGTCTAGCCTCTTAAAGTGAAATCATCTTTACCACAAATTAGTTAACATTATGAATACCAAAAAAATGTTTTGGATAAATTAAAAAAAATCTCCTTTCTCTTGAGTAGAACTATAATAAAATTCTTAATTTTTTCATAAGAAATATATGAACGCGTATAAAAAACAACTAATTATGGCTAAGCTTATCTGTGATAATTTACCTTGATTAACTTTTATCTTTTTTTTAATAATTAAAAAAACAAATAAAAAACACTTTGGACAAAATCGACCGGCAAAATAGACTCAGTTTGCCAAGCGATTTTTATATCTATTACCTATATTGGTGCATGCACAAGGAGTATTCACATTTTTTGCTTGTGGCTTCTTCTACGCCTACGTTAGTCTTGCTTTCTTTCCGAATCTCACATTTTTTAACACGTTCATATATTTTAGCGGTTCCATGTCTAATCGGACTTTGAGATCGCAGCGTCTGAATCCCCATAGTAAATTTATTCAGACACGATACTTCCTCACATGATAATTCATCACATCATAACTCACATTAACCTAACCTAACCTAAGATTAAAAACCCCAATTATTAGTTTTCGACGCTTCGAGACATGATGAATTATCATGTGAGGAAGTATTTGAAGTGGAAATCGGCCTCAGACAAGGATGCCCTATGTCGCCAATCCTCTTCACTATATTCATGGACCGAATCAGCCGAAACAGCCAAACACCGGATGCAGCACTGGTAGGCAATACTAGAATCAGCTCCCTACTATTTGCTGACGACATCGCGAGACTGACGACATCACAGGAAGGATTACAAGAGTGGATCAACCGATTCAGTGAAGAGTGCATGGCGGCGGGAATGAAGATGAGTACCTCCAAAACAGAGGTGATGGTTATAGGAAGGGACCAAACTCAGTGCAACATACTCGCTAATGGGACTCAGCTGAACCAGGTGGACAGGTTCAAATACCTTGGGGTCGAATTCTCCAGCGACGGTCGGCAAGACGGAGAGATTGATCGAAGAATTAGTGCGGCAAGCAGTGTGCTACGTCCTCTTTACAGCTCAGTGATAAGAAAAGCCGAGCTCAGCATCAAGACAAAGATGGCAGTGTTTAAAACGGTATACCGCCCGACGCTCACTTACGGCCACCAGATATGGATGCTAAACGAAAATCGCAACTGAGGTGGCTTGGACATGTACTAAGAATGTCTGATGACCGAATTCCGAAGAAAATACTGAGTGCCATTCCAGAGGGTAGACGTCCAGTAGGCCGCCCCAGACACAGTTGGGCGAGGCAAATCCAAAAACTGTGCGAGGAGAGGATGGATCTGCCATGGACGGAGGCCGATCAATCGGCGCAAGACAGGGACGTATGGAGGAGCCTTGTCGATGCAGTGGGTCCCCGACCCGAATAGGACAAGGGGAAGAAGAAGAAGAAGAAGGAATTAACATCCGATGAAAAGTTTGTACTCAATATTCATACACTTAAAAAGTTTCCACTGAACATTCAGGGGTGCTAGCATAGTCCATCGATAAGGATCGGTAGGATAATTGTCGGTAACTTCTCATCGTTCCCTAGAACAACTGTAGATCGCAAACGAATAGGTGACAGTTCACAATGACTAAGTGTCCCTAATATATTCGATATCAACTGTTGTTTGTACGTTAGCGATCTGCAGTTGTCCTAGGGAACGATGAGAAGTTACCGACAATTATCCTACCGATCCTTATCGATGGACTATGCTAGCACCCCTGGTGTGTGGTGATATGAAGTTACCGACCGATTGTCGGTAACTTCTCATTGTTCCCTAGGACAACTGCAGATCGCAAACGTACAAACGACAGTTGATATCGAATATATTAAGGACACTTAGTCATTGTGAACTGCCACCTATTCGTTTGCGATATGCAGTTGTCGTAGGGAACGATGAGAAGTTACCGATAGTTATCCTATCGATCGTTATAGAGCAAGCGTGCTAGGGCCTCTGGTCACCATTTTACCCTAAGAGTATGGATATTTGAGAGACGGCATGTGAAGTGTGCCCGCGCGCTCCAAGTGTGCCTTTTCGAGAATTTTACCCAAACGGCTTACATTGGCTGTTGGTTTTTGGCCGTTTAATAAATTCCGACAGCAGCCATTTTACATGGTGACAGCCAACTTCAGCCGTGTGGGTAGAATTCTCGAAAAGGCACACTTGGAGCGCGTGGGCACACTTCACATGCCGTCTCTCTAATATCCATTAATACTCTTAGATTTTACCATACATACGCCTCAGGATTATTTACGGGGAATTTTGTTATCATAATTTGTACAAATATAAGGCTTTTCTTACTTGTTAAGCGATGCCTTGTCCTTGGTGCATCCCAAGGCTCCCAGAATTACAATCTGCTCGTTGACAACATTTCCTTTCTCATATTTTTCCCACAATTTGTTAAAGTGTGTTGCGTTTCCATTGCGCAGAGCATTGCAGTAAATGTGCTCGCGAAGATTTGCGTTGATTCTGAAAAAAAAATATGGTGTAAGAAAAAGTTTCACATAAATTAATAGTTCAACTAAACAAAGTATTCATATTTTAAGCCGCGGCATTCCGAATCTCTACCGATTTCATACATATTTTCAAACAAAAATGTATGTTATTCTTTAAGAGGATACCCGGCGGTGATTTTTCAATACAAACGTATTCCCTATTTATCTCTCTGGATTTTAACCCTAGAGAAAATATTGTTTTTGCATAAAATAGATATCAACTACTAGCGTGTCGGTACTTTTTGTTTTTTTTGATAAGTTACTTTTTATAGAAGTTATGACCTTCCGAAAATCAATAAAATTGATTGGTTTAAACGCCGTCAAAAGATGTTCAGTATACAAACCAGACAATGTTTTTTTAAAAAAAGCAAAACGAACAGACATAGAATAGTTTTTTTCTTATGTAGTTGGTAAAAAAAAATTGAAAATCAGTCCACTTTTGGAGGAGAAAAGTGGGGAATACAAAACCTCCATTTTAGTTAGGTGTCAGTGCATTGTCCCTTTCGCTCAACATCCGGTGGAGTAAGAGCAACAGTGACAGCAATATTTTAGTAAAATCTATTTCTGCACCACCGGGTATCATCTTAAGATAATATATACAAAGTGTAACAGGATGTACCCAAAAGATTTTAACCAGCAATTCCTGAGCTTATTTGGAGTTAAAAATGTAAAAAAATTTTGGTCTCCCTCGACATTTTTGATGTTTTTTTTTTCTACAAAAACATAAAAAACAGTAGGTGTTAGACAGTTGGGAGCGGGTTAAGAGGCTGAGCGGTTGCTCTGCTGAGTGACCAGTGACGAGATGAGAAAGAATTTTGGTTTTGTTTGATTTTGTAAAAAAAATTTTGAAAAAAAAAAACGTCATCAAAAAGGTACCGGAGACAAAAAAATTCATTTACATTTTTTTACTCCAAATAAGCTCAGGAATCGCTTGTTAAAATCTTTCAGGTACGTCCTGTTACAACTTGTATATATTATCTTAAAGAATAACATACATTTTTGTTTAACAGGACACCCTGTATACATTACCCACGTCGAAACGGTAGTTATATGAAATTCCCTCGATAGAAATAAATCGCAAAGTATTCCCCGAAAATTATTATTTACACATTTGTTTCTGTTATTTTAAAAGTTATATGTATGAAAAAATTCACAATATTTATATAAATGCTACTCAACACAACCCCCACGAGGTTTTTTTTTTCTATTTTAAACGAGTCGTGTTTAATTAAATATTTTCCCAATTTTCGCTTGATATTATCGTTTTTAATATTAGCACGCTCCCTCTAACATTCGTACTACGTTTGTTTCCTTCTTCTTCTATTTGAGCGTGTATAACCCAGCCTTAAACAAGACAAGAAATGTCTGATAAAATTGAAATAAATTCCACCTAATAAAAATAACACACTGTATGCTGTAAAAACTCTACCACTGTAACTTAATTAATTTTAAAAAGTTAATTACTTTATAAACGAATATAAGAGTTAGACATGATTTTCGATTTTAACAAACCCAAAAATAAATAACGAAAAAAAACATATTATATATATTTTTTATTAATAATTCAAAAAAGATAAATAAATTACAAATACATTTTATGTACTAATTAATTATATAATATATATGTTTGATGTACCCCCATAAAAAAGCAGGGCTTGTTTGTATGGGGGGGGGGGAGATGTGTAATTATATAGTTTTTATTTGTTATGATTTAGTTATATAAGAGTTGACTATTAATTTTTTATTTATTGAAATAAATAACTTTAAAAATACATCATTATGGCTAAGATGATCGGTGATAGTAAATCCTGATTAACTTTTTTATTTTTTAAAAAATAAACATTAAATTAATTAAATATAATGCACTTTGTTCTTAAAATTAAGTATAGCATAGTCCAACAAAATAAGCACTTTCTAATTAAAGTGTGTTTATCGGAAGTGAACTGCCAGGTAAGTATGTTCTCTGTATCTATTTGTAAATAATAAATCTAGATAGAGCCTAATAATTTATTATAAATTGTACAGCGCCCTTGAGGTGATTTCTCAGAAAAACGGCGCTCTACGAATTATCCTAATATTATTATTATAGGCGAACGCGACGCGGTTAGAAGCGATGTAAAGCGAAGCTATGGCGACCGACATAAATTATTGTAATAAATGGCATACGACGAAAGCAAATTTTCATTTCACGTAATTGAAATTTTAAATCAGTATATTCCATATAGTTTTATTATATAGTATTAAGTTGAATCGAAGGGTTTTTTCTCAAAAATATTTATATTAATCGTATCCAGTAATTTATCGAAGGTTTATCGCATTTTATTATACATAAGTTTTCTTTATTCATTGAATTGTTTGTTACATTAATTGAGGATTTTTAATTTTTCGACACCATGCTAGTAGGCACATGCCAGTGTTATGGTGGTAATTTTTTTATACAGTGCATGAACGTATGCAATATAAAGAATGTGAGAGAATATTAAAAAAATATATTTATATTAAATAATATAATATTAAAGAATACAAAAGAATTTAAACGACTATAGAGTAATAAAAAAGAGTATTATTTTTATTTATTATGTGCATCTATATAAAAAGGTTTACATATATTTTTGTTGGCTTTTACTGTCTCACTAGGAAATCCTGTGGCGAGACAGACTAGTTTACGAATATTTTATAAATATTAAATAAAGTACATTTTTCAATAAAGCAAAAATATTTAATAAAAAATTTCAGGTTGGTATGGAAGAATGTAGTAGAATATAAAATAATTTGAAACGTATAGAACATAAAAAAAATAATTAAACTTAATAAATATGTAGGTAATTACATCTAGTATAATTAACATACAATTATTGTCCATCGCGTGTATTCCAAGTTATAATATTAATTCATAGCTTCGCTAAAGTTTTGTGTCAATGGTAATTCTTATACAAATGTTTATTGGTCACGTAGGACACTTACAACTGGCGGAGACCGTTTGATATTTTCGCGCACTGCCGCGCCGCGTTTTGTTCCCATCGACATCGCCTAATAAAACGCAGCTAATTTTCATATTACTCGAACTACGTTTACACTAACTTTTTGTCCTATTTTCGGTAAAACAATAAACAAGCTTAAAGTAAGACCAAATGTTTTTTTTAGTGATTGATATTCGTAATGAAAACACTGTCGCACATATAACGGAAGTAGATGAGTTCTGGTAGAATGTATGTATTTTTATTATTATAATGTAGTATTTTAGTTATTTTGGAGATTTACTTACGGTGTGTTAGAGGCAGATATCAGTTTATCAAACTGTTCGACTGCATCAGTGCCGCAAGCCTCGTGTCCCAGGTTGCATGCGAAGCTCAGTGCTATTCCACGGAAAAGCTTGGTCAGGTGGTTATCGGCTTCTTTTTCTGTAAGACCCAATTCTGTGGTGACGTGGTCCAACAAATTCAAGATGTGTTTCTGCAAAGTAAACAAAATAGCATCAACGTTATAAAAAAGTTTTTTTAAATCATTCTGCAATCGTTTTGAGACATTTTCTAGCTTTGTTTGGTGTTTTTAAGGTAATATTAAAAAGTTATTACATTCGACTACATGGTAACGATCATCCCCAATCATCCCAAATTTATGATTTTGGGACATTTGTACGGCCCAGTTAAACTTTTGATCAGCTGTCAACATTGGCGGCCATTTTGAAATGATTCTATATATTTTTATTATTATATATTTTGCCCGTTGCACACAACGGAGGTGATTAAATTTTATTATTATTCTCAAGGATCAACCCAACCTGACAACAAAAATCAAGTTAAAAAATTAAAACGCTTTGAATGATTTATGCCGTGTTTGGAGACTTGATTTGAATAGCCAGGAACTGCCCCACCTTCCTCTTTCACATCTCCTTTTTATACCCAATATTTTAAACCCCACAACATACCACATGGAGAAAAATGTTATTCTAAAATACGATCATTTTATTCGTAAAAACGGGACTGTAGTTCTTACGAACAAATTAACAGGGTTTCAATGTTTACTGGCGTAATTTCGTACGTATACCAACAAATTATTATTACATTTTCCCGCCAATAAACATTGAAACACTTTTAATTTGTTCTTAAGAACTTCAGTCCCGTTTTTAACGGTTTTTACGAATAAAATGATCGTATTTTAGAATGTAATTTTTCTCCGTGCACAATTGAGGATGCCATAGTCTCTCTGGCTCCAAACGGTTGGGATTTTCTAGCACCGAAGGAGAATCACATAATACGTATCATCGTCTTCATCATCACCAACAACATCTTGGACTTACGTCAAGGTTCTTCAGGGTTTCTGGGATGACAGCGAACCTCCTCCTCAGGACATTGAAGTTGGCGATGGCAGCAGCCCATGGAGCATAATCTGACTCTTTTTCCAAGAACTGAATGACCTCGAAGGCTGTTTCGTAGTCTGTCACGTTCTCCTTGGCTAGGTTCAAAACATCATCGACGATCTATGAACAACAGTGAGGCGAGGTTAATACAATTATATTTGGTCCCCTTAGTATAAAGTTTGACACACGTCATGGCACGGCATAACACTCCAAAATTAAACATTTACACTGCATTTAACAAAATAATCTATTTCACGAATTATCAGATATTACATTCATATAAAACAAGCTCCTTCTGGCTTGTGCTTCTGTAAAGCATGTTATTAATATTTTGTTATTTTTTAATATGGAATGTATTGCATTACACTACCCCTGCATACATTCTAAAAAAAATAAACGGTTATTATTATTAAAAAAATACCAATTCAGTGGTTTTTTTTCTTCTTGCTACAATTAAAAATGAAGACTTGAAAAAGGAAATGAATTCTAGACGCTAATTTTAATTCAGAGTTCTCCAATGTGCCATAAATAGTTTCTACGATAATCGGGAATTCCTTTGTGGCATAATTTTAATTAGATTAATACAATTATCTTTGTTTAAACCGCAAATTTATTGGTTTACAAAAAAAAATAATTGTGAAGTTATTTGTTTTTTAATGAGTTATTTTTATTTTATTTTACTAAAACTATGGTTTTTATTGGTGCAAATGTATAGTTTTCTCATTGAACAAACCTGGGCTCTGTTCAATGTGTGAATCTTAGTCCTGTCATCTCCTCTCAGAGCGTCAGACAGCATTTCCCAACCGTGAGCATCGTAGTTCACTCTGTAGAATCCTGCAAAATTACAAACAACCAGCATTATTTATGAACATATTAGCGCAGAGCCGTGAAAAGTAAAGGGGTGATCTGAATGTTTGTCATGCCAGTCCCAGTTTTTCAAATTATTATTATTATTATATATATATTCTTTTTTTTTCGTTGTTTGTTTTTGGGGTGTTATGCCGTGTTGTGCTACCTCCTTCTTTAGCCGACGTTTCGGACAGCGTTGCAGTGTCCATCATCAGGGCAGATCCGGCAGATGATGGACACTGCAACGCTGTCCGAAACGTCGGCTAAAGAAGGAGGTAGCACAACACGGCATAACACCCCAAAAACAAACAACGAAAATGCTTTTGGCCGTGAAAATCTAAAAACGTATCTATTATTTATTTATTTATTTAAACGCCATAAAAGGCTTTTACATTCAAGTGATACATAAGTTTACAATGATACACAGGAGAGAAACAGATTACGAACAAAATACGAACGGAGAAAAATGTTATTCTAAAATAGGATCATTTTATCAATTTCGTACGTATACCAACAAGTTATTCTTACATTTTCCCGCCAATAAACATTGAAACACTATTAATTTCTTCGTAAGAACTTCAGTCCCGTTTTTAACCGTTTTTACGACTAAATGATCGTATTTTAGAATAACATTTTTCTCCGTGCGTACTCTGAAATAATATCGAAATATATCTCAAAAAATAACATCAAGTATATCTATTCATAGATACATAGTTTTATTTGCATTCGTTGAGTTGTAGGAAATGTTTATAGTTTATAGTAATTTTGTATTGGGATTATTGAGTATTCTAACCCACAAAACTATACTTGTTTGAAATGGCACTGTAAGTACTTAGAGTTAGGCCGTGTTGAAAGAAGGGTGAGGGCTGCCAGTGAGAGGTTTATAATAATTAATAATTTATAAATAATAAAAAAATATATTAATTATAATAAAAATAAAAATAAATTGTAAAAGTTTACGCATTTATCAGCAGTTTAAAATCTGCAGTAAAATATAAATCAGAAGCCATGCAGAAGAATGGTTTCAATAATGATTGTTGTGATTAAGGTATGTTCATAGACATATGAATATGTATAGACCTGTCCTAAGTGATAAAAGCGTATTATTTCCCCTTCCTTAATTCTGGGTTCCATGGAACCGGCCGGGCTGGCGTATAGGTACGCGTGAATCTAGAAAATGTGACGTCATCATTCTTGTGCGGACTAGCGTCGAGCTCTTATCGGTACATTTTACGAAATAACACGACAAAAATGGTAACTTGTGCTATTAAAACATGTAAAAATAGAAGTGAAAAAGAGTATAAACCCAATTGTCGTATTACCTTCCATATGCAGGCATCATTTGTCATTATTTTAAGCTTGTTCACATCATATAATATGATCAGTTTTAGATATGAAGCGAAATTCCCGGTCCCGTCGTGTGCACGTTGCAGTTTACTGTGATAAGTAAATTATGAAACATTTGTAAAAGTGTCTTAACTTAACACGGTAACAAAATATTCGACTCTCAAAACAAGCGAACCTTTCTTCATTTTATATGGATTACACAAGTTTGTTCAAACCGGGCGAACAATTCGCGCTCCCATGTAAAAAGGTCTATTTATTCAAAAGCAGATTTTACTTTTAAGAGCTAAATGGTGATATTAAAATGCGTGATGCCTATATACTGTCGTATTGAAGGATTAACGAATCACATATCGTTACCGTCAACTCATCCCTCTCCGCCCCGCTACAGATGGTTATTACCCCTCTCCCTGATTCTCAAGTCTATGAATAATATGTCTATGGGTATGTTATTATAGCCTTCTTATAACTATATTCCGTGCAGTTGAACACATCTACTACTTTTGAAAAAGCATTGCCAACTGCATGCAATCTAGGTATAAGTATCTAAATGACTCAGTCCTGATGAAATTACGTTATAATTCAAAACAAATCTGAATTCATTGAAACAAAGTTAAAGTTAGGTAGACCTTCAATCCACTCGAGCGCTTTTTGCCACATTATGGCACTATTTCCAAAACCTCGGATCGCTTTGTTGCCAAAATGTGGCAAATAAATTTTTAACTTTTTTTATTAAAACGACTATATAATATATTTTCGTTGTTTGTTTTTGGGGTGTTATGCCGTGTTGTGCTACCTCCTTCTTTAGCCGAAGTTTCGGACAGCGTTGCAGTGTCCATCATCAGGGCAGATCCGGCAGATCCGTTGATGACATCGACGGATCATCATCAACGCTGTCCGAAACGTCGGCTAAAGAAGGAGGTAGCACAACACGGCATAACACCCCAAAAACAAACAACGAAAATGCTTTTGGCCGTGAAAATCTAAAAACATATAATATATTGTACATTGAAAATATAACAAAATAAATATTCTCTAGATTCTTTAAAATGTTTTAAGGTTAAAGATTTAATTATATAAATTTTTTAAATCCTACAATTTTGATAATAGACCAAAGATAGGGGAATTCATTGGATACATAGAACTATAATCAGTTTGTATGTCTCCATATTCAAATTCGGAGGTATAATTTTTTTTAATGTGGGCGAAAAAATTTCCTTTAGCAATCCGAGAATAAGTATTGTAATTGCTCCGTCGCTCCAGTGGTTATATCATGTTAGTAAATAAATTTAGGGTATTAAATAGGGGGGGGGGGACCAGTGATATGTTTTCAGTTGACAAAACAAATTTAATATTTTTTTGAATACCTGTCTGTTGCTTATTAAATACGACCCATTCGTGTCCTCCTTCCTTGTCTTTGGGAATGGAATGAGTCTTGGCACTCATAATGGCAACTGGCTTGGTATTAGTGAAATCAGTTTTGCTGGCTGTGGTGAATGTAATGGGAATGTTGTATAAAACATCTGGAACCTCCTCGCCGAACACGACCATACGTTGCTGAAAACAATTTTAATTAAGACCCATTGACCAGCGGCTGAGAATTAAGGTTCCAAAATGCTTGCAAATGTGAGTGTGTAAAAAAAATTTCAAATATTTTGTTTTCGTTGTTTGTTTTTGGGGTGTTATGCCATGTTGCGCTACCTCCTTCTTTAGCCGACGTTTCGGACAGCGTTTCAGTGTCCATCATCAGGGAAGATCCGGCAGATCAACACCCCAAAAACAAACAACGAAAATGCTTTTTGCGGTTAAAATCTAAAAACGTATCTGAAATATTTTATAATATTTTAATCAATCAAAAATCCGAAACAGAAAAATCAGAAAAAGATACGTATACATCTAGGACACGAACCCAAAATTCTGAAAAGTGTCTTCACTAGATTATGAATGGATTGATTTACTCTTGGACAATTGCCCCCCAGTTTCCTAACTACCCCTCGTACATTTTTTCTTCCCAGTACTTCCTTCCTTTACCTAAAATACCTTCCACACAGCATCCCCACAGATGACACAGGCCCTGAGAAATTATTTTCTTGTAGGCCTTCTGTGCCTTCCAACTATTGTAAACAAAAATCCTCAGGTCCTATGTCATCTTGTCCAAAAATGTTATTGAAGAGATAATGTAATTTTTCAAGTTTAAATGTAAATTTCCATAGACATATTATGTATAGACCTGCCCTAAGTGATAAAAGCGTATTGTTTCCCCTCCTTAATACGGGTTCCATGGAACCGGCTGGGCTGGCGTAAAGGTTCGCGTGAATCTAGAAAAAGTGACGTCATCATTCATCAAAAATGGTAACTTGTGCTATTAAAACGTGTAAAAATAGAAGTGAAAAAGTATAAACCCAATTGTCGTATTACATTCCACGGGTAGGCATTATTTGTCTTTATTTTAAGCTTATTCACATCATATAATATGACTTTATCACACCGAGGAACAAGCAGCGTTGCCAACCGAAATTCCCGGTTCCGTCGTGTGCACGTTGCTGTTTACTGGGGTAAGTAAATTATGAAACATTTGTAAAAGTGTCTTAACTATATACGGTAACAAAATATTCGACTCTCAAAACAAGCGAACCTTCCTTTCCTTTATATGGCCCTGTATATATGCCTATATACTGTCAGATTGAATTATTAACGAATCACATATCGTTACAGTCAACTCATCCCTCTGCGTCCCGCTACAGTCGGTGTTTACCCCTCTCCCTTATTTTCTAGTCTATGAATATTCATATGT
Source organism: Limnephilus auricula (assembly GCA_951813805.1). NCBI lineage: Eukaryota > Metazoa > Arthropoda > Insecta > Trichoptera > Limnephilidae > Limnephilus > Limnephilus auricula. The sequence goes on along the minus strand of OX638389.1, from coordinate 39,654,774 downwards.
ATATGTAAATTTCTTATTTTGAAAGGCAATGATTCTGATGCAAATATTTTTTTTGTTGAATACATCAGCCTTAATCCTACAATTATAAAATCCAGGGATTTTACTGGGGTCGTGTAAGTTGCACAGCAGATTGAAAATTTACCAATTATATGTTTTAATTATTACCTGTGTGAGGTCCATGTTTCCTGTATCGTAATTAATTTTCACATGGAGTACAGGATATCCGGCCTGTGAAGTCCAGGAAGACATGACTCCGGTGACATTGTAATTAGGGTAATCCGCCAAACTTCCGTCAGTTTCAGCTTGCAACTCTAGGGAATCGAACAAGTCCTCAGGGTAGGAAGGCTGGAATTTCCTGGAAAAATATTAAAGTTTTTTTCACACAATAATATTCAGTTTCAATTCAATGTTGACAAAATGAAGTTAAGTAATTGTGTGGTCTGCAATTGAAGTTTTTTATTTACTAATCGTAATATACAAAAATTAACATTTTTGTAATATGCATTAACTTTGTGGCCCGCCATAATATACAATAAAAATATATACATTTGTTTAAGACCAATGTAATTTTAATTTAACTCTACCTGTTTCGGAAGAACCCTTCCTTCGTTAGGAGAATATTAAAACTAACCTATGATACAAAAAATTGACACATTTATTCAAGAAATTAAGATATTTGAGTGGGAGATTACCAAAGGGGGAGGGGTAATTGCGGGAATTCCGGCAAGAACAGAGCGGTTTACTGGAAATATATCTAGAATGGGACTAAAAGATAAATTAATTGGGTTATTCAATATACTAGCGTTATTATTTAGAATTTTAATTTCAACTGCTTCTGTATACCATTCATTCGATCGCCATGAAACTTTTGTGATTTGTTCTGCGCCCGAAGGTTTCTATTCATTAATGGTCAGCTCTGGCATTATGAAAAAATATTATACAAGGTGGCGCGCGAGTTCTTTGAATATGTGTGTTTTTCGTGTAGTTTAGCGGCAGGGAGAGAATGCGAAAGAGTGAGGAGAACGAAAGAGATGGGGGTTCGCGGGAGCAGGAGAGGAAGAGACAGGGGTGGGAACGGGTACGCAAAGGACACGAAGGAAAATAATAATTAGATTTTCTTACCTTCAATTTGTATTATGAAAGACCTGCCAAATATAATCAAAAAATTCGCTCAAGAATATAATAATAAGAACATTCGTTAAATTATATTACGATGAGGGTTAAAATTATAAGCTTCATCATTTTAATGCACAAGAAAATTGATTGAATCTGTTTAAAATAAAATATAATATTTTGAACAAAGTCGTTGGTTTTTTGGATTCGACTGATCATGTTTCTGATTTCTTAATCACGGGGTGACGAAGTGCTCTGTTTTACCAAAAAATCAAAAACCCGTACGACGTAGTGCATACAACATTTTCAACAACTATATGAGAATGAAATGTTGTATGTTTGTACGTGATGTTTTTTAAAAAATAAGTAGTCAAATTTGTATATCAAACTAGGCAATTTTAAGGATTTTTGGAGGATACCAACTACTATTAGAAGTAACTTATCACTCAAAAAAGCAAAAGAGGGAATGTGTCAATGGTTGATATATGTAATATAAAAAATAAATATTCGCATTTCTATCAAAATCCTGAGACCAAATAAGGGAATACGTTTGTCCGCGTTTCTCTTAGCGAAACAGTTCTTCAGAAGTGAATACAAAATCTGTGGTATCGTTAGAAGTAGACTTTAAACAATTCGTGAATATTTGTCTTATACAGGTTGGCGCAAAAGTTGTCACTCGATATTCTTTGGCTGTAATTTTTTTTATGACTAAAAAATTGTAATTCTCCTTTTTAATTGTGTTTATTTAACGTCAAATTTTTTTTTCCATTAATTTGAAAAAATGATATCGGCTAAGTGGCCGCCGCCGAAATTGTGACCATACGGGCCCAATTAATCGCATTTTCCATCACCCTTCCGGCGATAAGTTCTCGCATTCTTGACGGATATTCACTTTGAGGGCTTCAAAAGCTGAGGCTTTTTGACATAGACTCGTGATTTCAAGAAACTCCACAAAAAGAAGTCTGAAACCGTTAAATCGGGCGACATTAAAAAAAAACCGCGTTCTTGACTTGAAAATTTATTGATGTGTATTTTGAATCTGTTTACTTCACAAATGTCAAAGCAGAACTGACATTTGCCGCCATTTGCAAAAATTGTGGCATCTTCCGATAGGGTGATGAGTGATGACATTTGCACCACCTTCTACAATATATTGAATATAGTCCTTATCACACGGAGAAAAATGTTATTCTAAAATACAATCATTTTATTCGTAAAAACGGGACTGAAGTTCTTACGAACATATTAAAAATTAACAGGGTTTCAATGTTTATTGGCGGGAACATGTAAGAATAATTTGTTGGTATACGTAATTTCGTACGTATAGCAACAAATTATTCTTACATTTTCCCGCCAATAAACAATTGAAACACTGTTGATTTGTTCGTAAGAACTTCAGTCCCGTTTTTAACGTTTTTACGAATGAAATTATCGTATTTTACAATATTTTATTATTAATATACAATCATTTTATTCGTAAAAACGGGACTGAAGTTCTTACGAACAAATTAACAGGGTTTCAATGTTTATTGACGGGAAAATGTAAGAATAATTTGTTGGTATACGTAATTTCGTACGTATACCAACAAATTATTCTTACATTTTCCCGCCAATAAACAATTGAAACACTGTTAATTTGTTCGTAAGAACTTCAGTCCCGTTTTTAACGTTTTTACGAATAAAATTATCGTATTTTAGAATAACATTTTTCTCCGTGCAGCTGTTATTCATAAATGTAATGTTACTCACATCTTTGTAAGGTATTCACCAAGAGCCACCCTGAATGTCTCCTCTCCGATCAAGTTCTCGATCATTCTGAGAACGGACGCTCCCTTGTTGTATGAGATAGAGCCGAAGTGGCCACTGATTTGAGCTGGAGTGTTGACGTTTTCGTTGGTGAGGGGATCCGACGCCACGGAGGTGTCTACCTGAAACGCTGTATGGACCTGGGCTGGGATGAACTGAGTAGCCAAATCTAATGCTGGGTCGACCTAAAATGAAGCATTTACATAAGACTATTACATTGATTACATCAATTGAATTTTACATATTATTAATTTAAAACCATGACTAAACAAATGGCGGTTAGTTGCGTGGCCTTTTCCATACAAAACTTAACTTTGGATTTGAAATCGAAATATCTAAATAAACTGAAATATAAATATATTTTTTTACTAAAACTAATTCCTATTACCGCTAAGTAAGTAATTTATATATATGTATATATATATCTTAATATATAAAACAAAATCGTGTTAGTTACACCATTTATAACTCAAGAACGGCTGAACCGATTTTTATGATCTTTGATTTGTTGGATTTGTCTCCGTTCCGATTAACAGAATAATTATTAAAACATCGGAAAAAATCACGGGAAAAAAAATTATTAATAAATTTTATTTTTTCATATATTTTGTATGGAACGGCTTTTCAAATAATGTGCGTTGGTCGACATAATTTGAATCGATTCGAACTGTCAAAGGTATAGTGTGCCGAACATTTCGTGCTTAGACAACAGCTCAATTTCATTTTTTGAACTTAGAGTAATACCATTAAAAATAATAATTATTAATTATCATAATTAATAAATATTAAATTATTGAAAATCTGGTGCGTAAAAATAATAATTAATAATAATTATTATTATTAATGGTATTACTCTAAGTATAATTTTTTATTTACGCACCAGATTTTCAGGTCAGTTTATCCTATGGGAAAAACTAAACCCTTTCATACACTTTTCCATAAAAATGATAATCTAGTAAATCCACGCTATGCAAGTGTATTATATAAGTATAATTAATACAAAACAATACAAGAACAACATGTTTAATCTACCAAACTGTTAAATGGGAAAATAATTCACCGACTCCAGATATTTTCATATCAGAGGGTTCGGCTCAGTGGAATTCCTAATTTGAGCGATAAATCCTACTTATCTCTCAATATAAATATTTAAAAAAACTTTCGTAATCCTACATGTATTTAAAATGACTGATTTTTGCATTTTTATATACAAATTCTTTGACTGATTTCTAAATATATGTATATATTCTGATATGCCTAAATTTTTAATGAGAGAGCTAGGTATAATGCCAGTAGCCGAAATAACAAATGGTAATTATTAATTTATTATAATTAATTTAATAATACCATTTTAACAATAACTCAGTTCCGGTGCAAACGTCATTTCAATGTCTACCTACGTTAAATTGTAGTGCGGATGATAACGTTGCTTGGTTAGTATGTGTTGTATGAATACCTACTTAAATCAATTTCAATCAGATTTTTCAGAATTAGTCAACCAATTATTCATCCAACTTAACAACTCAACCCTTATCTCTGTCGAAGAAATTAATGATCTGGGCATAACTTTCGACTCTAAATTAAACTTTATATCCCATATAACCAAAATCAATAATAAAGGAATGAAAATGCTTGGCTTCATTCTTCGAAATTCCAGAGGTTTCAGGAATATTTCAACATTAAACATTTTATATACATCCCTAATTCGTAGTCAAGTCGAATATAACTCCTCGATCTGGTCCCCCCATTATAAATTACATTCAGATTCAATCGAAAAAATTCAACATAAATTCCTGAGACACATTAATTTAAAACTCGGTATTCCCATTGAAAACATTATTAAAACACTCAGATCGAAGAATTATACCCGACTTAATATTTATGTTCAAAATTGTAAATGGTAGTATAGACAGTCCCGATTTAACTAACCTCATTGAATTTCACAAACCTACGAGAGCAACTCGTCCCAAAGTCCTGTTTAAATGCAACAACACCAGGACTGAGTATTCCAAAAACTCGCTTGTACCTAGGTTGTATGCAGTTAGTAATAGATACGCAGATGTGGCGGATATATTTAACTGCACGGAGTGTAGGTACAAGAGGGCTATGCTATCATATATTTTCAATCAATATTAATTTACCGATCCGTCGGATCTGCCGGATCTGCCCTGATGATGGACACTGCAACGCTGTCCGAAACGTCGGCTAAAGAAGGAGGTAGCACAACACGGCATAACACCCCAAAAACAAACAACGAAAATGCTTTTGGCCGTGAAAATCTCAAAACGTATCAATATTAATTTAATCTAAGTTTACCTTATTTGTACTATAACATTTGTATGTCCTTGTATCTCTTGCTCATACAGATGTCATTTCACAATCAAATGCCACAATCAATTGTCATACCTAATATTTTATTTTGGTTTTTAATGTGACATGTAAACATTGTTTATGGTATGTTTCTCTCTCTCTCTGGTTTCAATCCTGGGATTGGTTTGCAGCAATTTCCTTTATTTTTTTCTTCCATTCTTCCCTGTCTTGTGCGGCTCTTTTGAGGTCTGCATATGATGAGCAGCGCATGTCCACCAGCAGGTCCTCCAGGTACTCTCGGCGTGGGCGTCCCCTAGAGTTTGTCCCCTCGGTCATACCCTCCATTATGGCATGCAAGAGGCCTTCTTGTCGTATTATATGACCGATCCATCTTGCACGCCTTTCGGACAAGGTTCTGAGCAGGTGCCTTCCTCCTTCGATTCTTTGGAGAACCTCCTCATTTGTAATGTGGTCTCTCCAGGAAATTCCTAATATTCTTCTATAGGACCACATCTTAAAAGCCTCTAGTCTCCGTTTATCTCTTTCGGATATGCACCATGTTTCGCAGCCGTACATCAAGATACTCCATACATAAGTCTTGATGAGGAGTATTCTCAGTTTTAGGTCTATATTATTTGATTCTATTATTTTCGACCTTTTATTGAATGCAAGCCTAGCCTGGTGTATACGGCTGTCGACCTCGCTCTTAGACCGACCGTCTAAGAGCGAGGTATGTTTATACCGTTGAAATTAAATAAATAAATGGAAAAAAATATTTCACAATAATTCTTACCAAATGAGGTAATCTGTATTGGAAGAATCTTGCAAATCCTTCGTTCAGCCATGTGTCACTCCACCAGTGGCAGGTGACATAATCTCCGAACCACATGTGGGCAATTTCGTGAGCCAAAATGGTGATAACCTGCTGCTTATATTTCACTGAGGACTCAGTGTTGTGGTACATGACGTAAGCCTCCCTGGAAACAAGAAAATACATGATCAAATATTAACGATTAAAAATCAAAAACTATCTGGAGAAATCAGAATATTTTATTTAATTTTTAATTCATTGTTTGATTGATTCGTTGCTCAGACTACCTGGAGACTATTGTAGGACTTGTGCCACAAGAGTGTTTTTTTCAAGTGATGTCCAGTTTATTGATTATACTAGCGATTTATTTTAAACATCAAAAACTATCTGGAGAAATCATAACATTTAATTGAATATTTATTAATTTCTTTGTTTGATTGATTCGTTGCTCTGACTCCCTGGAGACCATTGTAGGACAATGTGCCACAGTAGTAATTTTTCAAGTGATGTCCAGTTTATTGATTATACTAGCGATTTATTTTAAACATCAAAAACTATCTGGAGAAATCATAACATTTAATTGAATATTTATTAATTTCTTTGTTTGATTGATTCGTTGCTCTGACTCCCTGGAGACCATTGTAGGACAATGTGCCACAGTAGTAATTTTTCAAGTGATGTCCAGTTTATTGATTATACTAGCGATTTATTTTAAACATCAAAAACTATCTGGAGAAATCATAACATTTAATTGAATATTTATTAATTTATTTGCTTGATTGATTCGTTGCTCTGACTCCCTGGAGAACATTGTAGGACAATGTGCCACAATAGTGATTTTTCAAGTGGTGTCCAGTTTATAGCGATTTATTTAAACATAAAAAACTATCTGGAGAAATCATAATACTGATTAAATATTCGAATAACTAAGTTGATGTTCTCTCCCCCTCTTCTAATTTTCTTTTAAATATCTGTAATAGGTTCAATATATTTTTATTCATCCCTGAGGAAGGTTCAGGTTGAACCGAAACCGGTTGGACAAAGAAATAATAAAGTCGAATTAAAACAAAGTATAATTGTGTTTATTATAAGTATGTATTCCCACAAAGTGTTTGCTACATGTGAAAATTGAATTTTCATTTCTTTGTTTGATTGATTCGTTTCTCTGACTCCCTGAGACCATTGTAGGACATGTGTTACAAGAGTGTTTTTTCAATGTCGTGAACATGTCTCTGGTCGTGCGATTAAGGCGAAGCTATACTCCAAATTACTATTTAGATGTATCTTTACTACAAATCGGTTTATATTATGAATATAAAAAAACTATGCTTTAGCTATATTGTAGCTTTTTCTACATTATCTATTTATTGGAATTAAATTAAAATTATTAATTACGTTAACAAAAATATAAGCGTGTTCAAAATAATTTGTTTTTTCTAAATAAGAAACTAATATAAGAAAATTTTTTTTTAAATAAGGAACTAATTTTCTAAATTTTTAAATTTTTTTTTTTCTAAATAAGGAACTAATATAAGAAAAAACTTATAAAAATATCCCTTTATGGCTAAGATTATTTTTGACTATTTCCATTGACTAACTTTTTTCCATTCTTGTAAAATTATTCATAAAAAAAAATAAAAACAACTTTGGCGCTAATTTCTTTGTGCAGATTATACCAAAAACACGCGGAGTGCTAAAGGGGTAAAAAGTAAAATATTTCTGGCGTTTATATTCCTCTTAAGCTCGAATATTAGAATTTTGTAACAAGAAAGAGGCATCCCGTTTGCTCCAAGGCAGGCTGTTGTCTGTCGGCTGATAAAATCAGCAATCTCAGAACAGACATCGTCTAGTGAGGCGGGTAACTTACTTGCATTATCAGAGATTTTTAACTCAATAAATGCAAATTAAATTTAATAATCGTATTGATTCATTTTTATTATCAATCAAATAAAATGTACTTGTGCGCCGGTATTTCAACCCGCGACCTCCGGATCGCTAGCCGAGAAACTTGCCCATGTCAAAGTGAATATAATTGTAGAACTCTTCAAATTTTAATCGATTACCCATTTAAAAAAAATTAAATCATGAAAAAGAAAAACTAATCAAATTTCACGTAAACGTCAACTCATTCCAACACAATTATAACTCATTCCTTCCATTCATTCTAGGGTAAAAATTCTCTCTTTGATCTTCCATCTATTTCCCACGCATAATTTATCATGGTCAATTATTTGTCATACAAATGATAGCATTTTAAAATCACTTTTATTCTCCTTTAGAAGAGACAGTGAGAGATTATGACGGAGCTATCAACGATTCTGATGAACGAATAGAATTTACACACCTATAGGTCAAAAGTCCCCAATTCTCCATGGCTCCCGCTGAGAAGTCGGGTATTCCTGCTTGGTCCATCTTCAGATTTTCGCTCATGTTGTAGTAACCGATGCCGGTAAATTCTCCCATGGCTTTTAAGAGGTCTTTACCAGAAGTGAAGGCATACTCCCCCTGATCGCTGGCATCTGGACGAGCATACACTCCAAACTGTTCTTTGTCAGTTGCCTCCGTTTTTGCAGCGGGTTTGAACTCTGATACGATGAAAGCCAACAAGTATGTTGACATTTTTGGTGTTATCATGAACGTTTCTCTCGTAATGTCGTTTGGCCTGCGAAATTGCATAAGAAACAATAATTTTAAACAATATTAAACAATTAATAAATTTAATTTTTATTCCCAAGAAGAGATAGAAAAATGTATACATATATATTTTTAATTTTACGCCTAAATGAGCATTTACATGTTTGTTTTTCACAAAGAAGATCTAATTGATGACAGCAATATAAAAAAAAATCAAAGTCAGAAATAAAATAAAACAAAATCAAAAACGAAATACGATAAAAAAATAAGATACTCCAGCATGCAAACTGGAAAAACAAAATCAAAAACTAAATAAAATAAAAACAAGATACTCCACCTTTATAGATGGAAAAACAGTAGAGTGGTAAAATATGCTATATATTTTTTAGTTATTGTTTTTGTGAATAATTCATAGAACTCCATTTAATTTTTTTAAATTAAATTTAATAATGTTTATTATCAAGTTCTGCAACTGTTTTAGTATTTATTATTGTGACAGCTGTTTCGACTTACAAGGCTGTTTTCAAAATGCTGTCACAATAATAAAAACTAAAACAATCGAAGAACTTAATAATAAACATTGTTAAATTAAATTTTTTTAAAAAATCCTATACATAGATGAAATAAGTCGAGAAGAACTATGTAGTTTTTTTAATTAATTGCTGTTGTTCTAATTTACGATGTAAATTCTACTATGACTTGTTTATACTTGATGTGTTAAATACGACAACATCTTAAGATGATAGACTTTGCTTTTGGGCCCATACAAAAAGGACGCCCGGGAAAAAACACTTTTCTACATCGAAAATTGCACAAAATGAATATATTTTTTATACTGCCTTCTAAAGGGTGAAAACGATGTCGGTATGTTTTCGAATTTTCGATGCGTTTCGTATTAACGAAAACATTCACTGTCAAACATGCACGATTTATCAAAAAATATTATTTAAGGAAAAAGTGTTGCTAACTCAACTCTCATAAAGAATTATAAAATTATAAAAAGCTACCGACGTAGTTTCTTCTTTCTAAAAAATATATATTTTTTAAAATTTCAATTTCGTGAAAGTTTCGGTGTAGAAAAGTGTATTCTCCATAAACCCCTTTTCGAGCGATTTCTGTAGGTAAATTTGAGCGTTGTCTCATTCGCACATTTCGCATTCGCATGTATTGTAAGTGTGTGTTAACTTATTGTGAGCAGGACAGAATGACAGACGCGGGTGTTCCGCGTGTCGTTCAAAGTCTAGCCTCTTAACAGTCATTACCGAAATTTTTAATACGGCGAACGGGAGTATACAATAAGGAAGTTGAGTCCTTTTTGTTTTTTTTTTATTCACAGGCAAACTTAAATACCAGTATTTTTTTTTTTAGAGTTCGTTTTCATAATTAAATTAATTCTACAAGTTTGAATTTTATTAAGCCCGCGATAACGGCGGCTAGAGCATAATACCGTGCGGCAGAGTTCGTGACGTAACCCGGTCCTTGCTTGTGTGAAACATAAGGGAAAATATTTACAAAACCGGGACACGCTTAATATGGACGAAAACATAAATTAAAAAGTTGTAATAGTTAGATATTTACTAGTACTAATCAATTCAGTTACCAGAATTTCGAAAAAAGTGCATTTTAATGGTTATTTTTTAAATTTAAAAACACAAAATGTCATTTTTCATCGAAACGCAACAGTTCCTAACATAGCGGGCGGTGAAATTTGACATTTCGTGTTTTTAAATTTGTGACAAGAGTGCCGCCGCCCCGGGAACCATTTATTGGATAATCAACACCTCTGCTAAAGGACATCCAATTGGTTCGTATTCTCAAAAGTTTGGTGGCTTAGCAGGGTTGCCCGCGTTATTGGGGTGAGGTTTGTCAAGGTCTTGTCGGCGGACGAGTCTGTCTATACGGAGAAAAATGTTATTTTAAAATACGATAATTTTATTCGTAAAACGGTTAAAAACGGGACTGAATTCTTACGAACAAATTAACAGGGTTTCAGTGTTTATTGGCGGGAAAATGTAAGAATAATTTGTTGGTATGCATACGAAATTTGTTCTAATAATTAATAATAATAATTTATTCTTACAATTCCCGCCATTAAACTTCAGTAAGAACTTCAGTCCCGTTTTTAACCGTTTTACGAATAAAATTATCGTATTTTAGAAAAACATTTTTCTCCGTGTACCTTCTGCATAGCGAGCCATGTTGAGAGAGACTAGTTGAGGGATGCCTGTTGACCTCTTCAGCAGAACTCTCTCGATCGCCTTCCATCGCAGTAGGAGGGATAGATTCATCGTCATTCACACTGGCGTATTGAACATATTCTACTGTATCACAGGCCTCGAGGGAAACCATTTTCCTCGGGGCTCCTGTGTGGAACTAACATTAAAAAAATTATATCATTATAAAGAAAAAAAATATGGAAAAACTTACAACTCTTCTGTGGCCTCAATGGGCATGTTGGAAAGAGATGGGCTAAAACTTTTTGGGCGATCAATGGTAACGGTGAAAAAGGCTTTGTATTCGGGTTCATCAAAACAGGGGAACACTTTCCTAGCGTGAACTGGTTGAAACTGCGTTGTTCCGAGCCATCTAGAGAAAAATAAAAATACATGAAATGACACAAAAATACAGATTAACTTCAATTACATCCACCAAGCCAAAAAGGGCGTGAGTTACAAAAATCTAAATTTTTCAGGAGAAAGGCTGTGATAAAAGTTCGTGCAAATAATTTTATATTTTTTTACGTAATTTAATGAATGTTTTTCTGTTATCTCGGTTGTGTTTTGTTATTGTTGATGGGTCTATAATTGAATGATTTATGTGTCTGCGTTTAAGATGGTGGCAATTTTTATGTTTTTAAGTGTAAGATAGTTCATACCCAATGAGGTGCATTGTTGCATGGGATTTCTGATCTTAAAGCGATATTCAACAATAAAAGTAGGCACTTAAGAAATAAATACAAATATAATAAATATATTTTTTAATAAGTTTTAAATAATTTACTTACTTGGTGGTGCCACCCTCAACATAGGAGCTCCTGTAGAATCCATTCATTGCCTCTCTTATTTCTCCGGTGTACGTAGTGAATTCGATTGTATAAATTTCGTCAACAATTAAATTATTCACAACAGTTAGTACCAAAAAGTCGCTAATGTCATTTCGAGTAATGGGATTAATGGGCGCAAGAGGAACAACTACAGCAGGATTACCAGTTGTAATTTTGACATTAGCGTCTGATATAGCGAGCCCTTTTTCAGCATGCAACGTAATGGTTTTTAGATTAGCTACTTTTGGTTTTACTGTCAGCGTTAGTTGTCCTTCGAATGTGAACGTACCAAAATCTGGCTTGATTCTCAGTGTGTAGTCGATAGGCTCAAAGTCTTTTGGTAATCTGTAATCTTCAGCCAGGGTCTTTTCCTGTACGAGGAGTTGGTCCTCAGATTTGTGGGCTTCGCAGCTTTGCAGTGCCACAGCTACCACCAGAAAGATTGTCAAGGGTGTCATCTCTGAAAAAATAATAAAAAAAATTAATAATTGTTACCTAATCCTTTTATTTCCTCTAAGTAATCCTCGAATACAGATTTTATCGAAAATTGTTGATGCCGTTGTCAATTATTTCCTTTCAGTAAATTAATGTAAATCAGGGAGTTATAATTTAAATAGTAATTCCGGAATTTCTAAAAAGGCAATGTTTAAATAAAAAATCTGGATAATATACGATGAAACTATAATACAGGTTTGGGTAGAACTTTGCTTATTAATACAAAGATGGCAAACAATTTCGAAAGATATTCAGATTTTTTTAAATCTCAATATCTCAATCTGCTGACAAACTGCTTTGACAGTTTAGCGGGTGTTCAAATAAAGAATAAAAAAAAATTTAAAAAAATAAATAAATAAAATTATGAATTTTTTCATACATATAACTTGTAAAATAACAGAAAAAAACGTGTTAATAATAATTTTGGAGCATACTTTGCGATTTATTTCAGTAATGATATTAAGTAATGATAGGTTATCGAGTTGGTTAAGTTTCGTAGTGATATGTTAGAGAATGTATCAATTTTTTATCTGCACAGAAAAACATATTTTCATGCTATCTAATCAATTAATCCCGCCAGCCTTAAGAGTGCACAGAGTCCATCGTATTATCAGACGGATTTTACGATCTTACTTAACCTCTATCAACATTAAATGCGTTGTGTACACTAATTTTATTTATAATTAACGCACTGTATTATACATACATCAGGGTAATGTATTTGGCACTCTTTTTAAATCAATTTTGCAGCTTCTTAATAAATGAGAAAATATTATTTGCGAGATTTTGATTTCACTCCAGAAATATTTATTTATTTAACTGATAATTTATAACAAAATAATTTTTATAAAACGTTACTCCCAGTGAGTTAAAAAACTCGTTTCGCTAAAGAGAAAATAACGCATTGAAAAAGAAGATAACAATAATAATTTTTTTTTTTTTTTTTTTAAATATAAAAATACACAAGACACAGAAAAATAATAAAAGATAACGGTCGCAACTTGGACTCAAAAATAAAAATATGGAAAAAAATTATAAAATTAATGGAAAAAAAATTAGTCGAAGATAATATTGTTAATTCTGAAATTTGAAATATGAAGTTGACAATTACGACAGTCTCCTAATAGATCGCAGTAGCCCAATTGGTAGAGGTGTATGTCCCGGTAAGACGTAAGGTTCTGGGTTCGAGTCTTAGTTGCGACCGGTATCTTTTATTATTTTTCTCTATCTTGTTCATTTTCATATTTAAATTTTTTTTTATTATTATTGTTATCTTCTTCTTCAATGATATATTACATTGGTGGGAATAACCTTCAAAAGTTAAAAAGACAGTTTTTCTTATAAAAAATAAGAAAATAACGCAATTAAAAGATTTGTATTTTTACATAAGAATACCTACTAATTTGAAAGGGAGTTAAATAAAGAGTGCACTTAGATGAAGAAATAGACTAGACGGAATTCGAATAGTTGATTGAAAAATATTTAATTAATACATTAAGAAAGATACACAAAAGTTGGAGAATTCCAAAGAAATATTGTATCACTGGTTAATAAAGCTGGTGAGAAAATATAATTTAAGAGGGTATTACCAGAGAATACCGGAAATTATTCCTTTTTAAATCAAATTCTAGACGTAGTGACTCTTTTTTACAAAAAAACATAAATTGATTTTGAAAGGATGTTATTTTATCTGGTACACGCAGTTTTAAAACTTTGAAAAACTAAGTATATTTTTAAGATACTAAGGTCATACCGTTGGTCGTTGGCAGATTTGTTCAATTTTCAAACGACGTATTCTAATAAACAACACAAATTTCAAATCATATAATCATACAAAAAAATAAATCAATACATCATCTAGTCAACACAGTTTTGAGAATTTTAATTTTAGTTTAATTAAAATCATTAAAAAATAAATTCGAGAACATGTTTTGTGACAAAAATACCTCACGTTTTCTATTTATTTAAGGTCTTACAAACTAAAATATATCAAATTTTTTTTACACACTTATTTTGTTCAAACATTATTGAAAAATTATAAATACTTATGATCAAAAAATACTTACAAGTAGTACTCGATATTTAATAATTTATCATCGTGCTTTTTGAGCATTTTTATTGCTTACTTGAATGTAGGTATATATTAAAGCAAGTTTTTAATGAAATAAATTGATATTAAATTTTTAATTTTAAAAAATTGATAAGGGGAGTGATCGATATTTTTCATTGGAACCTTCCTGTATAGTTGCAAGCATTTTTAAACTTTTATTCTCACCCGCTGGTCAATCTCTCTTAATTGCAATATTTATTTTGTTTGTAACTAGAATTCTTAGGTTAAGGTAATGCCTTTTTATGCGATATATTGTAAGTAGTTAAATTTAGTCGTTTGTGGATGACACAAAATAAAAATGTTTCTTTTTTTCAATCTAATAGAGAATGGTAGATACTCTCAGTATCGTTCTGGTAAAAGAGCATCATTTTAAATAAAGCCAGTTATAAATAAATTCCCAAACTTCATCTGCATTCCCCACTCTTTCGGCCTCTTAATATAACCCAATTGTTGCCATAATCAAACAAACAAACTATAAAAAATGTAAGATAACTAAACACATTTTTCGAGAATATACCAACTATACACACACTTAAAATATATATATGTATACATATTTTTTTATATTTTTTTTTATAAATAAACAGTTTAAAATAATCACTAATTTAAAATATAACTACTTAGGAACTTTCTACTACAACACATAAATAAATACTTGTCACACTTAAACATAACCACGTAAACACCTCAGCACAGGTTCTCCTAGTGAGGTGTTCACGAAACATACAACATTACCCAACCACAGTTTCACATTCCCTACCCAACCTACACACAACACAACAAAAATTTCATAAATTATGTTATTAGCTATTATGTATAAATATGAATAACTTTATGTGAACACTGTGATATTATTTAGAAAAAAAAAAAAAAAAAAAAAAAAAAAAAAAAACCTTCAGGATCCGGTCAGTTGGGACTCTTGTGCGGTATTCACATGAAAAAATATTTGAACTCCTCAAACGCCATGTAATCCGGTAATTTTTAAATATCAACTTGAAATATATTTTTCTTCATCTGATATCGTACAAACTACGATAATATTATTAAGGGTCACTACATCTAAAGTATTAACGGTTTTTAAACACAATCTGTAACTGACAAAAATTATCTCGTTTGGATCAAACTTATTACGTCGTAAGACATGATTTTGATAAAGACTTAACAGTTTATTTTTACCTTTATCCACGCATTTCGAACGTGATACTATTATGTCGTGTTCATATTATTATCAGATATAATTTTATGATCAAAAGTGATGAAATATTGGTGCCCAATTAATATTTAAGCCAGCTTTATAATTATAATTACTCTGGTATAACTTCGGTCGCGATAGTCTCACTGGCTCCGAGAAGTTGGGACTCTTGTGAGGTGTTCACTATAAAAAAAGTACTCGTAACGCGTTCCGCAACGTCGGCTGAAAATCATTAGAAGTGAATCAATCTGTACCGATTTCAAAGAAAATTGATATTGCCAATCAATTAACATGTTTCTACTTGTAAGGCTCGGACGAGCCAATGATTTTGTTTTGTGTTCAAGAAAGTAGTCCGCTACTTGAAAATATTAAATTACACCAGAAGTAAGGCAAAAATTATCTTACTTCGAACACATGGAAACGCCCATAAAACACTTCGTATTACCGAAAGATTTACTTTTCACGAAGTTCTTGTTTTTATCGACGGATTTTTAACTGATAATATTTCTTGTTTTTTGTGATATTATGTCGTGTTCATAATCAGATGTGGATTACTGGTGTCAATTTTAAATTTAAGTTAGGTTTATAATTACACACTACTCCATTATCACATTAAACTCTGTAGATTACGAACCATTTGCTGCATAGTAAATGTAAAAACGATATAGTTTAACGTGACAAAATTTAAAAAAAAAACTCATATCATTGATGTAGCTATCCCAAATTCCTGTAACATTGAAAAATCTATTTCTGAAAAAATAAGAAAATATACAGATTTGGGAAATGAGACTAAAAGAATTTGGCATTCTCAGACTATAAAAATATTACCATTTATTATTTCGGCTATTGGCATTATATTTATCTCTCCGAATCCAAATTTAGGCTTATTAGATTTGTCAAAGAATTTATAAAAAAAAAATGCAAAAATCAGTCATTTTAAATGCATGTAATACGAAAGATTTTTTCAATATTTATATTGATGGATCAGTAGGATTTATCGGTCCAGTTAGGAGTTCTACCGAGCCGAACCCTCTGACATGAAAATATCTGGAGTCTGTGAATTATTTTCCCATTTGGTCTCCGGTGGGTTGACGTGTTGTTCTTGTATTATTCTGTATTTATTATACTTAAATAGTACAATTGCATAGTATGGATAGACTAGATGATCATTTGTGGAAAAGTGAGGGTTTAGTTTTTCCTGTGCGGAATATTATACCCGTACATAAAGTCATAAGAATATATTATCCACAAAATAAAAAATAAAAAAAACCTTTATAACTTTCTTGTACTTGTAAAAATCACGATTGGACTAGTTTCACATTATAATGGACATCTTCATACAATCCATAAATAAGTCATAAAATGAAATTCCACCATGACAATATTTAAAAATTAGAAATTTATTATTCACGCAATCCGGGATTTGAACCCTCTTGATACGTAGGACTTCATCTTCACTACATGACCACGGGAGGTTTTCATTAATATTATATAATATGACGATATGCTATCGATAAGAAAAATCGACGTTATTACTGTTGGGATAATTTTTATCTCAACAAAACACCTAAATTAGGTGACTTGCAAAAAACTCATGAAAAAGGTATATTATACGTGGTGATATTTTCATTCGATAAGAGCCTGGTATATTATCTTCCAGTGATTTATCGCATGATAGAGAAGCTGTCAATCGTAAACTGAATCATTTCATTAGCTACGAGGGGAATAAAATTCAGACTATTTTCCTGTCAAATAATTTAGCGTTCATCACGATAGTATGTTATTGATTGGTTCAATATGAGATTACAGGTTTTTGCTAGCGTGAAATGATAATCGCTGGCAAAAATATGAATTAAAACCAAATTTCTACCGATTTATAATGAATTTTCCTAAAACATTTTAAGTTATTAAAAAAATATGTTATTTTTTTAAGATAATAGTCATAGATAATTTACGAAACTTTTTTTTTTATAGTCACTTTTTTTTTTTTTCAATTTTACAGGAGTCCCAACTGCTCCCTCCTGGAGCCAGTGAGACTATGGCATCCCCAATTTGGGGTTTGTTATGAGGCTGAAGGTAAGTGGGGAAGGGAAGTTGGGGAAGTACCTGGCTATTCAGATCTAGTCACTAAACACGGCTAAAGCCGTTTCAAGCAACGTTTCAATGTTGAATGGTGGTCTTACACCAGGGCGATACTAAGAGTATCTTCCACTCAGGAACCGCAAATATACTATATATTGTATTAAATAATTAATTGTGAAATAACACAAATCAATTAAATAAAATTTATTTGCGCACGCCGGGTCCGAACTCGCGACCTTCGGAATGAAAGTCCAACGCCCTACCGCTGAACGGCGACGATACAAAAAAGGAATAAACTGAAGTTCCTTATCACAATAATGCTGTAGGTCTTTTTTACACATTAAATAATGGTGAGACAAAGATGAGACACACAATGAACGTACGTGAGTATCCTCCAACGAAAAAAATTAGTACTTTAGAGGATACAGATACGTCCATTGTGCGTCTCATCTTTTGTTTCACCATTATTTAATGTGTAGGAAAGATCTGCAGAATTATTGTGATAAGGAACGTATGTTATTCCTTGTTTGCCGTTGTTGTCCCGTAAACGTGGGAATATTAAAAACGCACAATATCTGTACATTTGCCGAGAAGAAACGGTAATTTTATGAAATTCCTTCGATATAAAAAAAATCACAACGTGTGCTTCGAAAATTATTGAACATACATTCTGTTATTTAACTTGTTAATGTTATGAAAAAAAATCACAGTGTATCATTAAATAAAATATCTAAATGCTACTTTAGACATTTGTCGAGAAATTTTTGGTCTATATTAAAGGGACCGTGTTAACTAAATATTTTCACAATTTTCGCCTAATTATAATCGCTTTTTAACATAAGCGCACTCCCTCGAACATTCGTATTTACATATCTCTCTTTAAAACCATCTTCTTCTTCTTTTTGTACGCTTACTACGGTGCCTTAATATTGGGGTGCCATCAGCCAAAACGGTCAAAATCTGAAAATATCGACCTTTTACGGTAAATCGGTAAGAGGCTGCGGATTCGAAACCCGGTGGGACAAATAAATAAAAAAATACTTATTAACTTTTGGTTTCATTATGTTGTTTTAAATAAAAGATGCAATTACAAGTTACTTTGTTTTATGCTGGGATGTTACAAGCTCTATCACATTTAATCATGATCATCGAATAGACGATCAATGCCATTTGTGTTTTTTTTTTGACATTCGAACGATCCCCGTTAAATGACAAAACTAGGCCGTTTTTAGTTTTTGAAAAATTGTGATCAGCTGACAATTTGTTTTAAAAATTATTTTTTATTTGAATACCTCACAAGAGTCCCAAATGCTCCCATTGAGCAAATGGAATTGAATTGGAATTCCCAATTAGGGTATGTTGTGAGGCTGAAGGTAGTGGGGAGGGGAAGGACAAAATCCGATTGAGTATGCCATAGTCTCACTGGTTCCCTGAGATTGGGAGCAGTTTCGACTCTTGTGCGGTACTCTCATAAAAAATAACGCCGCTTGCTGTTATAATTAAAATATGAACATAATCATTTATAAAAGAATCTGTTTTACACATATTTTATGGGTTTTAAAATTTTAATTTAATTAAGTATAATATTTATTTATCCACTGAGTATCAATTAATGTTTATAATATATAGTAACATTTTGTATTCCTAATTATATATCAATGTTTTTATTTAAATATGAACCCTAAAAATGCAATCATTTTGTGCACGGGAGGGGTGGGGAAGGGTTTTTTTTAAATTTATTTACTTTTCAAGATATTTTATTTTTATTTGATTCAAAATATTTTTGATAATATGGGCCCCACTGGGTACTTTAAGTGTGATGAAGTCCGAATTTCACCATATAATACAATTTAATAAAATAATTAATTTTAATAAACCAAATACGAAATACAATCAAATACTTAGAGGCGGGAATAATTTTTTTTAAACCAAATATTAAGGTGAATTAAGCAAGTTTGACTTTATATTGTATTTTCCAGTTACCGTTGAGAACTTCTTCATTTCGTTAAGACGTTATATGTTTTGCAGATTGTCCCGGTCTCCATTTAGATTATTTTTATGATATTCCAAATAAATAAATTAAATGAAGCCATACAACAATATTTGCGTATTTTCTCAGAGCTAAAGAAACTCTCAGTATTATCACCCAGGTGATTAAAAAATATCTAGATTAGAACGTCGCGTCGGTTCAGCAAGGTTTTGCAAATTTCAAAATTATATGGACGATTAGAGATGAGTTGAGACTTAGAAGAGAAGAGAGGATATTTGTTAAGATAGATGGATAACCAAAAAAATGTGTGATTTAAACCTGACACTACTAAATCTCAGAAAGTACAATCTGGGTAGTCAAGAACGTGAATTTTAAAAAAGTGAGAAGGAAGGGAACAATGTCCAATTCTCAGTCGAGTAAGGGAGGAAAATTGTTTTTTGAATGCCAATAAATATGCTTTGGATAAGTTGAAGCATTATGTACAGTTCTGCTTGAGTAGATTCAAATAAAATTTGTTAATTACGTTAAAAAAAATTCAGACAAATAATATAAACAGATTTAAAAAAGAAAACACACAGCTTTCTTTTAAATGTACCATAGACATTCCCGCGTAATTTGAAACAAATCTATAAATCCGCAAAACTGTTCTACGGTCAAGGTTTGCCTATTTTTTAAATAAATTAAATATGTTTTTAGTTTCGTTTATAAAGTTGTAAATAAGTTTACAAAAAAACATCGATAACAATTTTAAAAACTTATAATATATTCGCATTTAAAATTGTAATATTTTTAATCGTGTATGTCCATAATGGCAATTTCATCTGCTTTCAAACATTGTATTTAATTTAGATATATGTTCAAAATCAGCATATCTATTTGAAATTGAATGTCAAGCGGGAATGTTTGAAGGCATAATGATATATAGGCTTATTAATCATTTAGAAATACTGAAAAGCACAGGTTTATACAAAACAAAGGTTTTAAAAATATTATACCTACTTATCGTTTAGATGAGGAAATATTATATAGAGGTTGAGTTTAAACTACCAATAATAAATCTTGAGCAACTGGATAAAACACCGAGAAGTATTGTAAAAAAAACGAGTTGGTTTAATATGTCCGAAAGTATCTATCGATAAAATTTGTAAATAGTAAAATATAACAAAAAAAAAAAAAACTTTTTATAAAAACTTTCAAAGTTTAAAAAATATTTTTTTTTCTAATCCGGTCAATATTAATACTAACAGAAACACAAATTAAACAAAAATAATAAATGCGATCAGCACTTACTTAGAATCATGATGACCGAAACGCAAAACAACTCGCAACTACGGCGGACAAATTAATTGTGATGATACTCGTCAGTCAAATCTCTAATACGAGACCTTTGTGATAAAGTCTCACCGTATGCCAGTCAGGTACAGATACAAGTAAGCACAATATTTAATTAGATCACTATCAGTACCTAATTCAGGCTGATAAGAGGTGTTCTACGTATTACAAAATAATTCTAACGCCGCTCCGGCCGCTAGATTACAATTCATTATATAGACCGCCTAATATATATTTATATCATGACGCAAAAATAAAACAAAACATTATGAAGGTATCTCCTTTTATTGGAACAAATAAGTTTCATTCCATATTTCGAGATTGGCAACATATTAGGATATTGAAAATGCCATAGGAGCGATTTTCACTGAAAATACTAAGAATACTGCGAATCTAAAAAAAAGATGTCTCGTGCACTTAAATTTAAATTTTTTGAAAAAGCGGTGATGACTTTTCAATGTTTTCTATTCTGGTTTGCAAAATAATATGATTTTTCTTACATATTCATAAAAAGACAAAATTTCGTGGTATGCATACAAAAAGTTTCGTCTTCTCAGCTAAGCGTTTTTTTGAGATCTATCTTTCCTGCATTTTAAAGGTTTGCGTTTTACAAAGATACCAAAAGTTTTCTTGACTTCATTTTTTTATAACTTTTCAAATCATAAAAACCAAAAATTGTCCAAAATTGCAAGTATGTGTTTTTTTATTTATTTCTTCAAACTTCGCAAAATTACTTTGTGGCATCATTTTGAATTAAATTAAAACAAATAACTTTGTATTAAACCACTATTATATAATCACAATTTTGTTTCTTCGTTCATCTCATAAATTTATTTTCTTATTAATAATAATATTTAAAATAATTTATTTTTGTTGTTTAAACATCTTTATTATGTTTTGATAATTTATATAATGTAATTTTTCATATTCTAAAATAATTTTAATATTTAATTTTAAATAATTGTTTTTTACGATATTTTTTAATTAATTAATCACCTTTCTCTATAATATTTTTGTCCATAGTTCTTTTTAGTCTGTTTTTTTTAGTCTATACTTGTTTGATTCTTTTGTTATTTAATGTCATTCCTACCCTGACGAAGAAACCATCGGTTTCGAAACATGTACATTTGTGATTATATAATAGTGGTTTAATACAAAGTTATTTGTTTTTTATTTCTTCATTTAACTAATTACCCCTTAACTTAAGATTGGAAACAAACTATAAAAAATTCAAAAGGTTAATTAAAACAATATATCGATAACATATTACAATCATTGTGGCTGTGACTTTGGAAATCCTTTTTCTTTTATACTCTTTTTTTATTTTCTCTCTTCTTCTTCTTTTATATCTTTTCCTTATTCAATTCTGTTTCACGTATAATGTATGATACACATATATAAAAAAAATTTAATATTATAATTTTCATTATCCTTACTACACATTTTAAAAATATATGTTGAATTGTTTTTCGCTGCTCTACCTTTTTTACACGAGCATTGCTCAAAAAAAAGGTGAATCACGATATTTAAAAAATGTATTAAAAATATATATATACAATGTATAACAACTGTATTTGTAAAAAAAAAAATTAAATAAATTTCAGAACGATCAAAATCCAGAGCGTTTATTAGTTTGGCCTTGTGGTTATAAAAATTTCGCATTCAGTGCTTCCTTTTTAAAGATCTATAATTGTTTTCTTAAAAATACCTTTTAACACTCTTAAGATGATAGACTTCGCTTTTCGACCCATACAAAAAGGACGCCCGGGAAAAAACAGTTTTCTACATCGAAAATTGCACAAAATGAATATATTTTTTTTATACTGCCTTCTAGGGGGTGAAAACTATGTTGGTATGTTCGAATTTTCGATGCGTTTCATATTGACGTAAACATTCACTGTCAAACATGTACGATTTATCAAAAAATATTATTTAAGGAAAAAGTGCTGCTAACTCAACTCTCATAAAGAATTATTAAATTATAAAAAGCTACCGACGTAGCTTCTTCTTTCTAAAAAATATATATTTTTTAAAATTTCAATTTCGTGAAAGTTTCGGTGTAGAAAAGTGTATTCTCCATAAACCCCTTTTCGAGCGATTTCTGTAGGTAAATTTGAGCGTTGTCTCATTCGCACATTTCGCATTCGCATGTATTGTAAGTGTGCGTGAGCTTATAGTGAGCGGGACAGAATGACAGACGCGGGACTATGTTACAGTATGTTCTTTCAAATGTATTTAAGCATTTAATAATTGGCCTATTAAACATTACTTTAATTATTAATTTTAAAATGATGAAACTAGTGATAATATTTACAATTATTTGCCTAACTTTGATTAAACTTTCAATTAATTGTACTAAATTGTGCCTCCGAACGAAATTATTTTCATATAAAACCATTATTTATCTATATTTTCTTATATAATTTGTCTGCACATACTTGCACTTTTGTCTTTTACAGAGCCTGTTCCAACGATCTATCGTTCAGATATTTTGGACCTGTTAGAAGAGCGAAGCACTTCAAAGATGAATTGTGTTGCAACAAGGGAGTGTATTTATGAAGATATAAAAATTTTACCAAAGAAAAAAAATTTCACTCGTTTTGAAGATAAAATATTAAAGAAAAAAATCGCTTCATTTCCGTTAAAAATGGATTGATGTCGGAAGAAGTACGCTAAAATTCAATTAAAAAAAACACAAAATGGCTTAAGACGATAGACTTCGCTTTTCGGCCCATACAAAAAGGACGCCCGGGAAAAAACACTTTTCTACATCGAAAATTGCACATAATGAATATATTTTTTTTATACTGCCTTTTAGAGGGTGAAAACTATGTCGGTATGTTTTCGAATTTTCGATGCGTTTCGTATTAACGTAAACGTTCACTGTCAAACATGTACGATTTATGAAAAAATATTATTTAAGGAAAAAGTGCTGCTAACTCAACTCTCATAAAGAATTATAAAATTATAAAAAGCTACCGACGTTGCTTCTTCTTTCTAAAAAATATATTTTTTTTAAAATTTCAATTTCGTGAAAGTTTCGGTGTAGAAAAGTGTATTCTCCATAAACCCCTTTTCGAGCGATTTCTGTAGGTAAATTTGAGCGTTGTCTCATTCGCACATTTCGCATTCGCATGTATTGTAAGTGTGCGTGAGCTTATTGTGAGCGGGACAGAATGACAAACGCGGGTGTTCCGCGTGTCGTTCAAAGTCTAGCCTCTTAAGGCAGCTTTTGTTCTTCCTGTGTTGATGTGTGACGAGGGGCCACGCGGTAGACCAGAAAAATAATTTAATTTGTGTTCTTTGAAAAGTAAAACCAGAAAAATTGAATATTTTCCGAATTCTCGAAGTCCACAAGAGCTCTCTCATGCTGCTCAAATCAGCTTGATGTTACATGGAAAGCGGGATACTGCCAAAATTATTCATCAGGCAACAAACTTTTCACCCAAATGAGCTACAAAGATTAAACACATTATGAAGAATAACAATTTAAAACCAATCCCGTATTCACCCCAGGAAGATTTAGCTTTCATAATTAACAATAAATTCACCAAGCAGCAATATTTTAAGTAGTATCAGCAAGTATCCATAAAATTTTGGTCCACGGGGGAGACCATATTAGTTCCTGTATTCTTCCGATTGGACAAATGTCAGAAGAAGCTCAAGAATCACGAAATAAAGACTTAAAAAATCAGGGAGTTTCATACTCGAAAATCATCGCAAGTTCACACGAATGAATATTTGTTTCATACGCTAATTATAAATCCTATAATATCTAGAATATCTACAATACCAAAGAAACATCCCGATGTCTTACCGAGTGATGTATTAAAATTATTATCGATATCTATATATATACAGTGCCAGCGAAGGAATTTCAGAAGTCTGTCAACACTGCCACTATAGGTGAATTATCATTTAATAGTAGTGACGATAGTGACGATACTGATGATAGTGACTCGAGTAGTTCATAAAAAAGTAATCTTATGTAGGTTATAATTTTTTTTTAAAGTTATTGCTTAAAATAAGCACATTGTCGTAACTTTTTTGAACTAAAATTTTTATTAATATTTTATTTTATTTGAAAATTCTGTAACAACGGTTAAAATAAATGTAATTTTTTTAAAGTATTTTTTTAATTATATTGCGACCCTTTTGCATCATATACAATGGAAAAATATTTTTGTCTAGCTAGATTGGGATTTGGGACCACTGTGGCGTTCCCTAGAATAACTGCACATCGCTAACGTACAAACAACAGTTGATGTCGAATATGTTCACAAGGACACTTAGTCATCGTGAACTGTCACTTATTCGTTGGCGATCTGTAGTCATGCTAGGGAACGATGAGAAGTTACCGATAGTTATTCTATCGATCGTTATAGAGCGAGTGTGCTAGGGCCTCAAAATTTCTCAAAAGAATGCCTACATGCGAATCTGATGTCATAAAATACATTATTTGGACGGTCCCGGGGAACGATGACGCTGTGAAAATCGTTAACTTTGTATTATAGCTATCTAAAAAGAAGGTTCTGTAAAATGTTTGTGCGACTACGAATAATTATTATGTAAATTCACCCGTTCAAAGGCTGCACATTCTCGATGATAAGAATAGTTTAATCGATGTTTACCGTTAAGAAAAAGAAAATAGATTACTCGAAGTACTAATCCTACGCAGACGAAGTCTCGGGCAAAAACTATTCTTACATATATTATTATTACAAAAAAATAATACATTGTGGCACATTTTATTGCAAAAGATGTAACTTTTTTTTAATAAACTTGTAAAGATAAAAAACATACACGGGGTGTAAAGGACGTACTTGGCGTATTTGATCCAGTGATTCTTTACATTATTTGAAGAAAAAAAAATGTTAATGATATTTTGGTCTTTTTGGCATTTTAAAAGTAGTAAAAGGGACTGGGGGTAGCTTGAGCGTGATTTCGCAAGCTTTATTTCTCTAAGGATATACCAACAAGCTCAACCTTTCTTCGAGAGCTGATCAACATTTTCATTGGCCTACCAGTCAAAAGGTCTTTTGAAGTTTCACATCACTTTTCTTTCAAATCGGTATAGATCACAACTTCTAGAGATTATCTGTACAGGGGATCAACCATGGCGTATTTGGGGCATATCTATGGTATATGGTCCAAACAATTCATAATTAAGAGGGTATTACCAGAGAATAATTAAGCCAGCAGGAAAAGGAACTACAGATGCCCTGTTTAAAATGGTACAGATAATGTATAAGACTGGAAACATACCAGAGGATTTCGAGAAATGCCTAATTGTCGCATTACCAAAGAAGGCAGGCACGACGAAATGTGAACAACACAGAACTCTTAGCCTAATATCCCATGCCTCAAAAATATTGACTAATATCATTCTAAAAAGAATCGAACCAAAAGTAGAAAACATCCTTTCCGGAGACCAGTATGGATTTAGAAGAGGTGTAGGAACCAGAGAAGCAATATTGTCGCTACGCATACTGCTAGAAAAAAGAACATAAAGAAACCAAAACACATTCATTGCATTCATAGACCTGGAGAAGGCTTTCGACAAAGTAGAATGGAAAAGGCTCTTCGAAATTCTTAAGAGAATTGATATCAAATATAGAGATAGACGAATAATCCAGGCGCTATACAAGAATGAGGCCGCTATAATTAGATGTGATAATGGTACAAAGGAAGCCAGTATAAAACAAGGTGTGAGACAGGGATGCTCTCTGTCACCTGTTCTTTTTAACGCCTATATACAGAGTGCGATTGATGACTTGAGAGAGATAATGAGTCACAGAGAAGGTGTAAAGATACACGGACAACAGGTGGATATGATGCTTGCTGAAAGCGAAGAAGAACTGCAAGAGACCTTAACAATCATGCAAAGCATTCTTCAAAACAACTACAACATGAAGATAAATAAAGACAAAACAAAACTGCTGACTGTAGGCCGAACGCAACATCAGATGAGAGTAGAGATGTCAGGAGTTCCACTAAAGAACACCAAGGAGTTTGTCTACCTCGGGAGCAAAATAACATGGGACGGTCGGTCTAAGAGCGAGGTCGACAGCCGTATACACCAGGCTAGGCTTGCATTCAATAAAAGGTCGAAAATAATAGAATCGAATAATATAGACCTAAAACTGAGAATACTCCTCATCAAGACCTATGTATGGAGTATCTTGACGTACGGCTGCGAAAAATGGTGCCTATCCGAAAGAGATAAACGGAGACTAGAGGCTTTTGAGATGTGGTCCTATAGAAGACTATTAGGAATTTCCTGGAGAGACCACATTACAAATGAGGAGGTTCTCCAAAGAATCGAAGGAGGAAGGCACCTGCTCAAGACCTTGTCCGAAAGGCGTGCAAGATGGATCGGCCATATAATACGACAAGAAGGCCTCTTGCATGCCATAATGGAGGGTATGACCGAGGGGACAAACTCCAGGGGACGCCCACGCCGAGAGTACCTGGAGGACCTGCTGGTGAACATGCGCTGCTCATCATATGCAGAATTCAAAAGAGCCGCACAAGATAGGGAAGAATGGAAGAAGAAACTAAAGGAAATTGCTGCAAACCAATCCCAGGATTGAAACCAGAGAGAGAGACCAGAGAATATCGGAAGTTAGTCCTTTTTAAATAAAATTCTAGATATATTGACTCTTTTTTACAAAAAAACATAAATTTATTTTGAAAGAGTGTTATTTTATCTGGTAAACGCAGTTAACTAAGTTTATTTTTAATATACTAAGGTCATACCGTTGGTTGTTGGCAGATTTGTTCAATTTTCAATCGAAATATTGTATTAAACATCACACATTTCAAATCATATAGTCATACAGCAAAATAAATCAATACATAGTCTAGTAGACACAGTCGTCATAATTTTAATTTTAGTTAATTTAAAATCATAAAAAAATAAATTCTGGAATGTGTTTTGTGACAAAAATACCTCGGTTTTTCTATTTATTTAAGGTTTTACAGATTTTTTTATACACTTATTTTTTTAGAGATTATTTAAAAATCATAAATAATTATCATAACTATCTTTTTCTGATTTTCCTGTTTCAAATTTTTGTTTGATCATCGTTAATATTGTCTTCAATGATTAAATAATACAATTAAAGATTTATAACTCAGATTCTTATATGGGCTTTCCGTGAATATCGTAGTGCATGTCGTAGTGCATGTCGTAGTGCATGTCGTAGTGCATGTCGTAGTGCATGTCGTAGTGCATGTCGTAGTGCATGTCGTATGGTGCAAATTATGCAAGTTGCACTTCGAACGTTGCTCGTCGCAGTAGTAATAATATAGTAGGTAGAAAGGACAGGATTTGGTGGATGGAGTATAAGAAATATTTAGTTTACATTTTAAATAGTTTTATTGCATTTAGTTGTTGTTATTGATGAGGAGCGCCATCGTTGACACCAGCATGCAAGGAAAAGGTAGACACGATGTCAGAGGTGCTATTGTACTTTCTCTCGATCCAGGAGTCGATAGTCTCCCTGTGCAGTAGGGCCCACTCGTAGTTGAGTGCCATGTCTGCGACGGCTGAGAGTCCAGAGCTGACTCCGGCCGGTGACAGGCTTGACTTCAAGAATGCAACAACCTAAAAACAAATGATAAATTAATATTGTTCCATAAGGCCGATTGTATTTTTTTTATTTGTATTTCACGCCCTGCTGGGCTTTGACATGTTATTTTTTTATTATCAAAGTACATCTAAATCAACATTACATTCAATTCACACAAAATTAGTTGGCTCTTTTTCACAAAAAAGCAAAAAATAAAATTAAAAACCAAAGTACATCTAAATAAGCTTTAGAAACAATTTTTAAAAAAAGCAAAAAAAAAGATTATAAAACTGAATCTAAAACAAAATCCAAAACAAAATCATAAACAAAATCAAAGTAAAAATCAAAAACAAAATCAACAAACATAATCAAAAACAAAATCAAATACGAGTTAGATAAAAGCAGGATACCCTATTATGCAAGGTAAAGAAACAACAGAATGGGATAAGTACAATTCGTAGATTGAGTCAAGGAGAACTATGTGGTATATTCAATTAAATATTATTGATCTTTTTTCCGATAAACATCTTACTATGAGGTGTTTATACTTAATAAATGATGTGTCAAACATATCCGCAATGTCCTTATATTCATTTCCCAAATTCTGAATTCGGCGAATTGGAGTACACAATTGTGACGAGTTCGTTATGCTTCCGCCAACAGTAGGGCGAGAATTCAAACGCACTTGTTTGAATTCGCACATTGAGTACCAATATCCAGCCGGCCGTCAGCCTGAAAGTTTTTATCATTCCCATTGTGGCATTACGTACCGTTAGTGCTTTTTTCCTATCGTTATTCTCGTGACACTTGACTTACCATGACTCACCAATCGAAAATACCGCCGCTGTACGAGTAAATCATAACAAAAAAACTATTACGAGTGCCTGAGGTTCATTCGGAAAATATTCAAGTGCCAACCACGAAGGATTTCAAACCACACCAAGCAAGATAACCTACCGTGAATACCCTTGTGATATGCCTTGCTCTTTGGTGTATGCGTACAAATTTGGCGACGAATATAGGCACTGTTCGCGTAGAGTGGACATTGACTTCCCATTCTAACCCTGTGAAGTAATGCCACCATGCGCCTACACGGCGAAAAATGTTATTCTAAAATACGATAATTTTATTCGTAAAAACGGTTAAAAACGGTACTGAAGTTCTTACGAACCAATTAACAGGGTTTCAATGTTTATTCTTACATTTTACGGCCAATAAACATTGAAACACTGTTAATTTGTTCGTAAGAACTTCAGTCCCGTTTTTAACCGTTTTTACGAATAAAATGATCGTATTTAGGAATAGCATTTTTCTCCGTGTACCTTATAAATATATTAGTATGAGATGTATATACTGCTTTATAGTGCCAGTAGCAATAGCGCCATTAAACACACGACAGGCGTTTTAGGTACTAATAAAATTAGAATTTGTGTTATTTTACAATTAATTCATTAAAATAATAAATGGTATATTTGCGGCATTTCCAGAGTGGAAGATAAATAACGGAAATAAATAAAAGAAAATTTAATAACGTACCCTATGTAGCTGTGTTCCTTTCATACGGCCAATCATGTTATTGATTGCTGTCTGTGTATTTGATCCATATCTGAAAACAAAGAAAAAATAATGGAATTTTAGCTTTAGTACCTTACAATATCAGAAGAACGCACTCGGGACCTGTTTCATGGTTTTTTGAGATACTATATTTGTTTTTGGAGGCAACTTTGGCAATTTTCTGTAAACAAAACTCGTTTTAGATACTGGAAACAAATTTTAAAAAACTCTTCTCAAAAGCAATTTTTTGGCTAAATTTTGAAATTACAAATGAGAAATTTACGTTCGAACACAAATATTTCGCTACCAAATTCATGTATTTGAAAGTTTGCTAAATACATAGAAAAAATATTCACACACCTATTATCATAAGCAACAATGCTAAGCGCGAAGACACATGCACCGATTTTTGTCGACACGGTACAAATTTGTAGTATCTCGGGCTGGGGCCCGTGTACGTTTGCCACCGTGTGTATTACTGTCGTACAAATTAGCACCAGTCCACGAAAACCGGTGCTATACACGCCCGATATTCCATTTTTTTCTGGTAGAGTTGTAAGTTGGTGTTTTCCAGAAACAGGTTCTATTATGGTTGTAACTTGTAACAGAACTTGAACACGATTCTCATAGAACTTGAATATTAAATGAGAAATTTGATGAATTGTTCAAATACTGTGATACAATCTTTCCTTAGTTTACTAAAGTTTGTTATGTTATTGGTTAATACGTACACTTCTTCGATCCTTGCGAGGTCTGCCTTGAAAAATTGGAAGACAATCTCAACATTTTCATCATTGCCGTTGAGAGCGGAGTTGTAGGCGGTCATGAGATCCTGGTCTCTGATTGGCTTTTCCTTAGCGATGGTTTCGGCCAAGAATCTGCAAATATCCAGTTATATTAACTCACAGAGTTTAAAATATACGAGTACAACAAAAACAATGATTGTTATTCTTATATTGGCAGACATTTTGTTAGATTGCTCAGAGACCTATTCTTAACATTTTTTTAAAAATTTGTCATACAAATCAACAATGGCATATTTTCATAATAGGCTCTGCCACTGTCATGGTATTGTATGAATGCTATTGGCACTTCCAACACGAACTCCAAAACCAATTAAAAAAGACTGGCACGTTGCAAAAGAAACTAAGGTTTTACACCCACGAGGTGAACTGCTGGATTTAGACAGGTGAAAACCACAATGACTAAGCAAAATTCTAGGAAGCTAATAGTCCAAAGTAAGACATCAGAAGCATAATAATAATATGATATGTTTGCTTGTTACAAAATGTAAATGAGCGAGCACTCAACAGGCAAACAAAGAAAATTAAAATATATATAAAAGAAGGCTCGAAATTTTGACGCTTGTGGTAAAGGAGCTCAATCTCTTACTTGTACCTTTATCTAAAACAATTTTTGGCTTAAGAAAATTTTAGATACTTTACAGCAGAGCTATAAAACCCACTTTCACTAGACAATAGATAGAACTGAAATTATTTGAAATATAAATCAGGCACCAAGTCTTGGATCTTCAGCCAAGAAAGACCAAAAATCAAAAAAATTTAAAACCTAATTGTAATAAAAATGGTACCATGCTCATAGTATTTTATTTTAAATGTAAAATTTGGTTGTAATTTTTATTGTTGTATGCTTTTGTTATAAACTGCGCCTGCTATCAACACAGGATTTCCTAGTGGTGCAGGCACATCATCAATGTAAGGTAATTAAAGCAGAATAAAAAATATATGCACATATATGTATTCTCCTTACACTCCTTTCTTAGATCATCTACTCTATCTGCCCAAAGCAACTAAGATTCTCTTTCTTAATTTTACTCATTACGCTTATATCAGCCTTTCATTATTATTATTATTTATTTTGATATTAACCTATTAACTTCTTATTTATTAATTATCATCACCTTGGTGGGCTTGTTGTTGATGTAATGTTTCCGAACCCTCTTATTTTTTACTATGTCTATGTTATCCTTTCTAAATATTTTTTAACGAAGATTTTTGCTAACGTAATTTGTACAAATATAGAATTTTCTCACTTCTTAAGAGATGCCTCGTCCTTGGTGCATCCCAAAGCTCCGAGAATTACAATCTGTTCATTGACAAAATTGCCATTGATATATTTATCCCACAACTTGTCAAAATGCGTTGCGTTTCCATTGCGCAGTGCATTGCAGTAAATGTGCTCGCGAAGATTTGCGTTGATTCTGTAAAAAAATATATTTTTGTATTAGGTAAAGGAATCATAGCCTGAGTTGACATAAACACAAAGATGTATTGCATGTATGTTTCAAACTTATTACTCGACTTCAGAAAAGACAATACTCGTAAAATTTAAATAAACGCACTAAAAAGAACAAACTCTAACAGCCTTACTAATAAAAAAAACATTTCTCAACCGTTAAACGGTGTTTTAGTTGCACATCGAATAAAGACTGTTAAATATCTGTTTATAACTCTTACTAATAAAAAAATATCTAACTGGATGCGAAAGAGATGGGTAATTTTGCATTTTGGCTGAATGACACTCGAGGTTTCCGTTTTGAAAATTTTGGGGTTATTTCTTACATATTATTTTCAAATTGACTGTCACTGAATGTAACAATAATTCAATATTTTTTAATAACTCATTTAATAACTCGCGTTTATATTGAGCCAACAATAAATCCATACTGTAAAATTTTTCGGTATTCTCTGGGAATTATAATTATACTTTTTTTTACGAGATATAAAAGCGTATCATATTTTTCTTGAAGATTCGCCAAATAATAGAAAGGTGTTTTCAAAATATTGTATACTGTAGAATTTTTCGACGTCTAAAGTAAGATTATGTATGGTTTTTTTCTTCTTTTTTTTATGTTAGAAATTAAAATATTCTAATTGAATTTTTCTTTGATGACGTTCAAAATAAGCAATTATAAGGCTATCTGGAGGATCCTAATACCCATATTAAAAAATAATATGTCAGTGGTAAAAGTGTATATTATATTAAAACTATTTGCAATATTGTCAAAATTCAGAGAGGAAATAAGTAAATACTTTTGTAAGCACAAATCATCACCCGTGTTGGCTTTTAATCACACGACAAACGTAGCCAAAACATTTGAAGAGCATAAGGTTAATGATTCAAAAATAGAAGTATGAGATAGATTGAAATTACGGAATGTAATTTGGGGGCAAAAGTTCAATTGGTGCAGACCCCTGTCCTGGAAAGACAATTATCTTTGTTGATAATATTGTTATATTCTTCAATGATCTACTTTGTTGTCTCTTCTTCACTAAAATCAATAAAGAAGGGTAAGCTATACAAAAGGCTGTTTCGCAGTGACATTCGCACGAACATCACAGTCTTATGTACTACAGAAGTTAATAGGTTCTGGTGTAAGTGATATTTTTGTTCAAATCTTTTTAACTTTTAAAGGTTATTCCCATCAACATAGAGATCTGGGTTCGTGTCCCAGTTGCGACCATTATGTTGTATTATTTGTCTGTATCTTATTAATTTTCATATTTTAATTTAGTTTATTATTGTTATCTTCTTCTTCTTCAATTATATTTTTGTTATTTTGAAGATATACTTACGATGTGTTAGAGGAATCTATCAATTTTTCAAACTGTTCCACAGCATCTTCGATGCAAGCCTTGTGTCCCAGGTTGCACGCGAAGTTCAGTGCTGTTCCACGGAAAAGTTTGGTCAGATGGGAATCGGTTATTTTTTCATCAAGGCTTAATTCATTGATGGCGAATTCCAACAAATTCAAGATGTGTTTCTGCAAATTAAAACAGACATTATCATCACTGTAAAAAAAATTGCTGTCAGTTTTTAATATCATTTAATATCAAATGAAATTCGCAATAATGTTCAGCTTTTTGGCGTTTTGGAGGTGATAAACATTCATTCTCGGAAATTGAGCCCAAATCTGAATTATGAATTTGTGACATTTGAACGTTTCCTGATCAAATCTGCCTTCAACAATCACGGTTAGTTATGTTACGCTTCTTTCTGGTACTTGACAGCAGTCAAGTGCCTCCGACCTCCTGCCTCTTGAGTTTCAAAATCTCCCCCTACTCGAAGCCCCAAATGTTACTAATGGCTTCCAACACCAACATCGAGTACCCTGGTGGTCTCCCCATCGGACCATGTGCAGATTAGTTTTATGTTAGTCTTAGTGTAATCAAATGAACCTAAAAATGAACCTAAGAATGTGAAATTACATTGTAACTAATAAAAACTCAACAATTTAACCAAGTTACCTATTTTCTACTAAACCACCGTGTCAACATCATAATAATTATCATCACCATCACCAACAACATATTGATTGGACTTACGTCAAGGTTATTCAGGGTTTCTGGGATGACGGCGAACCTCTTCCTTAGGACATTGAAGTTGGCAAAGGCAGCCACCCACGGAGCATAATCGGACTCTAGTTCCAAGAACTGAACGACCTCGAATGCTGTTTCGTAGTTCGTTACGTTCTCCTTGGCCAGGTTTAAAACATCATTGACGATCTATGAAAAATAGTTAGGCGAGGTTAATACAACATTACATCTTATAAATTAAAAATAACTCTTTTCTATGTCCCATATCTCTTTTTAATGGTACAAATATATAGTATTTCTAATTAAACTGACTTGGGCTCTGTTCAATGTGTGAATCTTAGTCCTGTCTTCTCCTTTCAGAGTTTCTGACAATATTTCCCAAGTGCGAGCATCGTAGTTCACTCTGTAGAATCCTGCAACACAGTTCGAAACTTAATATTATTCTATTAATAATCCTTTATCTGCCCATCTGTATATATAAGAAGATATATGATATAATATATGATATTAAAACGGGTGTCATGCATTGATTTTCATACAAATTTACAGTTTTATTCTGAGATTGATGAAGTTTTGCATACCATTTGGCTGCATCCGTGTGACTCAGCTCTCACTCAATGAGTGATGGATTCAGATGGTGCAACGACCACTCTGAAGGACGATCCGTTTATTTATTTACGTGTATCATAACCTTTTAGGTTTTTCATTTTCCTTTACATTTTTATTTATAATTTGTTATTTTTTATGTTTTTCTTAAAATGCCTAACCTGATTTATAATTCTGTGCACGCCACTGCAATCCTGTTAGGTACAGGAATACCTTTTCATTCGTCTGTCAAAAAATATACATTTGTTTGCATACCTGTCTGTTGCTTATTGAATACAACCCATTCGGGTCCAATCTTTCCCTTGTCAATGGTATGTGTCTTGGTACTCATAATAGCGTCAGGTTTGGTAAAAGAGAAATCAGGTTTGCTGGCTGAGGCAAATGTGATGGGAATGTTGTATATAACATCTGGCACATCCTCGCCAAACACGACCATACGTTTCTGAAAACAATTTTATTTATTTTTTATTTTATTCCTTGAAAGTGTTTCTCGATTAACCTGATTCAGCTTAACCGGAAAATGGTTTATGTTTATTTTAAAGACCCCACCGCAGACCCTAGACCATCAGATCTATAAAAATAAATATCTAAACTGAATGTGTAAACAATTTTAATAGTACGGTAGCATTGGCGTTTCATCTTGGAATCGGAAGGAAGTTTTGAACTTGGTAAGGGGAAGGTTAAAAGAATTCAAATCGGTTTCACTAATTATAGTTAAAGACTAGCAACACAGAGGCGCTAATTGCATAATAATATTTTATAAAAACGGATTCTACTAGCATACGAGTAGCAGTGCGCGGGGACCGGATTTGGATGTTTCCAGACATTTTATGTTAGAGCTTTGGGAGCTAATAGCTGTAGTGTCGGTGAAACTTTGCTTGAAATTGCTAATTCCATGTTTGATGTCCAGATTTGTGTAGACATGAACTTTCCAATCTTCCTCTTTTATATAGTCAACATAGCCATAGGCCCGTTGACTCCAAACTGTTGGGACTCTTATGCGGTTATCACTTGCTTTAAACCTGACCTAAGTAACTCAGCACAAATAAATATGGTATTTAAGATTATCTTACCTGTTCGAGGCTCATTATCCCCGTGTCGTAGTTAATATTCACATGGATTACAGGATATCCGGCCTGTGTGGTCCAGGAAGACATGACTGCGGTGACATTGTAACCAGGGTAATTCACCAAACTTCCATCGGCTTGTGCTTGCAGTTGCAGGGATTCAAACAAGTCTTCAGGATAGGAAGGTTTGAATCCCCTGAAGAAATATTATAGTTTTTTCACTCAGTTAGCTCTATGGCTGCTTTTATAATTCAAGTGCAAATACAAAAAGCAGCAAAAGTGTGGCAAGTTACAAACACACGTATGTATCCAGTAAATTCTTAATTCAAACGATGTTCATATATTTTATGACAAAGATAGATAATCAAAGAATAACAACTGTGTATCGATGAAATGGATATAGGACCTGGAGGTGTTTATGTAATATTTATTAATATAGCAAGAAGTTACTCAAGGACTTCTTATAAATGAGAAGATTCTGAACAACCTGCGTTATGCAGATGATACGGTACTTCTAACAAGTAACATTTTACTTCTAACAAGAGGATCTACAACTTCTGCCGAATCATGTAGTGAAGACTTGTGAGAATTTCGGGTTAGAACTGAAAATAACTAAAACAAAATACATGCTCATAAGCAAAAATAACGCGGTTGACTTGAATGATAATCTTTATATTGCTGGAACGAAACTAGAGAAGGTACAAAGTATTGTATACTTCGGCTGCAATTTAAATAAAAGATGTGATTCTTCGGTTGAAATCAAATGCCGCATTGAGCAAGCTCGTGCAACCTTTATCCGCATGAAAAATATGTTCTGCAGTCATGATCTCAACCTTAAACTACGGATGCGAATGGTCAGATGCTACATGTTCTCGATATTATTTTATGGAATGGAAGCATGGACGCTTACTGAAGAACTGATAAGGCGACTTTAGGCATCCGAGATGGATCTACAGAAGAATACTCAAAATAGGCTGGATGGACAGAGTTACGAATGTAGATGTTACGGTTCGGATGAATAAAGAAAAATAAGTTATTAAAACAATAAAAATCCGAAAACTTCAATATCTAGGATACGTGATGAGACATCTCGAGAAGTACGAGATCTTGCATCTCATAATGCAGGGAAAGATTGCCGGAAAACGGGGCCCTGGAAGAAGGAGGACATCGTGGCTGAAAAACCTGAGACCGTGGGTTGACCAGTCTACTGTAGAGCTGTTCCGGCCCGAAGTAAACAAAGTCCGCATATCCAACATGATAGCCAACGTCCGTTGAACGGACAGGGCACGAGAATAAGAAGTGTTTATGCACCTAAAATTGCGGCGAATACTACGTTCAGATGACAAAATACGCTAACTAGCTTACACTCACGCGAGTACGGAATACTGTGTTAGACGACCTATTTTTTTATTACAATTATTATTTTGTAGGAAAGCATTTTTGTCTGACGAACGTTCATTAAAGCAAAACTAGTATACAGTAAATCTCAAGCATGTCCGCTGGACCTAGTTATCGAAATCACGCGCATATTCTCAGTAACGTCATATCTTCACTTTTTAATTCATCTAAGTAAATAGCCCTTGTAAGGTATAATTTACAAGCGATAATATTACTCACATCTTCAGAAGGTATACGTTCAGTGCTCTTTTAAATGTCTCCGGTCCGATCCAGTTCTCGATCATCCTGATTATGGAAGCTCCCTTGTTGTATATGAGGGAGCGGAAGTGACCGTCGATTTGAGCTGGAGAATTGACATTTTCGTTGGTGAGGGGATTTGATGTCACGGAGGTGTCGCCTTGCAATGCTGTGTGGATCTCGGCCAGGATGAACTGGGTCGCCAAATCTAAGGGTTCGACCTAAAACATAGCATTTACCATTGACATATGAATATTCATAGACCAGAAAATAAGGGAGATGGGTAAACACCAACTGTAGCGGGACGGAGAGGGATGAGTTGACTGTAACGATATGTGGTTCGTTAATAATTCAATCTGACAGTATATAGGCATCTCGCATTATAATATCACCATTTAGTTCTTAAAAGTAAAATCTGCTTTTGAATGAATAGACCTTTTTACATAGGAGCGCGAATTGTTCGCCCGGTTTGAACAAACTTGCGTAATCCATATAAAGCGAAGAAAGGTTCGCTTGTTTTGAGAGTCGAATATTTTGTTACCGTATTTAGTCACTTTTACAAATGTTTCATAATTTACTTACCCCAGTAAACAGTAACGTGCACACGACGAGACCGGGAATTTCGGTTGGCAACGCTGCCGGTTCCTCGGTGTGATAAAACTGATCATATTATGTGATGTGAATAAGCTTAAAATAAAGACAAATAATGCTTACCCATGGAATGTAATACGACAATTGGGCTTATACTATTTTCACTTCTATTTTTACACGTTTTAAAGCACAAGTTACCATTTTTGCAGTGTTATTTCGTAAAATGTAGAGCTCGACGCTAGTCCGCAAAGAATGATGACGTCACATTTTCTAGATTCACGCGAACCTATACGCCAGCCCAGCCGGTTCCATGGAACCCGTATTAAGGAGGGGTAAATAATACGCTTTTATCACTTAGGGCTGGTCTATAAATATTATGTCTATGGCATTTACACACAATTGCCATTAACAACCAGGATAGTTATTAATAGTCAAAGTACAAATGTGCGTGCCAAAGCTCAGAAACGAGTCCAGTTACCATCATATGGGTTATAGTTTAAGGTCCTGAGTTCGAGTCCCAGATGTGACCGTATATTTTTTTGTTTCAGATTTTCAATTGAGTTCGCTAATAATGTCTTCATTGATTAAAATATGGCAATTTTTATTTTTAACACATTAAGTTTATTTAGGACAGGACGAAAAATCTGAGCGTAGGTGGGTGGCCATCTTGGACTTTATCCATTATAATCCGCGTAGGCTAATTAATAAAATGATGCCCATTTATTGTTGAAGTCTAGAGTGTCTGTGCAAAATGTGTGACCATTTATCACATAATATTTGTATACGGGTGTTAAGGTACGCACTTGACTTACTTTAATCAGTGATTTCTGACATTATTTGTAGTATTTTGAGATTCTTGACAAAGAAAAGGTTCAAAAACTCTGGGCAGGTTTGTAGCAAGTAGAAGAAGAATCCAACCTGATGAGAGATTTAAGGATGGTGGAATAACTGAACATGTTATATGACTGGACAAGTGGTTTACCAACACTGCATTCTTGGATTAAATTCTTTAAGAAAATGGATAGAAGAGTGGACATTTTCCACAGGCTGCCCGGACTCTCCAAGAATTTTGTAGCGCTGATGGTCATGATGACATTATTGTATGGTGTTCATGAATACTTACATAAATGAAAATAAAAATGTATCTTAATAACTCTCACTAAATCAGGTAATTTGTACTCGAAGAGTCTTGCAAATCCTTCGTTCAGCCAAGCGTCACTCCACCAGTGGCAGGTGACATAATCTCCGAACCACACGTGGGCAGTTTCGTGGGCAATATTTGTTATAACCAGCTGCTTGTGTTTCACTGAGGACTCACTGTTGTGGTACATGAGGTAATTCTCCCTGGAAATAAGAAATATTTTAGCGATTTATTCGAAACTTGATAACTATCTCATTTTATGCCTCGTTTAGAAGAGCCAGAGAGAGGTTTTGACTGTGCTCCTGAATAATGAATAAACCTGTAAGTCATAAGTCCCCAATTCTCCATGGCTCCCACCAAGAAGTCGGGTATTGCCGCTTGATCCATCTTCAGATTCGGGTCCATTCCGAAATAGTCGATACCCGTGAATTCCCCCATGACCTTGACGAGCGCTTGTCCAGAAGTGAAGGCATACTCCCCCTGGTCGCTGGCTCCTTGACGTGCGTAAATTCCAAATTGGTTTTTTTCAGTTGCCTCTGTTTTTGCAGCGGGTTTGAACTTTGACACGATGAAAGCCAACAGGTATGTTGACATGATTGGTGTCTTCATGAATGTTTCTCTCGTTAAACCGTTTGGCCTGCAATTTCGGATAACAAACACTCACATTATTTATGTTTTTTACCAAGCATAGAAACAAAATATGAGAAAGCGTTCGAATTATCTTATCTGACACGCGACTATCGTGGTGGCAATTCATCACATGCTATCGATATTTTTTACGAAAGCCAAAAAAACGTTGTGAACCGCAACTCAACATATTTCCTCCACAAAATATCTGCTTCAAAAATATAACAAGATATCACAGAACATAAAGAAAAAAATCAAGGAAAACCTACAGCACAACTGAGTCCCCGTTAATGGGCATGTTCGAAAGAGATGCGCTGAAGTTTGTTGGGCGATCAATGGTCAAGGTGAAAATAGCTTTGTATTCGGGTTCATCCATACTAGGGAACACTTTCCTAGCGTGAGTTGACTCGAACTGTGTTGTTCCAAGCCATCTAGAGAAAAAATACATATTTTAGAATGACACAAAAATACATATATCTTCATTTACATCGACTAAACCAAAACTAAGTAAGTGTTAAAAGTCACATTTTTTCAGGAGAACGACAAACATTGATAGACCTTCGTGTAACTAGTTTGTTTCTTTAGTATCGATTTATCAATGAGTTTTATCCTTTTAAAAGGTTTGTTAGAAGGTGGCAATTTTTTTTTTAATATTATTAATGTCCAATGTCGGATATTAGTTTCTTGGTGAACGAAGGTAGTTTACATCCAATAATGTGCGTCGATATTTGTCGTAATATTATTCGTGTGCAGCATTTCATTTAATAAATATTATACCTACAAATGTTAACACTGAAACAAATAAACTGATTCCTTTTTTTTAATGCCATTTAAACAAACTAGATTTAACCGTTTATCCCACATTTTAAGGCTTCACAAAAAAAGCAACAACAGAATTCGTAAAGATTGTCCTCTTTATCAGTTCCTCAGAAGAACATCTGTGCTTAGTCAATGCCGTAAAATGGCTGAATATTCTCAGCATCTCACTTTGACCTCCACCAACTATCCCCTACCATATTTAATTTTCTTAAATAGGTGGTATAATCGTTTACTTACTTGGTGGTGTTACCTTCAACGTAGGAGCTTCTGTAGAATCCATTCATTTCCTCTCTTATTTTACCAGTGTATTTAGAGAATTCGATTGTGTAAATCTGGTCAACAATTAAATTATTGGCAACAGTTAGAAACAAAAAGTCGTTAGTGCTATTTCGAAAAATCGGTGTTATAATTGGAATATATACACCAAGACTTGAAATTCTGATATCAGCTTCTAATATAACGAGATCTTCATAAGCATGCAAAGCAATGGTTTTGAGATTGGGTACTGTTGGTTTTACTGTCAAAGTCAGTTCTCCTTCGAATGAGAATGTTTGAAAATTTGGCACGATTCTCAGTACGTATTCGATTGCTGTAAAGCCTTTTGGTAATCTGTAATCTTCAGCCAGGGTCTTCTCTTGTATACGGAGATGGTCTTCTGCCGTGCAGAACTGCAGTGCCACAGCTACTACCAAAAAGATTGCCAAGGGTGTCATCTCTGAAAAAATATATTGACATCAACAATCAGGACCTAATCCCTTATTTTCTGTATCCTTATTCTTTTATATATTTCATTGAAAAATATTGAACAATTGTTATCATAAAGCGTACTCGTACTATCTTCTGTTGATTTATCGCATGATAAAGAAACTGTCAATCACAAACTGAATCATTTCATTAGCCACGGGTGGATTAAAATTCAGTTTTTTGTTTTACTGTCAAATATTGTAGCGTCCATCACGATAGTGCGTTATTGATTGGCCCAATATGAGATTATAGGTTTTTGGTAATGTGAAATCGCTGGCAAAATTAGAATTTATGTGTAGGTCTTAACAGCCAAAAAAATTAAATCTTGATCTTCTTGGTAAAGCATTGAGAGGCTTCGGGTTCGAAACTCGGTTGGACAAATAATATTATACCTATTATTTGAAATAATTATAACATGTTATGAACTCCATCATCTTTAAATGTAAATGGAAATTAGATTTAAAGGTGATGGAATTTATAAAAAACAAACTGTGATCAGATGACAATAATATCACCGCATGAAGCCGTTACGCTTGCTTTAATAAATAATACAATACCAGTGAAAGTGACTACGTAT
This sequence comes from Limnephilus auricula, assembly GCA_951813805.1. Classification (NCBI taxonomy): domain Eukaryota; kingdom Metazoa; phylum Arthropoda; class Insecta; order Trichoptera; family Limnephilidae; genus Limnephilus; species Limnephilus auricula. The sequence goes on along the minus strand of OX638389.1, from coordinate 39,612,584 downwards.
CTAATATAATATACGTTTATTTAAAAATATATAATTAAGTAGCCACGTACTACTCAGGTGATGTATCTCAAAATATAAAAGATATAATTTTTTTGTAAAAACTTTAACGTTACGATTTTTTCTTTCTAATCTGGGAAATAAAAATGTTAAATCACAAAACAGAAATAAAAAATTAAAAAAAAAAAATGTAATTAGCACTTACTTAAAATCATGATGGCCGAAACACAAAACAACTCGCAACAACGGCGGCAAATTAATTGTGATAAATATATGTACTTGTCAGTAAAATCTATATTACGAGGCCTTTATGATAATGTTTCGAGCCAGATAGAGAAGAAAAAACAAATAGATTTAATTAGATCCACTCTTAGTAGCCACTTCAGAATGATAAGTAGGGACCAGAAAAAATGCTAAGTACGTTCTACCCATTTAAAAAAATGCATTTTTAGCATGATCAGTTTATTCGGGGTTATTTCCCATGGTAAATAAAAAGCGTTTTTTGAAAAAGCTACAACACGCAATCATCTTTATGTAACCAAATTTACATCTATAATTTCTTGTTGGAGCAAGCACGCAGCTATATTTGAAGCGAATAATTACCCTGACCCTCACCACTCCATCACATAATACAGAATTAAAAAATCTATTTTTTAATATTTAGAAAAACAAATTATTAAATTATATCTACTACACTATTAAGTTTAGAAAAATCACCCATAAACACTCCTTCCACTAACTCCACCCAATAAAATCTAATCATTTCTGTACTTGCAATAGTAATTTAAATTAGTTATAAATCCTACAAATGAAAACTCTTCAAAAATATAATGTCTAAAATGTTTAAAAAGTGGATCTGTTTCTTTGCAGTTGCTCTAATAGATAGATTTAAATTGAATTGTAATAAAATCTGGAGTAATCAGTTCTGGAGTATATACATTTTCTGAAAGTTCATCACTGAAAAAAAAAGCAATTTTTTATCTTTTTATTGCTTCATTTGACGGAAATTTCGATTAACGTACCGTGTTTGTAATAGTATTTTGAGATGCCCGTGGGTCTGTAAAACTCTTTTTACTTCCATTTTGTGATTTGAGTTTCCTTTTTTTTTAGCTTGAGACGTATAAGGCTCTTCTTACTCCTGATCATCGTCTACAACCATCCTCTGTGTCACACTGAGACTATTCAAATTGGCTTCCTGTTCATCGTTTGATTTATCTCTGTCTTCATCCGTGTCGCATTTTTCTACATTTGACATCTCACCTACACCTCATTTTTATTTTTTAACTCTATCGGGATTTCATTTAGAAAGTTATGCAAATTCCCTGAAGAAAGTGGTCGTATTTTGTAGTTATTTAGTTGTATCGAAGTGTTCTTAAAAATTATGTTCGTATCATGTGGTGAGGTTTGTCCAGGTATTGGCGGTGGATGCGTTTGCCCACTTACTGCGTGGTAGGCCGGATCGGGAGAGAATGGCTGAGGGAAACCTTTTGATCTCCCTCAGATGATTAAACAGATTTGTTACTTACATCTTCAATGTCATCTATTTCGTCCAGTGAACATACAAGATGAACCTAGTGATATAGGCACTTGTATTAAGATCAATTGTGATATTGTGTTATCAAATGTGTAAATAAAAACAAAGCAATTGAGTTAATCGTTTTCCCTGTGCCTCATCCATACCTCCTCTATCAATACTATTGATTTTCATGCGCTGCACAAAGGTCAATATTTTTTTTAATTACCTGGCAAACAAAATAATGTGATTAAAAACAATCGTACTCTTTTTTTGTTATTTATTTTTGGGGTGTTATGCCGTGTTACGCTACCTCCTTCTTTAGCCAACGTTTCGGACAACGTTACAGTGTCCATCATCAGGACAGATGTGTTGAACACAGTGTCCATCATCAGGGTAGAGGCTGTTGAATAATCTGCCCTGATAATGGACACTGTAACTTTGTCCGAAACGTTGGCTAAAGAAACAAGTAGCGTACACGTCATAACACTCATAAATGACAAAAATACTTTAGCCGTGAAAATGTAAAATAAAATCGAACTCTTGATAATCAATCCACAATGCATATTTTTTTTTGTGAAAAAAATTACATGGGTTTTTCAAGCATCATAAAAATAATGACATTGATTTTGAAACATTATATTTCTGCAAGGGAAACATTTGTTTACTGGTCAGGTCTCCAAAATACTGGTTTCAAAATGGACCTGGGAATAAAAAGAACTGGATCTAAAAACATGTATATCGCAGTTGAAATAGAAAAAGACAGAAATTAAATAGTTTAAACTTTTAAACTAATATTTTTCCATTATATTGATTGAATATTATTAATATCAAATGACACACTTTACAATGCACCAATTTTAAAGTACTTGTAAGTGACAACCAATAATTTATCTCCCTTTTTTCTATTAGTATTTCTTTCATAATTGTATTTTTTTTCAAATTATATATATGTGTCTATTTTTAAATACAATTAGTTGATATATCTTGACCACCACAACACGGCCATGTGCCTAGCGTGGTGGTCGTAGAATTCTCAAAACATGTAACTAGCAGTTTAATGAATAAAGAAAAATTAAAAAAAAATATATAGATACATAATTCTTGGCTGGTTGTCAAAAGTAGAGCCTTGAAAAGTGTGTTTTCATTTAGTATAACCCGTTTAATCATAGGAGACCATATTTGTCCCAGCTCACATAGGTCTCACAGAAATCGTTGTTTTTCCCTTACTATCATAGTCAAAAATGTGATCTACACGGTATTTTTTTTTTTTTTTATAGAGATTACCTCACAAGAGTCCCAACTGCTCCCGTCTGGAGCCAGTGAGACTATGGCATCCCCAATTGGGATATGTTGTGAGGCTGAAGGAAAGTGGGGAAGGGAAGGAGATGGGGAAGAGGAAGGTAGGAAAGTACCTGGCTATTCAGATCTAGTCACTAAACACGGCTAAAGCCATTATTAAGCAACGTCTCAATTCTGAATGGTGGTCTTACACCAGGGCGATACTGACAGTATCTTCCACTCTGGAACGTGCCGCAAATGTAGTATATATTATTTTTATTAATTAATTGTGAAATAACACAAATTAATCAAATAAAATTTATTTGCGCACGCCGGGTTCGAACCCGCAACCTTCCGATTGGGAGTCAAGTGTTGTTACCACTCGACCACGGACGGTCGTCATTGGAAAGAGAATACAACAAACTATATATTCAAATCTAAAAGAAAACTATTAAACAAAAAAATTAAAATTTACCCCTTTCTGAAGCCAAAGTTTCCGATAACAATTTGAAAAAAAATTATGCAACTTTGTGAATTTTTTAAGAATTTTTTTTACATGAAACGAAAAAAAGTGAGGTCACAGTAAGGTTTATAATTCATTCATCTAATGAAATAAGTAGGTATGTGTTTTATTTTTTTTCATTATCAGTAATTTTAGTTAGAAAAAAAAGTAAAGTGAGCCATTTTTAAAACTTTTTAAAGCTTTTGCAAAAAAAAATTATATTTAAAAAAATACATAGTAATTTTTAATATAGAAATTTGAAAGCCTATTTCATCCCCTTTAGAAAAAACAGTTTTTAGTTTTCGAATACGTTAACATATGTTCCATTTATTTGGATTTTATTGCAAAGCGGGAATATTTTTAGCCTCTGACAAAATAGGCCAATTTTTTTAGGGGATAATATAATGTCACACTAGTAATTAATTGCTTCCTCTGAGAAAAAATATTATTATTATTTGATTATGTACTGCCTTAATAATGTATTGGCCGACTAAAATAGAAGTAGGTACACAGACATTAAATTTAGTAATAAAAGTCATTTTTACGTGCAAATAGTCCTTTAATCCATTATACAATTTCACGTGCTATTAACAGTTTTTATCATGTGTCAATTAAGATTTTAGTTTAACCAAAATCGCTTTTCAAAAAGGTTGCCATCTGGAAAAAGGCTCTTGTTGTAAATGAACATTTTTGTACAAAGTGGTCAAAACAATTATCATTTTTCAATCGCTGAGGAAGAAGATAAGACTAATAATTCTAACTATTTGATAATAATATATTTCTGAATTTGAAATATAACATCGACAAAAATGACGTAAAAACATCAAGTGACAATGGCCAGAGGCCCTAGCACGCTCGCTCTATAACGATCGATAGGATAACTATCGGTAACTTCTCATCGTTCGCTAACGTACAAACAACAGTTGATGTCGAATATGTTAAGGACACTTAGTCATTGTGAACTGTCACTTATTCGTTGGCGATCTGTGGTCATGCTGGGGAACGATGAGAAGTTACCGATAGTTATCCTATCGATCGTTATAGAGCGAGCGTGCTAGGGCCTCTGGTGATTAGAAATGTTGTCACGGTAAGATAAAGATCCTGAGTGCGATTCCCATTTAGCTCCTTTATCTTTTTTATTTTCTGTGGCTTGTTCTATGTTATGTTTCATTTAGATTTATTAGTATTAACTTCTTCTTCAACTATAAAATATTTTTGGATATAACCTTTAAAAGTTATTCCAATTAGATAAATTATTATTTTATTCATCAATACTTATTCTTGAGTAGGAATAAGGATGATTCCTCAGATTTAAGTTGATTAACTTTTAAAATAATAATTTCTTCGAATAATCTTATCGTTTTTGTGTTATTTAAATACTCCTATCTTAACATTATCATGAAGTTGTTTCTACAATAGGATTAATGCAGAATGTACATAACTTAAGATATTCACAAATTGGTTTAATTAGAATCAAATTGACTCCATTTTTACCAATGAGATGTAAAACAAATGTTTTAAAAAATTATGGTCACAATAATTCGTACTTTTGTGGTAATGTATACAAATGGGATGTGCTTGTTTTGTGAATACAGTTTACTAGGAAGAAAATAAGTTGTGAAATATATAATTATTTCATTGTTTCATAAAATTTCAAAAAACATTCTTGACCCAATGGTTGCTTACCGCTGTACATTGTGTAGGTGAGTATTAGGTAAGCGTTTTTTCTTCATTTATTTGTTTTAGTAGGAACTACTTCCAGGGATTGGGAAGGATGTGGAACGTGTTTTATTTTTCAAACATGTTAGAGCTGTTAGATTCTAGCTTTCTGAAATATATTAATTTAATGTAACATTCGGACCGGACTACTCAAAATCATTCACCTTCATCACCTCTTTTGAAAAGTCATTAAAAATTATAAATAAGTGGTTAAATAGGTTAAATTAGGTTAGGTTATAGGCAATTTTTTAAATTGTTTTTTATAACTTTTTATGACTTTTAGAAGAGGTGTTGATTTGCCACTTTATTGAGTTGTCGTTGACCCCATTTTGTCACATTGACAAATTTTTTTTTAGCACATCATTTTTGAGAGGATGTAAAAGTGCGCAGTAAACTTCACGAATAGTTGTTGAAAATTTATTTTACTGTAATAGAACACAATAAACACATTTTTATAGTTGAACAAAATGTTTTAGTTTTAATTCTTTCACAACATACCGTTTAAATTCAAACCTTTCACCGTACACCTTCATACAATATAAATAAAAACATATATTACGTGATATTTTCTTGAAAACATGTGTGAAATTTTGCGAGTGTGTAAATGTGTGTGTATTAGAAGAGCGAAAAACGTAAAATTAAAATTTACCTACATTTAGGTAATACTAATATATTATTTAATAAATAATTCTAACCTTTTAAGATCACAAACCATTTAATCGATATAATGTTTAATTTACAATAAATAATGTAATTTATATACTTTTTTATTTAAATTCCTGGACTTTATATAATATCCTAATAATTTATAATTTCTTGTTAATGTACAAATTTCTATAATATCTATAATTTAGTTAATGTTCAAATTTATTCATAAGGATCATCTCTACACTATGGCTGAAATTAGAAATTAGTTATTTTTATTACAGATCTTTGTAAATATATATTTTCACCTATTTACTCTGTATTGACCCTCGTTTATACGCGAGGAACCTGAATAACATTTATGTTTGTTCATATCATAATATATTAGCATTAAAATTGATTTGTCTATAAGTGTAGGTTTAAGATAGATTCAAGTGAACACAATAATGCCGTAATGGCGGATGCTGTATGGAACATTCTATCACCGTCAAAAGCAAGTGTAAGATTAGGCAAGGTAAAAATATGATCTTTTTTCAATGTGCGGTGAGTATTTCTTTTTTTAAATTTTACAAAATGATATTCTTATTGTGGAGCTCGTTTAAAACAGCGTTCATAATTAAATGCGTGTTTATTCAAATACCACCTCAATCTAGGCCAGGAAACTGATTTGGCTTGTTATTCATGCAAGATCTTCGTGTATATGGGATGTTAACCCTTTAGGCTGATTTGTTTGCTTTTCGGAACAACTGATATAGGTCTCATAGAAATCGTTGTGTCTCCATGCTTAGAAATATGACCTAAACTATGTTAGAAAGAGAAAACACTACGCGTTATAATCAAATCTAAAAGTTAACAACAAAATATTTGAAATGTACACCTTTATGAAACTAAAGTTTCAAAGCAATTTTAAAACAATTATGAAACTTTAGCATTTTAAATTAATATTTTTTATATAAAACGACAAAAAGTGAGTTGACGATAATAATAATAACGTTTATAAAAACGTTTGTTTTTATTTATTTTTTTGTTATAAGTAATTTTAGTTTAAAAAAAACGTAAGGTGAGCAAAATTTTAAACTTTTTTATGTTTGATTTAAACAAATTTATATTCCAATATTTATTTTCAGCTATAAAACTTAAAAACTTATTTCTTCATCTTTCAAAAAAAAGTTTTTAGTTTGCGGAAGCCTTCAGAAATATTCCATTATTTGGATTTTATTGCGAAGCGGAAATATTTTGACCTTCCGACAAATAGGCCAGAGGCCTGAGGGGTTAAGGGATGTGCTTGATTTACATTAACATGTGATTCCTGAAATTCTTTGGAGTAAAATATGTAAATGGTCTCAATTTTTTTTTAAACAAAAAAACACTTCCACTGGTCACTCAGCCAAGTACATGCTTAACCCTTCACCCCGAAAACTCTCCAATACCTACTAATTAGTTAAAAAATTAAAATGCTAAAAGCTTCTAAAATAATTCATCATTTACAGAAAAAAATATTTAATTTCATATATTGTAAAATATAAGATGAACCATCACATTAAAGCTATGCTTGTGTGTACGGGAGATGTGTTTTTATGTTATCGATATTTTTTTATTTATGTGTTCAGAGTTTTTAGTGTAAAATAATTGTAGTAGGATTTTATATAAATAACGGGCCAACTTGATTCCGTGTCCTGGCCTGGGTTGAGATGGTTTTGATTTCTCGGTGCTGTCTATGCACATTTGTACAATTATTTTAAAATAATCATATTTACAGCATTGCTGCAATTATTTATAAAAAGTATTTTAATTTAACTATTCAATTCACCTTCGTGTATCAATACAAATATACTAAATATTTTTTTCTTTTAACCACTGGAGCGTTCCGCGATAATAATCAATATCAGCCTTGAGAGCTTGAAAAATCTTAAGCAATCCGCTAGGAAATTTCCCGCCATCTTTCAAAAAACATACCTCAGAGAGTGATTGCACCCATATTTGACGGTGTATCCCTTATTTTCAGGATTCATAAAAAAATCGTTACATTTATTAATTAATTCCGCGTATTATCTACTTTAAATTTACCATTCGTAGTACCTACCTACTTGGAACAATCTTGCGTATAAATCTCATGTATAAAAATCTCGCGTCACGTCCAAGATAAACCCCGAAAAGAACTTAACCGATTTTGATGAAATTTGGCTTACTGTGTGTAATTTGGTCCAACTTTAAAGTTAGGATAGTTTTTTATCTCGATCATTGACCTCAATATTTATTATTGCGAATTAAATGTTTGTTCTACGACAATTAGTTTGTAAGTTCCATAAGTTTCTGACAGATGGCGGTGTGAGTTATTTTATTGACACAAAACTTGGTTATCTAGGTTAGGTTAGGTTAGGTTCAGTAGATGGCGTTGTGTTTCGATAGCTATATTTAATATTTTTACCTATGTGTGTTTTCTATGTCTAATAATCACAGATATAAATATAAATTCGAACTTGATTTTTTTAAATATGTGAACGCGTCATGATTTGTGGGAAAAATATTTCGATAATTTCGGTTTGCGAACATTTCATAAAAAACTACCAAGTTAGCTTTGTGATTTGAAAGAAGTTTTTGAAAAAATACACATAAATGTTTTAAAATATCCCTTGAAATTGGCCACATTTTGGCCAGCGCACGCTCGCGGGTGTAATTGCAAATTGTCCACAATGTGGCCAAAAGCGCTCCAGTGGCTAAAAATCATACTTACATCACTGTTTTAATACAATATATTTATAATTATGTGTATAAATCAATGAACATTGCGGGTTCAACCCGTAAATGTTGGAAGAATTATCACATCTCATCACCTACAGAGATAATAGGATAACACCATAGTTTTTTTTTAATGTAATGATACCATGTTAGCAGGCCTTGTAACAATCGGACAATAACAAACAGTACCTATTAATAACGAAAATTAACCATGTTGTTTTATTTTCAATGTGGTTTTTATACTTGCCTTGATTAATTTACTCGGCGATTTTAATAACTCTACTGTTTAGGAAATTTCAAGTCCCGATCTCGGCAAAATCTTCAAGTTTTTAATGCGATAGTTTTCATTTGATGATGTTTGTTTAAAAATTTGGTATTTTTTAAATGACCTGTGTATCTTTAAAGATGGAAGCACTTTTCTATATTTAGTGTGTATGTTTGTGTGTTATTTTATATTTATTATACACCTAAACCACCAGCACGACATATGGTATCTAAGGAATATACCACAGGAATAACAAACTTGAATTACTTTAACCAGTGATTCCTGACATTATTTGGAGTAAAAGATGAAAATGAAATTTTGGTCTACGTTGACAATTTTTTATGTATTTTTTATCAACTTCGAACATTTAAAAGATCATTTTCGTTGTTTGTTTTTGGGGTGTTATGCCGTGTTGCGCTACCTCCTTCTTTAGCCGACGTTTCGGACAGCGTTGTGCTGGTATCATTGGACATGGTATCGCTTCCAAGTAAATAAGCACACACTTAACACTAACAACTACACATCGTCGGATCCGCCGGATCTGCCTTGATGATGGACTGTCTGAAACGTCGGCTAATGAAGGAGGTAGCGCAACACGGCATATCACCCTAAAAACAAACAACGAAAATGCTTTTGGCCGTGAAAATCTAAAAACGTATTTAAAAGATCAGTTGGTATTTAACAGTTAGGGTTAAAAAAGGGATTGGGTGGTTGCTCAATGAAGCGATGACATGTGAAAAATCATATTATTTAATACTAGTTTGAATAAAATCCTTAAATTTATTACCGGAGACCAAAATTTCAATAAACATTTATTACTTCAAATAATGCCAGAAATAACTAGTTTAAGTAAGTCAAGTGCATCCCTTAAAACTCCAAATATTTCAAATGAATTAAAGGGTGCATGTTTAACAAATATAAACAAAAGTGCAGTACTTTTAAACTGAAATTGTTGTCTACCTGACAGTAAACATGATAATTCAAAAAAATGTATTTTCAAGACAGAATTGCAGGATGTCCTGTCAGATATGATTAACATTTCAAGTGAATCTGATTACGAAATCTAAGACCATTGAAAAACTGTTATCAGGTCGGCTTGGTCTTTGGAGTGCAACATGTAAATTACAAAACCGATTAAAATTCTGAATATTTTGGAATTTGATTCATTCTCCAAGTATAATGATTATAAAGTGTTTATAAGGCCGACTTGGTCTTAACAGTGGAACATGATATAATCAATACATATCTGTGTACTTACTACATCGAGAAAAGTTGCGAGATGTTCGGTAAGATATGAAGGGAATCTGAAATTTGATCAGTTTTCGAAGGAAGATGTGATGTAAGGCCGGTTTAGTCTTAAAGGTGGAAGAATACATAATTTTCACACATTTCTTTATTTTTCCAGTGCCAGTTAAAACAAATCAGATCACCTTGAAGTTGCCTGTTTAACATGTTAATCATACCGATAAAAATGTGCTAGATGTTTTGATAGATATGGTTATCCTTTGACGTGAATCTGACACCAGTTCCATTTTCCAAGGATAATGAAGAACTGGCAGGCTTTATATTAGCAATGTAGCACATTAAAAGATAGCGGTTATAATTGCGGGATGTTCTATCAGATATAATTAACCTTTCACATGAATCTGATATTAGAGCAATGTTCTAGGCACATTAAAGAACTGATTTCATGCTGACAAGGTCTTAGTAGTTAAATATGACACATAACTTACAACACCGATAGAAATTTCGAGATGTTCTGTCAGATATGAATAACTTTTCCGTGGATCTGATATTGAATCCGCGTTCCAGTCTTATAGAAGAACGGTTATCAGGTCGGCTTGGCCATAGTAGTGAAACAAGTTAAATCACACATAATTTAGGTAAACACCGATTAAAATTGCGAGATGTTCTAACAGATATGATTAACCTTCAACGTACGCGTGAGTACAGACAACTGCAGTACAATTTTGGTACGAAATGGACAGTGGACTTTGAGTCCATTCTCCAGGGTTATTTAAGCACTTGTGATAAGGTGGTTTGGTCCTAGCGCGGGGGTGGCGCGCGGGGCTTGGCCGTGGCGGAAGCTATCTCGGACAACCGCACGTCTATGGGCGCCCGGTCGTCGTACAGAGTTGGCGCCTGAAGGATTATGCCCGCGGTTCCCACCACCACCGCCAGGGTGAAGATCCAGAGGAACAGTCTGTCCAGCACCATTGCCACGTACTTCCAGTCTTCTTTCACCTGGAAACAATGAAGAATGTTGTAAATGTTTGGATGAAAGAACTTGTAAAATAATAACGCATCTTCAGGAAACTTAAAAGGACTCGTGTATTTATATGCTCTATTCCCAATTACATTGTGAATATCAGTAAGCCCAAACTACCCAAGACAGACCAAGGAGTTTATTTGTTTACTTGTCGAGAAGCTGTTGATGAGAGAGATAAGACCTAAAAAACAGGCTATTTATTTACTTTCCCCTAGGTCTATAAAGGAATTTGCCCTTACTGACATCCATGGCTAATTCTTCCAACTAATTTTTCTAGTTCTCACAAAAACATACAAAATCTATTTGGAGAGGTGTGAGTCCTCGTAACTATTTAATCTGAACATAATTTTATACGAAATTATACAAATGTCATTACCATTGGCACCTATTTCGAAAACAACCTAGGTTTGAGATGATCATAACTTCGCGATGTTTAGTTATGAAGACAACCCACCTTATCAGATACTATATACTAAAGAGGTACCTACTTAAAATTATGATGCACCTTATTTAAATGTTTGACGTATAAAAATGATGATATTGACGGCCGGCGTGGTCGAGAGGCAAGACTCTCTACTCCAAATCCGAAGGTCGCGGGTTCAACCCCCACGTACGCAAATAAATTTTATATGATAAATTTATGTTTTTTCACAATTAATTTAAAAAAAAAAATTATTAAAAGTATCGCCCTGGTGTAAAACCACCATTCAGAATTGAAACGTTGCTTGAAATGTCTTTAGCGGTGTTTAGTGACCAGATCTGAATAGCCAGGTACTTCCCCACTTTCCTCTTCCCGTCTCCTTCTCCTCCCCAACACCTTCAGCCTCACAACATACCCCAATCGGGGATATCATAGCCTCACTGGCTCCAAACGGGAGCAGTTGAGACTCTTGTGCGTTGAATTTTAATTATGAAGCACCCTTCAGAAACCTTCCCCTGCTTGATCATCTGATCCATGAAATACACCACCAACGGAGAAGTATTATGACTGGGTTCACCCTACGGATATCATCATATTTTATATTTTTTCTTTCAATATCTATGGTCCACCTAAATAAACCCTAAAATAATTTCATTCAACTTGTTTTTTTAATGATTCGTGATTAAATTATGAAGAGTTTAGCCATGAAGTCAAACCATTCTGGTATATTCCTCCTCCTTCCTGGTCTGGTCCATGTCATCAATACATAGAGATTTTTCGATACTTATTATGGTAAACCCATCATGAAAAGAAGCTGAGACGATACATTCAGCGATGAATTAAATACATTCTAGTATACTTCTCCATCTCCATGACCCGACTAACGCTATCAATATATTGAGGCGTGTTATTGCGATATATATATATTTTTTTTTTATAGAGAATACCTCACAAGAGTCGCAACTGCTCCCTTCTGGAGCCAGTGAGACTATGGCATCCCCATTTGGGGTATGTTGTGAGGCTGAAGGAAAGTGGGGAAGGGAAGGAGATAGGGAAGAGGAAGGTAGGAAAGTACCTGGCTATTCAGATCTAGTCACTAAACACGGCTAAAGCCATTATTTATTTATTTATTTTTTTTTTTTTATTTTATATTACAGAAACAAACAGTACATTGGTTACAGTGATGAGACAGTTTACATATATTAAATGATATTTCATGGTGGGTACCTATGATATGTTTCTTTGAATGTCTTATTTGTAATTACCGGGTGATGTGCGTAGTATATATGTGTGTGAGTGTATGTGTGAGTATGTTGGTAGGTGTGAGAAGTGTATGCGCATTGAATAGTTTATATCATTGACAAAATGCTCTTTTTAAATTTGGGCAGTGAATCGGAGAAAATGTCAATGTTAGAATTTAGGCAAATATTATTGAATGTATGAAGAGCACGGTTAATTGTCGAATTAGTTGCTGCATTTGTTTTGCAACGTTTCAATTCTGAATGGTGGTCTTACACCAGGGCGATACTGACAGTATCTTCCACTCTGGAACGTGCCGCAAATATAGTATATATTATTTTTATTAATTAATTGTGAAATAACACAAATTAATCAAATAAAATTTATTTGCGCACGCCGGGTTCGAACCCGCGACCTTCCGATTGGGAGTCAAGTGTCTTACCACTCGACCACGGACGGTCGTCCTATATATCAGAGCTTACCCATAGATAGCGCACAGCTACCCAGTTACCCCATAGCTGGCACATAGCTGCCGATAATACAGGGATTGAGACTTGAATAAATACTATTGCAACCTCAAGGTCGGGGTCCAGAATAATTACTACCGCCTGTCAAGAAGGTATTACCAGAGAATACCGGAGATTAGTCCCTTTTAAATCAAATTCTAGACGTATTGACTCTTTTTTACAAAAATAAATAAATTAATGTTGAAAGATTGTTATTTTATCTGGTACACGCAGTTTTAAAATTTAAAAAAAACTAAGTGTATTTTTAAGATACTAAGGTTACACCGTTGGTCGTTGGCAGATTTGTTCAATTTTCAAACGAAATATTGTATTATACAACACAAATTTTAAAACATATAATCACACAGAAAAATAAATCAATACATAATCTAGTGTAGACAGTTTTCAGAATTTTAATTTTAGTTAAATTTAAATCATTAAAAAATTAATCCGAGAACATATTTTGTGACGAAAATACCTCAGTTTTTCTATTTATTTAAGGTCTTACGAACTAAAATATTTCAGTTTTTTTTACACACTTATTATGTTTTGACATTATTGAAAAATCATAAATACTTATAATAAAAAAAATACTTACAAAAAGTTCACGATATTTAATAATTTATCATCGTGCATTTTGAGCATTTTTATTGCTTACTTGAATGTAGGTATATATTAAAGCAAGTTTTGAACGAAATAAATCGATATTAAATTTTCAACTTAAGAAAATTGATAGGGCAATAATGGATCTTTCTCATTGGAACCTCCCTGTACAGTTGCAAGCATTTTTAAACTTTTATTCTCAGCCGCTGGTCAATCACTCTTAAATAAGACATCAGAGCTTTTTGTTATTTATCACAAATAAATTGCAAAGTTTTGATCCCGGAGGAGTTTTATTTGCAGAGTTTGTAAGGCAAATCTGGAGTTATAACAGTTATGACAGAATCCACCCATATTGACGTGATGAAATGAAGTTGATGATGATGAGTTCAACGATAAAGTCTACCCAAGTTGACTCATCCTTCGACTAGAGATGATTAATGCTATCAATACATGAAGGCGTATTGTCACAGAAATCACGCTAATAGACATGATAAAAATGAAATCAAAGTTATGAGTTGAGTGATGAAGTCAACTAACTATACTGCTCTTCTTTCATGGTCTTCTCTGGTTCTTATTATGATAGGATCGACGCTAAACAACCCTTGGGAGCATTTCAATCAACAGCGACATAGATTTATTATTAAAACAAAGTTTAGTTTAGCGATGAAGCAAACCTACCCTAGTAGATTCCTCTTCCTTCTTGGTCTGGTCCGCGATGTACCGGACCCCGTCGATGGCCTTGTGCAGCTCGGGGCAGTGATGCCAGTGCTGCAGGCGCGCGCACATGCCAGGCCCGCCCCCGCCACCAACCTCCACGCCCATGGGCGGGGGCGGCACTGGCGGAGAGCCGTGGATGCGACAGGAGCTTCCCAGCACGCTCGGGTCCAACTCCCTGGAAAAAATATTCAAGAAGTTATATCAATTGTGTGTTATAACTTTAAATTCGGCATAATCAAATTTACATCAGCAACTTTAATTTGGATAGTTATTAATCATTTTAACAAGTTATGAACCTAAAAAACAAAACATTAAATTTATTTATTTTAACGGATTTTTAATGATTTTAATTTAAGTAAAATTAAAATTCTGAAAACTGTCTTTACTAGATTATGTATTGATTTATTTTGTTTTACGAATACATGATTTTAAATTTGTGTTGTTTAATAGAATCTATCGTTTGAAAATTGAACAAATCTTCCAATGACCAACGGTATAACCTTAGTACATTAAAAATAAACTTAGTTTTTCAAAATTTTAAAACTGCGTGTACCAGATAAAATAACAATCTTTCAAAATCAATTTATGTTTTTTTTGTAAAAAAGAGTCAATTCGTCTAGAATTTGATTTAAAAGGGATTAATTTCCGGTATTCTCTAGTAATACCCTATTAAGTAATAAATTCATCTGTCGAAGTTTGTGTTGAAACTATTCAATGCTGTAGAAATAATTTTAAATGCCAACAGAGATGCATATATTGGAATTCAGTTTCAAACCATACTTATCAGCAAAAGTTTATAATCATTAAATACGGTAAAATAATACAAATTATAGATATCAGTGGGACAGAAAGTTGGACATTTAACCATTGAAAAAACTTTAAAATCCAGAAATATACTCCCAAAGCTACAAACCAAACTGTCTCTGTGAATAGATGTAGGAAGAGGCTGAAGATATTATTTTTTTTACATTAGCTCCACGCTGGAGGCCCTGAAGAAAATAATTCCTATCAAAGCCTATGTCATATTTGGGGATGCTGTGTGGAGGATATTTTTAGGAAAGGAAGGATAGGAATGACGGACGAATGAATCTATCCCTCCTCCTACAAACTACCTTACCTCATGAACCCAAGCACCCTTACTAAGTACCGAACGAGTTGGGGTGAGCTATAGCAGAGATGTTGGTTATCCAATGAAAGGTTACCGGGGCGGCAGTATCCATACCTGCCTCCCAAATTGCAGTGTATATCGATAATTAGGTATTAGCGGTAAAAAAATATTATTGATCAGTTGTTATTCAGCAAACAAATTTCCAAAAGTTTTTTAAGAATTTTTCTCTCTCTCTATTTAACATCATTATTTTACCCCGATTTAACAAAAATCGAAAGTGACCGAAGTAAAAGGATATTTGAACACATAGAAAATACGTCTTCAATCTTCGCAAAATTCTTTTTGTGGCGTCATTTTTTTAAATGAAAAAAAATGCATACACCTTTTACATATTCGATAATTGTGATTATATAAGTGGTGTTCACATAATTATTAGTTTTCATTTAACATAGAAAATAGTTTCTTAAGAAGAGAGTTGTAACAAGGCGTAAAGAGTTATAACAAGTTTTATTTTTATTTTTTTATAGTAAATACCTCACAAGAGTCCCAATTGCTCTGGAGCCAGTGAGACTATGGCACCACCAATTGGGATATGTTATGAGGCTGAAGGTAAGTGGGGAAGTACCTGGCTAGTCAGATCTATTAACTAAACACGGCTAAAGCCATTTCAAGCAACGTTTCAATTCTGAATGGTGGTCTTACATCAGGGTGATACTAAGAGTATCTTCCACTCTGGAACGTGCCGCAAATATACTATATATTTATTTTAAATAATTAATTGTTAAATAACACAAATCAATTAAATAAAAAAATATTTGCGCACGCCGGGTTCGAACCCGCGGCCTTCGGAATGGCAGTCCAACGCCCTACCGCTGGACTACGCCGGCCGTCAAAATCAAAGGCCGTCTCGATAAATAATTTCAATATTTAAGAGTTTTTATAGCCCCGACATCTAACCAAAGACACAAAATGATCGTTCACTTTCACCAAGAAAAACTCGAAAGGCAAGAATGGTGATATTTTGATAAAATATGTTTATAGTTCACTGTTTCGTTTCAGCAAGTATCGACTCCACTAAAAACACCTATATCAACCCATAGGTTTGGAAACTCCGTACTATCAGATAGGCTTTGCTAGGTTTGGAAACTCCGTACTATCAGATAGGCCTTGCTAGTTTTGGAAACTCCGTACTATCAGATAGGCCTTGCTAGGTTTGGAAACTCCGTACTATCAGATAGGCCTTGCTAGGTTTGGAAACTCCGTACTATCAGATAGGCCTTGCTAGGTTTGGAAACTCTGTACTATCAGATAGGCCTTGCTAGGTTTGGAAACTCCGTACCATCAGATAGGCCTTGCTAGGTTTGGAAACTACGTACCATCAGATAGGCCTTGCTATCGCAATTTATAATTAGCATGTTTTCAATTGATTAGGTTCATTACTTTCATATATTATTATGTCAGTGTCTTTGAAGTATAAAGTTATAAGTTAATGAAGCGACGAGGTAACTTATAGACTAATCCTACAAAAGGAAAGCTATTTATGATACAGAAAACATATTAATGGAAAAATAACAACCAATTTGACAACTTGGGAAAAATAAAAGATTCTTTAAAACAACACTTCACAATAAATTGAAGATCAGAACAAAAACATCAGAACATCAAATCATTATCATGTAAACATCAACATTATTATTTAATATTATGTCAATGACATGATATCTATGAACTATGACCAGACTTTTTTAAAGTAATCAATAACAGAAAAAATGCTTCCACTATTTGCACCTGCACCCCTAACATGGTCGATCTATATGAAGTTACCGACCGATTTTCGGTAACTTCTCATCGTTCCCAGTTTGCATATATCGGACAATTGCAGATCGCAAACGAATAGGTGACAGTTCACAATGACTAAGTGTCCTTAATATATTCGATATCAACTATTGTTTGCACGTTAGCGATCTGCAGTTGTCCTAGGGAACGATGAGAAGTTACCGATAATCGGTCGGTAACTTCATATCCACCGACCTTGCTAGTACCCCTGAACATCATAAAAATAATTCTATAATGTTCTATCTAAATACATAAATGTACATTTCTTTAAATTTCACAATCATGATTACATTGTAACCATGTTAATTACATATCCATATATATTATTTTTTTCTAACAGCAATCTATTTACACTTTCAAAATTATACATGTAGATATTATACACTATTTAAAATCACTGTTATTTTTATGCAAACATACACTCCTTTTCACCCATAAGCTAAAGTGCTTGAATTGGAAGATTGAATAAATCTTATAATATAAAATAACTAACGCAATCTGAATATTAGGATTTACAATTTTTATCAATATTAAAATAAACTAAAAAAATACGATCAAAAGAGAGGCTTATATTAGATGTTTTTGTTTGTACGATTTATTACGATATTTTTGTATGTATGATTTATTACGATATTTAGTAGATCTTGCGTCCAAAAAAAAATATGTTTCAAATTTTTCTTTTTAAATTCAAACCAAGATTTGTTAGTAGGTATTCAATATTGACCCCACCTACTTAATTATAAACGATAAAACTTTAGTCACATTTTTTAAAATTTCAAACAAGGAATTATACAAATTGTCCAAATAAACGCTGCTCTCAACGAACATAATATTAAAAAAAAATGAATAAAAACGTCCAAATAAAAACATCTAATTCTCATTTGAAAATATCTTTACTGAACCATTAAAATGGCTACCATATTAAACCGGAGATGGACCGCACAAACAAATTTACAGACGGACGAAATGCAAAATGGTCGAGTTTAGAAAGAACTTCGCTACGCTCTGTCAATCGAGATGTCTGTACACTTTTTCCGATAAAATCACTTTAATTGCCGGTTCACGATTTCACAACGATTCTAAAGTTTTTTCAGTGAATAAAAAACAACAGTCCTTAGAGAACTTTGTTCATCAACCCCGGCAAACTGTGGAAACTTAGAAAGTAGAAAACTTGCGACGACTGCACCAACCTTCTGGGGAATTTCCATAAACAAACCTATCGGACAACTATATTAATTTGTACAGTCCACCAATATGAACTTTATTCCTCGAGGTAATTAGTTGGAAAAATAAAAATTGATTTGAGTTATCTTGAAAAATTATAACTTCTTCTTCGCTTTGCTGTTCCTGCACAGAGAAAAATGTTATTCTAAAATACCACAATTTTATTCGTAAAAACGGGACTGAAGTTCTTACGAACAAATTAACAGTGTTTCAATGTTTATTGGCGGGAACATGTAAGAATAATTTCGTACGTATACCAACAAATTATTCTTACATGTTCCCGCCAATAAACATTGAAACCCTGTTTATTTGTTCGTAAGAACTTCAGTCCCGTTTTTACTATTAAAATTATCGTTTTTTCGAATAACATTTTTCTCCGTGTACACGAAATATTTGACTAAATCGTTCTCACCTAAAAACTAATAATAACGCCTATTTTATCCACAGCTTTTAATGAAAAAAGAAATCGTTTTTTTTTTTAGATCATTACGAAATATGACAGTAAATTTCAGATGTATACTAGATTATAATCCCCTCAGTCAATGACGATTTATATGTCTAGATTATTCGATTATGTCTATGACTATTTTGGCATCGATCATTCGGGACAATAGATTTATTAAACAGTTTTTAATGAATGATGATGGATCGAAAACGCCAGCCGTCAAGCGAGTGACATACTTGAATATTTTAGCCAACTGTTTCGTCACAATATTACAAAAAATGCAAACCATGATTAAGAATTAACATATATTAAAACTGATCTACTCGCTACATCAAACAGATAGAACGAACTATTAATTTGGTTGATTCGATACTGTACAATAAGATTACCAACTGATCGAAAAAAAATGCAACCATTGGAACTTTTTTGGCAATTTTGTTAGGTTGATTAATGTAGGGAGAGAAAAATCAGAATGTGCAATGGAAGCATTATAAATACTTAGCTATTCAGACCTGGTTACAAAAGAGACAAACAAATCTTTTAACCAACGCCTTTTTAATTCTGAATGAAGATATCTTCGAAAAGTGATATAATGATATTTTGATCTGAAACGAACTGTAAATATGCTACATTTTAATGTATTCAAATGGAGGTTTATGGCAACAGAATTTCCTGCTGAAAATACTGATATGGTAGAATGTTTTTTTTTAAATAATTTTCAGAAAAATGTATTCTTAACACGTCACACAGTTTATTTTTATTAACATAAAAATGGCAATGATTTTGACGATTAGCTAGTTTTTGGCTATTGTGACGAATTAAGTAAATTTGAAAAAGTAATTATTAAAGATCGTCTTTAACATGGAGATAGGGAAAGTGTTGATTGACATTGGTCGCAAGGAGAGAAAGAGAAGAAGGGAGAAGTGCGGAATAGAGCCACGAATCCTACCAGTTCATAGAGCACAAGACAGTCAAGACCGAGACGGGAGAGAGAAGGGTTGGAGACAGGAGTGGTGATGAGGCAAGCGTTCCACGCCCAGCGTCATGATGCTGGGCAGTGGATGAAGAAGTCACAGTTTTACATGTTCGGTAAAGTTATTGGCAAGACGTGCGGTGTGACCATACGAGGGCGGAGGCCAACGTTCGAAGACCGTGGTGCTGGCAGGAGACCAGGAGACTCGGCTAGGAGTTCATGAGAAATGCGGAAGCTGCCATCAAGGACCCCAGCCTCGAACAAAGACCCACGCAGTGATAATGTAGTTACAGTGAACAAGTACAATGACGATTTAAACAGTGTAGAAGCAACCCCGAACCATATGACAATTAGTTAGGATTAAATATAAGTAGATCTAAGCATAATTAAGATTATATATTAACTTGGCCAAACCTAATTAAAATCCAATACTTAAATAAATATCATTGAAGAAGAAGATAACAATAATAATCTAATTTTTTTAAATATGAAAATAAACAAGACACAGAAAAATAATAAAAGATAACGGTCGCAACTGGGACACGAACCCAGAACCTTGCGTCTTACCGGGACATACACCTCTACCAATTGGGCTACTGCGATCTTATATGAGACTGTCGTAATTGTCAACTTCATATTTCAAATTTCTTAAATAAATCTTTATAATCAAATCCATTCCCATTGTCCCAACTCAGGTGACTCAAATTGGTGGGATCGCAGAGTGGAGAAAGTGCAAAGGTAACTGTAATTAATTTCAACGATCACGAAGCATAATAAAAAAACAATTTTTAAAAATAGCAATCGATTACATTATCAGTTAGTTAACTCGTGATATCTTCCATCGTTAAAATTTGTGTTTGTTCGGACGAACCAAATGACATACGAGTACCTTGTCTATTGAGTAGTAAGAAAAAAAACAATTTGTCTGCGTCATATATTTGTGTGGATATATTTCCAATGTGCGATAAGAGATATCGGGAAACATCTAAACCCATTCTTTTAATCAGTACCAACCTATACTTTTCTAAGAATCTTTAAAATAAGTCTATCACCGTTGTCTTGACATATTTTAATCTGATGTAATTTGTCAATTTTAGTTAAAACCTCGTGAAAATGAAGAACAGAACAGATACAGAACTAACTTATCTAACATGTAATTAACTGATAACTTTTATTAGATATACAAATTTAATACTTTTGTTATTGTTTAAGTCCTAATACTGGAGCACATTATTGACATCAATTGAAGTCTATATGGGAGATTTTTAGTGTATTTTGTATAGACTGAAATAACAAGCAAAAAATAAATGTATTTTAAGGGCCGTTGTTCCCAACTTTTCGATTGATCAATCTGAGTCTCCGATCAGCTAAGTGATTTATTTTGTAGGAGAGTCTCCTTGGGAAGAGCATATTTGTGCATTTGAGGTATATTAAGCCAAAATTTTGGCTCAACAGTTGATCAGTAGGATTGGGAACAATGGCCGTTAGTGTCTATAATATAGCCGCTAATATGCATATAAATCTCTTGGCAAACGGAGTTCACTTGTGACGATTTCAAGCGCGAAGGTGGTTTTTATTTATTTTGTGAATAATTCTATAAGAAAAAAAAAAAGAAAAATCATTGGATACTGCCACAGATAATTTTAGCCATTTAATTTTTTTTTTTTTAAGTCGTTTGTTGTATGCGTTTATATATATTTCGACTGACAAACACATTTTATAGTAGGTTACGCTTTTTTTTTTTTAACAATCGAGTTCCCGGCATGCGTTGAAATGCCACTGAAATAAAGAAATTGTTTCTCCTTCCCATCCCGCGCTCCTCGTTTTTATACAAAATCTTTCCTTTACCATTCCCAAAGTTTTACATAAATTTCATAACGTCAGAGCTCACCAGTATATATAAAACTACGTTTATTTTTAATATACTGAGGTTATACCGTTGGTCGTTGGCAGATTTGTTCATTTTTCAAACGAAATATTGTATTATACAACACAAATTTTAAAACATATAATAACACAGAAAAATAAATCAATACGTAATCTAGAAAAGACAGTTTTCAGTATTTTAATTTTAGTTAAATTTAAATCATTAAAAAATAAATCCGAGAAAATTTTGTGACGCAAATACCTCAGTTTTTCTATTTATTTAAGGTCTTCCGAACTAAAATATTTCAAATCATAAATACTTTTGATCAACAAATACTTACAAGAAGTACACGATATTTAATAATGTAGTAGCGTGCGTTTTGAGCATTTTTATTGCTTACTTGAATGTAGGTTTATATTAACTTGTTGAAAGCCAGCATACAAAAATATATTTTTTCAATACGACGTAAAATATTTGACAGTTCTCACCTTTCTTACGAATTCAATTTTTATAACATTTATTTTGTGATATAATACAAAAATTACATCAAAATAATGTAGATAAAACGAACTTCCTAATAATCATTCAAATCTATGCTTTCCACAATGGATTTATATAAAAAAAAACAATGAATAAATATAAACGTCGAATATGACAGCGTTCATATTATCAAGCGGCAGCCATTTTGTCCACCATCTTTGGTGCCCGGCGCGTCATTGGCAATTAATATGAATTATTCGGAGTGGCTAAATGCTATCCAGTAACTCATTATGTTAAGAACGAGAATGGCCCAAGCGATTCTGACCCTGTTCTTCATACAATTTCTTTATACATAAGGGGCAAAATCGCTTCAAAAATCCGGACCCGCCGGGGGGACTGCGGCCTAAAAGAGGCAGAGCAAGTTTTTACGAATTTTATACGGGGAATAATTGGTCTTTCTCATTGGAACCTCTCTCTACAGTTGCAAGCGTTTATAAAATTTTATTCTCAGCCGCTGCTTAGTGGGTCTTAAGGGACTAACAAAGAAACATTCATTTTTACATACTAAAATGAAAAAAAAAAAAATTAATTCTACTCATTAGAAACGGTAGGAAACGTTTCAATTTATCTACGGGATTTTTTTTGTAATTATAATGTAAACCGATTCGTAGTAAAGATTATTCGATAATAGTGATTTAGCATTAATCTTCGCATTAAATGTTGTTTTAAAATAATCTACCTACCAGTCATTCAAATACGCTCTTAATAATAATGTAGAGTCACGTGGGGTAACCGTACGCGGAGTGTAAGTGTTCGCAGTGATGTTTCCGACAAGATCGTGCCTGTTTCGCGCCCGTGCGTTTCTTAATTAAATAGCGTTTTGGGTCGCATTGAAGCAGTACATGTGTACAGTGAATCCAAATTTGAAAATAAAAATTGGTAGGTAAAATACTTTTTTAGGTGCTCTTCTTAAAATTTTCATCTCCGTTACCGATGTGTGATATTGTGCAACCAATTGTGTCAGAGCGATGTGGTCTATGATCATTTTTGGTGAAATATTGTTAGTTACACGGGTGCAAAGAGGTAATTCTAATAAAGATAACCACTCATCTGATATTTAAAGTTTATTGAATTTTGGTCTGATGGGGTAAGTGTGCTGGGGTAAGCGTGCGCAGTTGGAAGAATGCAAACGCTGACCCGTCTACATAATGTCTCGTTATTTTTTTTACAGTGAAATATGCCGCGCGTGTATGTGAGAAAGCACCCGAAAGGTCAGTGGTCAGGTCTCCCAAGAGCAGATTGAAACTGCAAAAAGGCTTATGAAAGAGAGGAAGTGTCAGCGGGTTCCTGCACATATTGTTGGGATCAGTGAAGCCACGCGTGATGGCATGAGAACTACACAGGCTAAGATAATGGGCAATTTAAGTGTGATAATTGCAATGGAGGGTAACTGTTTGCGGTGCGAACACTTACCCTACGGTATGCGAATACTTACCCCGCACATGGGGTAAGTGTTCGCAATCGACATGCATGTAAACTTTTTTATGTAACCTTTTGATTTATGAACCTTATGAGATGTTTATGTTTGCTTGAGATGCCTTAATAATCAATCATAATAATAAACAAAAAAATTAAGTAAAATATGTAAAGCTTTTTAATACAAAAATCCAAATGTAAAAATTGCGTACGGTTACCCCACGTGACTCTACTAGTATATATCGTAAAGTTTTATTAATAATTATTTTTAGATTTATGACATAGCATAAATTCGTTGATACCATTATTGGAAATGTATAATTGTTCCGTTAATGAAACACGACAATGTGATGTTCAACACTGATGAATTGACATTGTTGTAATGGATTATTATTTTTATGGTGTTTCGGATTACGCCGGAAGATAACGAAAATAATTGTATTTTACTAACTCTTTTAAGCGATAGATAAAAAAAACTTTGCCACCGACATAATACACTGATACACAATCAGAAGTTTAATGCAACCTGCTATTTATAAAAGTTATTCGTTATATTTTTTGAGGTGAAAAACAGTATCATCAATTCTGACATCGACACCACGGGAAATTATTTACGTTAGGGCGTTCTGTGTGGGGCTAAGATTTTTTTTTTTTTTAAATTATTTTTTTTTATTCATTTTCTTTGTTACAGGTTTATTTTACATGGCTTTTTGACTACCAAGCTAGGCAAATGCCCGTATTATGGTAGTCGAGATTCATAAGATGTTATATTAAGTATAAAATATTAGGTATAATCATCCATATATGTAGATGAAAGTAAAAACAAATAGCATATATATTAGGGAAAATATTCATACTAATATTAGATATAATTATAATAAATATAATAAAAAATATAATAAAAATATTAAATAAGAAAAATTTATAATAAAAATATTAAATAAGAAAAATTTTAAAATGCAATCTATCTGCTAAAAATTTAGTAAAGGCAATAAATAGTTGGGCAATACCTCTATTAACGTACTCATTTGGTATAATTAAATAGTCTAATACAGATTTAGATAGCTTTGAACGATTAATTAGAACTACGTTAACAAAGTTTAATTGTCATCATCCAAATTCAGCTATAGAACGAATTAATTTACCTAGAAATTTAGGAGGTAGAGGTATAGTCAAAATAACTTCTTTAAAACAAAATCAGGTAGAAATGTTAAGAATTTTTTTCCATAGAAAACCTAATAGCTCAGAGCTGCATAAAATAATTTGCAAGGCAGACAGAAATATTTCACCTTTAAATTTATACGACGAGAATGCCAACATTTTTATAAATACCAATCAGGAATTATTAGATTCCTGGTCAAATAAAATTATTCACGCAACACATCAATTATCTCAACCATACGTATGTTGACAAACTTTCGTCAAACAAATGGTTGAGTATTGGAGAGTTGAGCGCAGAAATAGAAGGATTTATGTTTGCTATTCAAGATAGAGTAATTAATACCAAAAATTATAGGAAGCATATAATCAAAGATCCAAATCAAATTGATGATTTATGTAGAAAATGTATGGCTTTTCCGGAAACTATAGAACACATTATATCAGGATGTTCTATATTAGCGCCGTCTGAGTATACATTTAGGCACAATCAGGTTTTAAAAATAATTCACCAAAGTTTGGTAATTAAACATGTCTTGATTGACTGTCATAATATAGTACCATATTATGAATACGAACCAAATTAATTTTTAGAAAATAATTTCTTTAAAATTTACTATGATAAAACTATACTAACAGACAGACCAATTGGTCATAATAGACCTGACATAGTTTTACATGACAAAATTAAAAAAATAACTTATATTATTGATGTAGCTATTCCAAATTCCTGTAATATTCAAAAATCTGTTTCTGAAAAAATATACAGATATACAGATTTAGGAAATGAAATTAAAAGAATTTGGCATTCTCAGACTATAAAAATATTACCTTTTGTTATTTCGGCTACTGGCATTATACCTAGCTCTCTTATTAAAAATTTAGGCATATTAGATTTGTCAAAGAATTTGTATATAAAAATGCAAAAATCAGTCATTTTAAATACATGTAGAATTACGAAAGATTTTTTAAATATTTATATTGAGGGATCAGTAGGATTTATCGGTCAAATTAGGAATTCCACAGAGCCGAACCCTCTGATATGAAAATATCTGGAGACGGTGAATTATATTCCCATTTAATAGTTTGGTAGATTAACGTGTTGTTCTTGTATTGTTTTGTATTAATTATACTTATATAATGCACTTGCATAACGTGGATTTACTAGGTGATCATTTATATGGAAAAGTGTATGAAAGGGTTTAGTTTTTCCTATGGGAAAAACTAAACCCGTTCCTGTAAATCTGGTGAATAAAAATTAATACAAACAACAAAAAATGAACACACCCTATGGGAAAAACTAAACCCGTTCCTGTAAATCTGGTGAATAAAAATTAATACAAACAACAAAAAATGAACACACTCCCCCTAACTAGTATTTTGTATGTGTTTGCAACCCTAGATAAATGGTTGTTTATTAGTTGTGAAATAATAAAACACACATTTATTAGTAAGGTCCATTAAGTTTTAAGAGCGATTGACCAGCAGCTGAGAATAAAATTTTAAAATTGCTTGCAACTGTGCAGGGAGGTTCCGATGAGAAAGATCGATTATTCCCCGTATCAAATTTTTAAAATAAAAAATTTAATATTGATTTATTTCATTCAAAACTTGCTTTAATATATACTTACATTCAAGTAAGCAATAAAAGTGTTCAAAACGCACGATGATAAATTATTAAATATCGTGTACTTGTTGTAAGTATTTTTTGATCATAAGTATTTAAAATTTTTCAATAATGTCTAAACAAAATAAGTGCGTAAAAAAAAAAAATATTTTAGTTTGTAAGACCTTAAATAAACTGTAAAACTGAGGTATTTTGTCACAAATACGTTCTCGGATTTATTTTTTAATGATTTTAATTTAACTAAAATTAAAAATTTTAAAACTGTTGACTAGATTATGTGATTTGAATTTTGTGTTGTTTAATAGAATCTATCGTTTGAAAATTGAACAAATCTGCCAACGACCAACGGTATAACCTTAGTATATTAAAAATACACGTAGTTTTTCAAAAAATTTCAAACTGCGTGTACCAGATAAAATAACAATCTTTAAAAATCAATTTAAAGTTTTTTTTTGTGAAAAAAAAATCAATATTTCTAGAATTTGATTTAAAAAGGACTAATTTCCGGTATTCTCTGGTAATACCCTCTTAAGAAACGAGTTCTGACTTCGGATACCGAACCCAAGATACTGGCTACAAAGCGTTATTTTCAAAGAAAAATTATAATTATTTTTAATTGATAAACTAATGTTTAAGACAAGATTTTATGCATAGCACAAAGGGTAACAATTATTATAAGCAATAGTAATAAGCGGTAATTGTTGAATGAAACACTGGTATAATGACAAGCCCCCAAAGGGTGCACCAATTCCAATGGATCGGAGGGCTTTGAAGCAAAGAATAGACGCTTACCTCGAGAGTGTTTTCTCTTGGGGTAAGAATAATCTCGTCAAATTCTATGTTTCAAAGACCCAATCATGTCTGATTACAAAATAGTCTCCTTCAACGGTAGCATTCTTCCGAACATGCCCTCTATTGATATGCTCGGTGTAACTCTAAGTGACCAGCTCAGATATGGGGGCTCCATCGAGGCCAAAGTTAAGTTAGCCTCTCAGAAACTGGGCTGCAACTGCTAACCCTTTACAAATCGCAAGTGCGCCCCGCGGTTGAATTTGGCAGCCACCTATGGTCTGGAGCCTCAAAGAACCTGGAAAACACCCTCGACTCTGTGCAGAAACGGGCGGTCCGTTTAATAGATTCTCCCGTCTAAACAAATGGATTGCAATCTTTAGAGCACAGGCGTTGGGTGGGAATGCTATCCTTTTTCTACCGGTATTTCAATGGAAGATGCTCCGAGGAACTAGCGTCATTGATCCCCTCGGCACCGGTGCATAGTCTGGAAACACGCCAAATGCTCGCCCAACATATGTACACGGTTGACATTTGTCACATGAGAACGGGTCGTTTTTACGACTCGCTCGGCTGTGGAACGATTTTCCGGCCTCTGTGTTTCCTCTTTCCTGCAACATGGGTCTCTTCAAGACCCATGTTCACTCCTTCATCTCCTCAAAAAGACCATCCACGAAGGATCTTCAAAGATGACATAGGCCCCGAGGGAAATTATTTTCCTCAGGGCCTCCTGTATGGATTTAATATATAAAAAAAAAACTAGTATATATTGAAAAATTTGGCGGGTAAAAGGTAACCCGACGTAGCTCAGTGGATTAAGAGCACCTGACCGGACATCAGAAGGGCGCGGGTTCGAGTCCCGTCGGCGGCATGTATCTTTTCTCGGAAGATTGTTTCAATGTGCATGAGTGTTTCAGGCTGATATTGCTTATATTAATTGTTAACATTATAATGCTTAAAATGTGCGGATGATTAATAATTTATTTTTTCTGATTCTGATCTTGCCAAAAACGTGTAATTTTAAAGTTATCTTTCAAAATTGAATTTAAAATCGATCTAAAACCGACGTTGGCCGGTACATCGACAACACCGCATGTTCACGCATAAAAACAAAGATGTCCTTTTGGCGGCAAATCCCAAATGGTACATTTTAAAATTTATTGAATATAACAGTAAAAGTACCCTAATTATAATAGCTATTTCGGATGCAAAGTAAGCGATAAGACGAAAAACGTTAACCATTCCTTGATATCTATTAAAGGCCAGCATAGGAAAAATATATTTTTTCAATACGACTTAAAATATTTGACAGTTCTCACCTTTCTCACGAACTCAATTTATAACATTTCTTTTGTGATATATTACAAAAATTACATCAAAATAATGTAGACGACGCGATATTCCTAATAATCACTCAAATCTATGCTTTCCACAATGGATTTATATAAAAAAAAAAAAAACAATGAAAAAATATAGACTTCGAATATGACTCCGTTCACATTATCAAGCGGCAGCCATTTTGTCCGCCATATTTGATGTTCGACGCGTCATTGTGAAATAATTTGAGTTATTCGTAGTGGCTAGATGCTATCCAGTATTTCGTTACGTTAAGAACGAGAATGGCCCAAGCGATTCTGACCTTGTTCTTCATACAATTTCTTTATACATAAGGGACAAAATCGCTTTCAAAAACCGGTTATCACCGCTGATCAATCGGCCAACTAGAGGTTAATCCTACTTTTTGAATTCAATATAGGTGACCCTGAATGCAAACTGTTTTATACTTCAACGTCCATTTCATCTTTAAAGCACGTTTCCCAAGTCTTCAAAATTCAATGCTTCTTGAAATATAAAGAGCTATAAACACCTGGTAAGTGTGGAGGCTGCCATACAGGGAGGTGGTGCCCGGAGCTCTAGGCCATTGCATGTCCTCACCAGAACGTGCTGACGAGATGAAGTGATCCTGAAAACAGAGAAATACAAGTTGATGACGGGCATTTTATTGCAATATGGAGTTGCACTGAGCGATTCCGGAAACACGACTAAAGCCATTTCAAGCAACGTTTCAATTCTGAATGGTAGACTTACACCAGGGCGATACTGAGAGTATATTCCTCTCTGGGAAGAGCCGCGAATATACTATATACTATTTTTAATTAATTAATTGTGAAATAACACAAATTAAATCAAAATGACAACAAATAAAATCAGGTAGGTTTATTGTCCGATTCCAGATATAATATAATAAAATATCCCATGCAATAAAAAAACTCAGAACAAATTTTTCTTCATCTAAAAAAATATGTAGTTGGAAGTTGTTATAACGGCTTCTTGTGAGAGTGATGTACCTTATAATTCCTGATGGCAGCTTTCACAATCATAATCAGAAGTGTCTAAAGTAGGAGCTTAAACTTGGCTTAAGTTTGTTTAATTGGGTTCCTGTTCAGTTTAATTATCAATATTCAATCCCATTTGACATAATATAGTGAGAAAAAATTCTTAATGTTTTTACGCTCTAATACATACCAAAGATAATATATAATAAAAAGTAGTATAAAAATCATTTGTTCTTGAGAATAACTTATTATGTATTATATTGCATCACCGTTACCAATACAATTTTATCACCCCATTTATCCAATTAACATTTTTGTCGATTTAGCGGAGATCCCTATTTGATGTTGTGATATCCTCGATTTTAGTTTGAGTGCTTATCCATAGATGGCACATAGCTAACCTAGTTTAAGAGGTTACCCATAGATGGCGTGCAGTTGTCAATAAAGCAGGAATTGAGACTTTAATCAATACTATTGCAACCTCAAGGTCAGGGTCCAAAATAATTCCTACCGCCTACAAAATAAGCCATCAAGATCATTGTTATTTATCACACATATAAAGTGTTTTGTTGACCACGTGGTTTTTATTTAAAGAGTTGTGAGACAGTCCCAGTGTTCCAGCAAACTGGCGCAGCCGGTAGGATTGTGCGAATATACGTGTGATGTACGCACAATAATTTATTCGAAAATATTATCATTGCTTTTTTCTTACGTGTAAGATGGCAGAAATTTCATACTGTATGTATGCATATACTTACATATTAAAAATAACTCGAATACTATCAGTATATTTGCCAAATGAAAATCATATAAAGGACAAAAGCCGTTAATACTTTTGAACTGCGGTAAGAATTGGAACCACCATCTTCAAACTCGAATTCAAGTTCAAAAATTTAATATATCGGTACAAAAGATTAACGATGAGGGTTGCCATTAAAAATTATTAAACTTTTATAAACAACAAACAAAATAGAACGCCGCTATAGTATGCAACCCCATTTTCGGTTTAAAAAAAATTAAATGTCAACATAAAACATTTCTGTCTGGAAAATCAGGGAAAATTAAAAATGCAGAAATAATTTCTCAACATAAAGCGAGTTCTTTCCTACCTACATATCAATAATGAATGATAAGGAAAATATCGTGCAAATAGTGGCTTTGGAAAGGTAATGCTTTTCTTACGCAGATTTCTACAAAATGTGATAATTTTCTTATTGTTTGATGGAAAAGTTGTGCGGTGCAGGCGGATATTGGTTTTAAGTTCCCGAAATCCTAAAACACCAAAAGCCTAACTCACAATCCAATGTAAAGTAATGTTTAATAATTTATAGGGTAATACTAATTAGACCTCTAATTTAATACTAGTACAGATATGTACTATAAGCAATACCTACCTTTTAAAAAACATCTATGTTTTTGTTCTTGTCCCTCTTTTGTAGGTGATCAAAATAAATTAAATTACAAAAGACTCATAAGATCACATGGCAACTTAACTATATTTACCTAACTTACCCAATTTGAGAGAGGTTCATTGTCTTTTGTCTATTTCGGATAATATGTATGGAAAATTTAATAGTATGGAAATGTGTGTCTCTCGGGATTACAGCTTTCGGGATTTCGGCTTTCGGGA
The DNA here is from genome assembly GCA_951813805.1 of Limnephilus auricula. Taxonomy (NCBI): domain Eukaryota; kingdom Metazoa; phylum Arthropoda; class Insecta; order Trichoptera; family Limnephilidae; genus Limnephilus; species Limnephilus auricula. Next base: position 39,581,219 of record OX638389.1, on the reverse strand, counting down.
TTTCGGCTTTCGGGATTTCGGCTTTCGGGATTTCGGCTTTCGGGATTTCGGCTGTCGGGATTTCGGCTTTCGGGATTTCGGCTTTCGTGATTTCGGCTTTCGGGATTTCGGCTTTCGGGATTTCGGCTTTCGGTATTGCAGCTTTCGGGATTTCGGCTTTGGTGATTTTTGCGGGATTTCGGTTTTCGGGAAGTTGTTCGTCATTCGAGATGCGGGATTGCTACTCACGCTCTTCTGTGGAACTGGTAGTGGGGCCTCCTCATGACCAGCATTCTGGGCAGGATGTGGATGAAGACGCGCCGCACCCATGGCGCCATGGTGTGCGTCTGGGGCGACCGGAAGTGAACGTTTAGCACCACCACCGTGACGCATATACTGGAAATGTAAAAAAGAGTTGTTAAATTTTGAAGGAAAAAAAAAATAACAAATTAATGAAATAGTAAAGATAAATTATATTCGTATATAATTCTGGTTTATGTAAAAATTATTTTACAAATAATATATTTGCAGTTGTAAGTAAGTAGACTGTGGGTTGAGTAAAAAATAATAATCTATACATTGATGAAGGGTCCGTAGAAACAAGGCAATGCTATCGGAATGATGGGCAAATTTTGGCATTTGGAGAATGAGAACTGACCGTTTTTATGACTTTCAGATTACTGTCTCAGACCCAGTGTTGCAGAATTTAGCAATATTTGTCCCATTCCAGAGCACCCATCACTATCCCGATGCGTTGGACCAAATGGGTCAGTCTATTTGTTCTCACGCTAAAAATTCACTTGTTGGTTGTTTTAAGAGTGTTCTCATAGTTGATTCCTATACTTGATATAGCTGTCCCCATCTCTTAGCTTAAAGCATAAATTATTAAATCTTATATGTTTTTATTGAAGTAAATACTTCTTTACGCACGCTTGACTTGAGGGGTAAACTGACGAATGTGTAACGAAAAGTGAAATGCGTTGCGAGGCGAACGGGCTCACTGTAGAAGCAAGAGAGAGCAGTACGCGCGCACATTTTCTTTCTCTCTTCCTCTGATAGCCAGCGCTTGAAATATTTCAGTCAGTAATTTGAAATACCAGTGAAGCGCCAAACGCGGAGGGGAGCGGGCGTCGATGCGCACGGATTGATCGGACGAGGCGAATGATTTATGAATTAATATATGCATATACATGTAAGTATATATTTTATACATATAAACATATATATGGACTTACATATAGATGGAGCTAAAAAGTATTTACTTCAATCGTGTGGTGTAAAGCACACTCGTTTTTTTACATCTTTTGGTTCCCATCTAGTGGATATATTATATGATGTCGCAGATCACTTTTAACTAGTATGCGGAACACCGGTTAAGAACCACAGTCTACGAGGTAAACTTAGCGAAGGGTTACTCAACTATATGATTCCAATAAAACGCATTTCGGGACCGCTGAGCACGCGCGAGCTCTGTTGTAAATTACTTAGAAGTTAATGCATTTTGGGGAAACGAAGTGCCAGTCTGTATAATGGATCTTCCACAATTACCCAGATTTGTACTGGAACTAAGCGAGTTAACGCATTAAGAGTTAGTGGTAAACGATTGGTTAATCGTATTTTAAGAAATCGATGTCTAAGACAAATGTATCATAATATAATGGACAATAAAGTCTAACACTAGTATCGTTTAAATTTGACTGAAAGTCGTTCGTCATCGCTAGTCGTTATGTTAGTTATTCCCAAATGATGACTCGGGGTTTCTTTTACTAGCATAATTAACTATTTTTACACGGAGAAAAATGTTATTCTAAAATACGATCATTTTTATTAGTAAAAACGGTTAAAAACGGGACTCAAGTTCTTACGAACAAATCAACAAGGTTTTAAGGTTTATGGGCGGGAACATGTAAGAATAATTTGTTGGTATACGTAATTTATTCTTACATTTTCTCGCCAATAAACATTGAAACCCTGTTAATTTTTTCGTAAGAACTTCAGTCCCGTTTTTAACCGTTTTATGAATAAAATGACCGTATTTTAGAATAACATTTTTCTCCGTGTATGCACTCATATTTGCACTCGGCTTGAACATAAACGTGCAACATGAACATTTACTAGCCTCTATACATGTAAAATATATTGTCACTACCGAATCAGCTCGATGGAACGACCCAATATAATAACGCCTACAGAATTGTAATTTGATTCAGATATCAGCCCGAATCAGGTCGATGGAATGACCCAATATAATAATGTCTGCAGAATTGTAATTGGATTCAGATATCAGCTCGAATCAGCTCCATGGAATGACCCAATATAATAACGCCTGCAGAATTGTAATTTGATTCAGATATCAGCCCGAATCAGGTAGATGGAATGACCCAATATAATAATGTCTGCAGAATTGTAATTGGATTCAGATATCAGCTCGAATCAGCTCGATGGAATGACCCAATATAATAACGCCTGCAGAATTGTAATTGGAAACCGAAGATACAGCAGAGCATCGACAATGTTTACGGAAGTATGACTGAATGGATTCGCCGGCCTGACGAGACATTGGATCACTGGAGCCAAGATGAGGCTGATGGCCTCCGACAACACGGTGGTGACCACAGTATTCCAGCACCAAGCGCCAATCCTGAGTGAGCGCTGGGCCCGAGCTCACTCAAAACCACGCCCCACATAATTAATTTTAGATTTTTTTCTTCTTATTTAACTTGTTTTTCTTAAAGCGTAATTCTAACCGTAGAGCTGGTCTTTCCACAAATAAAAATTTGCCCAAAATTCGTGACAAAAAAACAATCTTTCAAGAGATTATGTTGCTGTTGCACACAGATTATCTCTTTGGTAGATTTTATTTGCTTTCAAAACAAATTGAAAGTTTTGCCAGACTACAATAAAATTAACAAAGAAATCAGATATTCGATTACATAAAAAGACTGTAGAAGCTTAAAACGGGTTTTGGAATTTTTTTTTTACTTTGATAGGATTTCGTGGAAATATTCCAATATTATTTTTGTTATAATATCTGGGATAAAAAAGGGGAATTACGTTTTCATTAACTGATAATAAAATAAAGCACTTAGGTACTGTTATCTGTGACCAGATGGTTAATTATATTGATAAGGTGAAAATTTCGGTAAATATACTCGTTTTCTGAAAGTATGTCGAGTTTAAAAGTATTTTTTTATGCATCAGGCCTATTAAAATATGTAATTTTATATCTAACATCTTTAATTCAACACTTTTCCAACAACAATTTCAACACTTTTTCCACTGTTTAAGGATCCATAATTTAGAATTCTTAGATGAGAATAAAAATGTTTAATTCGTTTAATGAGTTTGTGAACTATTCATCCAATTCACAACTTTTTCCAAATGGCAATAATAAATTATTATTTCTTTTTTATTTAATTGTTAAACTAATGTTTAAGACAAGATTTTTTATGCATAGCACAAAGGGTAACAAATATTATAAGCAATGATTATTAGCCTGAAACACTCATCCATATTGAAAAAATCTCCCGAGAAAAGATACATGTCGCCGACGGGACTCGAACCTGCACCCCTCTGATTGCCGGTCAGGAGCTCTACCATTAAGTTACGGCGGGTTACCTCCTACCCGCCAAATGATTCAATATATACCGAGTGTTTCATTGAACAATTACCGCTTATTACATTTTTTTCACCTGCAAACAACCAATTTTATTTTTATACGAGAAAGGCATGTAAGTGCTAACTTTCTCACTAGGTGGCGTCGAGATATATTACGTCTTCTTTTGTTGGTGAAAATATGTTTTTTTTTTTTTTTTTAATTGATAAACTAATGTTTAATACAAGATTTTTTATGCATAGCACAAAGTGAAACAAATATTATAAGCAATAATTATTAGCCTGAAACACTCATCCATATTGAAAAAATCTCCCGAGAAAAGATACACATGTCGCCGACCATAAAATGTAATAAGCGGTAATTGTTGAATGAAACACTAGGTATATATATCTCAATTTGGGAGGCGGGAATGGGTACCGCCGCCCCGGGAACCATTTATTGGATAACCAACACCTCTGCCATAGGTCACCCCAAGTGGTTCGCTACGTTTGGTGACTTAGCAGGGGTGCCCGGGTTCACGGGGTTCATTGTATAGGTCTTGGCGGCGGATGATCTAGACACACTGAACACCAGATTCCTACCCAACCCTCATACATTTTTCCTTCCCAGAACTTCCTCTCCTTCCTTTCCTTAAAAATACCCCCCACACAGCATCCCCAAAGATGACATAGGCCTTGAGGGAAATCATTTTCCTCAAGGCCTCCTGTGTGGACCTAAAGTAAAAAAAAATATTGAATCATTTGGAGGGTAGGAGGTAACCCGCCGTAGCTTAATGTTAGAGCTCCTGACCGGCAATCAGAGGGGTGCGGGTTCGAGTCCCGTCGGCGACATGTATTTTTTCTCGGGAGAATTTTTCAATATGGATGAGTGTTTCAGGCTAATAATTATTGCTTATAAGATCAATTATCGTTTCCTTTGACCGGTCGGTGGCTTAGTTGGCAAATACGTCGGGTTCAAATCCCACAGCTCGCTAAGTCATCCATCATTGCACAAGTAACATCTTCCGCTTTTATGACGATAGTACAAAATTTACTAATATAGCCAGATTTGTAATTTCTTATATTATTATACACGGAATCAATATTTTTATAAATTTATAATATAGAAACAATAAATACATTTGTTCATCGTTTATAATTCAATTAATGATTTTATTTAAATATTAGCTCCACTTGGGAGGTCGCGAGGAAAAAAGTTCATGTGTCATCTTTGGGGATGCTGTGTGGAGGGTCTTTTTTAGGGAAAGGAATGGGAGGAAGTTCTTGGAAGGAAAAAGGTGTGAGGGGTGCGTAGGAATCTAAGGATTAATGTGTCCAGGAGCAAAGGACGTATGAAATCATCCCTCCCACTGCCGTGCAAGGCGAAGGGTTGAGAGTGTCCCGCTGGAAAAGTCTAGGTTAAGCAATAAGGTATATAAGGTTAAGAAACCGGTCATCAACTAAAACACAGGAATATACAGGGTGTTACAGGACGTACTTGACTTACTTTACGCGATTCCTTTAATTGAAAAATGAAATTGATATTTTGGTCTAGAATTCTCCGGTGACATTTTTAATTTAAATTTTTTTTGAAAACCAAAAAAATCTTTCACGTGACATCACTGGTCACTCGCGGAGTAAGCTTCTTACTCCTACCCGTGTCCAATACTCACTGATTTTATGATTTAAGTTTAAAAAATGAATACGTATAGTTTCAATTTGGGAGGCGGTTATGGGTACCGCTGCAACGGGAACCATCTATTGGATAACCAATATCGCCATAGGTCACCCCAAGTGGTTCGTTACGTTTGGTGACTTAGCAGGAGTGCCCGGGTTCATGGGGTAAGATTTGTCTAGGTCTTGGCGGCAGATGATCTGACACACTGAATCCCAGATATCTACCCAACCCTCATACATTTTTCCTTCCCACAACTTCCTTTCCTTAAAAATACAATACAGCATCCCAAAAGATGACATAGGCCCTGAGGGAAATTATTTTCCTCAGGGCCTCCAGTGTGGACCTAATGTTAAAAAAAAAAACATACATACCATTAAAAATTTCACGAGAGATCAAAATTTTTCTTACGTTTTTTTACTTTAAATATTGTCAGGAATAAGCGGTTTAGGTCCCTGTCCTTAACACCCTATATATATTATGGAATCAAAATGATATTTTGTCATCTAACTACTCGTTTTTATCAAAAATGCAAATGATTTCCGCTCTTAAAAAAATAATTATCTTCTACTTTCAGACACACGTAAAAAATTATCGAAATTCTGAGAGATTCAAAATTATTAAATACCCGGAAAATAAAAAGATAATAAACAAAAGATTAGTGATACACTTTTAGCGACGTTGATTTCGACTGCACCTATTTTTATAAAAACATGCCATAAATCGATCAGTTTAGATAAAAACTGTTATTTTATTTCCAATGTAGTAAACAACAAATTTATCGACGAAAAATTGTTTTGCTCACAAAAATTATCAAGTTAATTGAAATGATATGAATCATTTTGTTTAGTGGGAAACGACTTGTTTTCAAAACAAACAAAAGAGGTGGGTACCTAGGTACCTACTTGCACGTTTCCTTTTTCTCAGATGAACACAAAACGAAACTTTTTTTACATTAGCGCCATACAGGAGGCCCTGAGGAAATAAAATCCTCAGGGCCTATGTTATTTTGGGGATGAAAAGGAAGGAGAGGAAGATCTGGAAATAAAAAGAAGTTATGAGGGGTGAGTAAGAATCTGGCGGTCAGTGTGTTCGGGAGTGACGGACGTTTGAATTCATCCCTCCCACAGCGGTGCAAAGCGATAGGTCGAGAGAGTCCTGCTGATGGAGAGGTATAAAGTTCTCTCTCAACCAGTCTCTCCAAATCCGGCCCGCCATACGACAATCCTCACCCCATGAATACGGGAACCCTTGCTAAGTCACAAAACGTAGCGAACCACTTAGGGTAACCCTCTGGAAGACGTGTTGATTATCCAATTATTGATTTCACTTAAATAAAAAAATTAAAACCAAAGTAGTAAACCAAAAAAATATTGTTGAAAAATTGTTTTTCTCAAAAAATTATCATGTTATTTGAAATGGTATGGATCATTTTGCTTATCTGGAAATATATTGTTTTAAAAACAAACAAACAAGAAAGTAAGTGATAAATATACGTATATGCATTTTTCAGATAACCACAAAACGAAACTAATTAAAATCAGTTTCGTACAAAAGTCTTTTAAATTATTTATCCGGTAAGAAAAATAACATATTTACTGACGATATGTCGACCCTTTGGAATAACAAGGTTCCATCTCTTGCGGAAACGTCACGCGGTTATGGGATCTATGGTAAGCTACCTTAGAGTTCATTATCGCATGACGTTTAAGCAACAGACGGAACCTTGTTATTCCAAAGGGTCGATGTGGAGAAATTGAAAAAAAATAAACCTCTAAATACATATTAGCAAATCCAATTATTATATAGTATAATATAATATTACCAAAATCTCATAGCATAAAATAATAAAACACACACAAAACCAACATAAAACACTATCACCCACAAACATACAACACATAATATAAATATACCTATTTTAACCTTATATAATATTATTTATTTTTAATTGTATTTTAATTTTAAATCTCTATTTTTTAATTTAAAGTTTAATTTATCTTAATCTTATGTTTTTCATTTATTTTTTTCTTTCTTCACCAATATTACATATATATTTTTAAATGTATTGCGCATAATTTTTTTTAAATATAAAATGCAGGCCTCAGCACGGGTAAACCACCTAGTGAGGCCAACATTATTGGATTGTATTATAAAATGTAAAAATATTGTATCAAATAAAAAAAAATACAATACACTTTAAGATGGGAAAATATTTCTGGGAGAATATTTATTTATGTATTTAAATTTATTATTATTTTATTATATTTATTACATTTCCCACCACGTATCTTAATGGTAGGTTCAGACTGGACGACGTACGTACGCATCGCTACTCAAATAATGCTTAGCAACCCATACATTTTCTATGAAAATAGCCACAGACATCGCACGTCGTAATGCGTGTGGCCAATGTGATTCTAAAACATAAATTTTCATTGAAAATCTATGGTTGCTAAGCAGTCCAGATATTGTTAGGCGTAGCGATGGGCACGTACGTCGACCCAGTCTGAATCTACCATTATGCCGTAAGCTCTACAAGTATTCAGATACTTTACAACGAACCTCGCTGATGGAACACTCCAGTATAAAAAATATTCCCTCATCTAAAAAAAGTGATATTACCAGTAGTGGGACTGCCATATGGTAATGTCGCGCAGAAAACTCAATTTCTTTTATCAATCTGAAAGCGGTTTTAGCGACACGTTCATTTACGGGCGGTAGCTTTTTTCCTCGTTTTCTCTACCGTTATATACCAATGTAAAACGAAAGGCAGGTTTTTTTAGTCCTTTTCGTGTAAACAGAAAGATAACGTTTATCATTTTTGTGTAAATTATCCCACGTGTACGACATGGCGGAAAGAGCGGTAATATTAAACAGGTCCTCATAACATCCGTATTAAATACCGCACGGTTCAGTGGTTGGTTATTCTGCAGTATAGCTATGGTTAAGGTACGGTTATTGCCTCCGTTAATGGCTTAGGTCCAAACCTCGACAAAGCTCAGGGTCGAGATAATCAGACGACAATATACGCTGCAATACTCGTACCATTGATTCCATGTATACTGCCGTGGTAAGTAAAAGCACAGGAACTTCCTTATATGAGTCTCAAGGAAGACTGATTCATTTATGGAAGGATACTACGTTTACTTTCCGCAGCAGTTTTGTCGTACACTGTAATATCGTTGAATGATACATAGTTTCAGTTGATTTTGATAGATGCCGTTAGTCTTAGAGCTTATGTCAAGTTCCAACAGTAGTAGTGGAGGTACACCCGAGCAGTACAGCCAGGTTGACGATCGCAATCAAGCGCAGATTCAATTCCTAGAAAGTTAGAGTTGGTCGTGAACCAAGAAGTTTAATATATTGTTAACACGTAAAGATAATTAATAAACCAGTTTGTACACGGAGAGAAATGTTATTCTAAAATAAGATCATTTTATTTGTAAAAAACGGTTAAAAACGGGACTGAAGTTTTTACGAACAAATTAACAGTATATCAATGTTTATTGGCGGGAAAATGTAAGAATATTTTATTGGTATACGTACGAAATTCGGGTTTCAATGTTTATTGACGGGAACATGTAAGAATAATTTGTTGGTATACGTAATTTCGTACGTATACCAACAAATTATTCTTACATTTTCCCGCCAATAAACATTGAAACACTGTTAATTAATAAACCAGTTTGTACACGGAGAAAAAGGTTATTCTAAAATAAGATCATTTTATTCGTAAAAAACGGTTAAAAACGGGACTGAAGTTCTTACGAACAAATTAACAGTGTATCAATGTTTATTGGAGGGAAAATGTAAGAATTATTTGTGGGTATACGTACGAAATTACGTTCGAAATTAGGGTTTCAATGTTTATTGACGGGAACATGTAAGAATAATTTGTTGGTATACATAATTTCGTACGTATAGCAACAAATTATTCTTACATTTTCCCGCCAATAAACATTGAAACACTGTTAATTTGTTCGTAAGAACTTCAGTCCCATTTTTAACCGTTTTTACGAATAAAATGATCGTATTTTAGAATAACATTTTCCTCCGTGTAACAAGGACCTATTTATTATTTATGAAAAGCCCCAACACATAGACATAACACTCACCTATATTTTGTTTTCTATTATTGATATATATATTATGAGTAACATTTTACACATATATTTTACAAAATATTGGATAAAATAATTTATAATTTGGTCTTTTAGAGGCTGTACTTTAATTATTTTAGCTAAAACACTTTTTGTAAGCAATGCTTTAAATCGTAAACAATATGGCTCCGAAAAAAATGTTGGTTTAAGATGTACCACGTATTTTTTCGTAAACCCCAAGGCCTACAGGAATGTACCGCCAATGTATCTCACGTTACTGTCAAGGTAGCAGATAATGGGAAAATCTATAGAGCGATCTGTATTTGTAATATCGTGATTTATTTAGGGGGTATTATGCCGTGGCGAGGAATAAGGAGGTAGCGCAACACGACTATATATATATTAAACCAATTTTCAACTTTTTTCCACTTAAGTTATTTGTGACCGTATTACATTATCTGCTAAAGCTATCTTCAGTCTGGTTAAATTGTTTTATTTAATTTAAATACGGTTTATATATATATTTTTTTTTTTAGTGAAAACCTCACAAGAGTCCCAAGTGCTCCCGTCCGGAGCCAGTGAGACTGTGGCATGCCCAATTGGGGTATGTTATGAGGCTGAAGGTATGTGGGGAAAGGAAGGAGACGAGGAAGATGGAGGTGAGGAAGTACCTGGCTATTCAGATCTAATCACTAAACACGGTTAAAGTCGTTTCAAGCAATGTTTCAATTCTGAATGGTAGTCTTACACCAGGGCGATACTAAGAGTATCTTCCACTCTGGAACGTGCCGCAAATATATTATATATTATTTTAAATTATTAATTGTGAAATAACACAAAGCAATTAAATAAAATTTATTTGCGCACGCCGGGTTCGAACCCGCGGCCTTCGGAATGGGAGTCTAACGCCCTATCGCTGGACTACACCGACACATATATATATATATATATATATAACATGTGGGGGAGGGGTGTTAACGAGGGTGATATACAGGGATATTTTTGACTTGACTTGTATCTCTGTGAAAGAATTCACTATGTCTCCATTTTCCATATAAATACATATCATGTAGTGAGTCTCTTTTGTGAGATTTTCATCACATGTTTTCGAAAAAGGGGGAGAAAAAATATCATCCCTATTCTCGTCCCTGATGATGTGATCAGTGTTTAAAAAGCGTAACGTAATTACGTACAATATTACACGTAGTATTATTACACAAGTTTAGTGATTCTGGTTTTATCGCACGGCAGAGCCCTTATCTCAAACGGATTCGGGGCCCACACTCAGCAAGAGACGTAAAAAATACATCGCGCCCCAAAAGGTGTAGATGACAACATAAATTATCTCCCCCAGCCCCTTACTTTCCTGATACATATGCGATAAATGTTTTTACTGCCAAGGGAAAGAGAAAAGTGATATTAAGGTTGGTTTTTATAAAAACAGATGGAAATGAGTAGATTTTTATCAATACCTACCTATACCTTATCATAAACGGATATTTGGATAGCCCTGAACTAGTGAATATGATAAATTATCAAGTACCCAATAATTACAACACTAGACTCCATGCTCCATTTAATATAGTTGCTTCTCGCACTCATTTTATGTAACTCTTGTCTTCAGAGATTGCATCGTGTGGGGAACGAAACCTGCCCTGTAGACATATTTTTTTATAAAAACCTCGCTTCATTTAAAAAGTATATCTGTATGCAAATAATATGTTACAATCCATAATGCTGTTATTATGATATTGTAATTTCAGGTCTTATTATTTAACTCTCTATATATTTTATTTTTATTCACCAGATTTACAGGAACGGGTCTAGTTTTTCCCATAGGAAAAACTAAACCCTTTTATACACTTTTCCATATAAATGATCATCTAGTAAATCCACGTTATGCAAGTGTATTATATAAGTATAATTAATACAAAACAATACACGAACAACACGTTAATCTACCAAACTATTAAATGGGAATATAATTAAACCGTCTCCAGATATTTTCATATCAGAGGGTTCGGCTCTGTGGAATTCCTAATTTGACCGATAAATCCTACTGATCCCTCAATATAAATATTTAAAAAATCTTTCGTAATTCTACATGTATTTAAAATGACTGATTTTTGCATTTTTATATACAAATTCTTTGACAAATCTAATATGCCTAAATTTTTAATAAGAGAGCTAGGTATAATGCCAGTAGCCGAAATAACAAAAGGTAATATTTTTATAGTCTGAGAATGCCAAATTCTTTTAATTTCATTTCCTAAATCTGTATACCTAATTTCTTATTTTTTCAGAAACAGATTTTTGAATATTACAGGAATTTGGAATAGCTACATCAATAATATAAGTTATTTTTTTAATTTTGTCATGTAAAACTATATCAGGTCTATTATGACCAATTGGTCTGTCTGTTAGTATAGTTTTATCATAGTAAATTTTAAAGAAATTATTTTCTAAAAATGAATTTGGTTCGTATTCATAATATGGTACTATATTATGACAGTCGATGTAATATATTAATATAATTTTATATAATATATATATTTATTTTTTTATTTTATTTATTTATTGTTGTTATACGCCCACAGGGGCTTTTTTTTAAGTGTAGATACATTCTAATTCTTATTGTTTTATTTTCTAAATCTCTTTCTACTAATTATTTCATACTTATCTTATACAGAACCAACTTTCTAGTATTTAGCTAATTTTCACTAAATTTTGTTACATTCGTATGTGTTGCTTTTTTACAATTATTACAATTGCATTTTTATACTTAATTACTGTAACCAAAGTATAAAATTTTCATGTAAAGGCCCATTAGGGCGTGAATAAATAAATAAGTAAATTATGGTGTGAGTATTGTGTTGTTTTTTGTTTGTTTTTATTGGGTTAGAATTCGATAATAAATTATTAATTATTTTGAAAATCTAGCATTTTACGTTAGCCACCTCTCACTGCGGTGCAAGGCAATGTTTTAGAGAGTCCTGCTGAAGAGGTTAAAAGATCTCCCTCAACCAGTCTCTCCCGATCCGGCCAGTTGGTGGGCAGATGCAACCTCACCTCATGAACCCGGCCACCCCGGTCACCAAACGTAGCGAACCACTTGGGGTGACCACAGAGGTGTTGGTTATCAACTCAAATCTTTCAGGAAAGACTAACAAATACAATTTGGATTGAATCACCGATGCAATGTTGTATTTGTTAGCCTTTCTTGAAAGATTTGAGTTATTTTATGGACAAAATTATTTATTCATATTCATGTAGCTTGTGTACTTGCGCAAACCATTATTTTTTCTTAATATTTCAAAACTTGTAAAAAGCGTTTTATACGTAAAATAATTATATGCGCACCATCTATGAAATGGTAGAAAATGAATTCTTTCGGCAAGCACATTAAGTTGACTCCAATAAATTGCATTATTAAAACTCACAAAGTATGAAATGTGTTGAGTATCTACGAGGAATTTATTTAGAGTATTTCCGTAGTCTCCCGTTGAATAATTTAATTGCTTTTAAAATGAACATAAATGTTTTATTATCCTTTGTCTGTTGGAATGAGTGGAGAAGGTATATTGCTTTATCATCATTTCAAACGCTTGTGGATTATCGCAATAGTCTTTTAACCATTGAGGGACTCCAACCTCAGAATCATTAAATTCAGTGTACATTAAATGGGAAATCACATGGTTAAGAATTTGAAAACCAAATGCTAAAGCGATATTTTTGTAGCTAGACAGTTCAATATAATTACGCTGTTCAATGTGTGAATAAGATTCATTATTAAATTCTTACATCATTACCATCGTTACACCGCTAGTAGAGTCCTTGTTTTTTCCTTTACAAAATCTCTCTTAAGTCATTACCTAGTGGGTACAGTTGGTTTCCACCACTGACATTCATTACCTACTCTGTGGTTTCCACAAACTACCAAAATATCCAATTAATATATCTTTAATTTCGCTTGTCTTGAAAATATCGTATAGTTATTCCAGATTCTTAATAATATTGGTGCGTATACAAAGGAGTTGGATAGGTACTCTGTTAATTTGTAAATTAAAAACAACTATCTGTCTTAATAGGCAAAGAAAACGCGTTTTGTTGATCAGTCTTTCATGAATCGGTTATGGCAAAATATATCCCTAACTAATAAAGATAATAAAAGTAATTGATTGATTGTCAAACGGTTGCACTGGACATTTCCAAGGCTTTTGACAGGGGCTGGCACTTTGTTTTTGTTGCACATCAATGACCTTTTGACGTGTGAACCAATTCCTTGTTACGCAGATGACAGTACAGTCCATGATAGCTTTTTGTTTGACAAGCCCCCAAAAGGTGCACAAATTCCAACGGCTCGGAGGGCTTTGAAACAAAGAATGGACAGTTACCTCGAGAGTGTTTTCTCTTGGGGTAGGAAAAATCTCGTCGAATTCAATGTTTCAAAGACCCAATCACGTCTGATTACAATCTAGTCTCCTTCAACGGTAGCATTCTTCCGAACAGGCTCTCCATTGATATGCTCGGTGTAACTCTAAGTGACCAGCTCAGGCACGGTTGAATTTGGCAGAGACCCAATGTACCTGAAAAAACTCTCGACTCTGTGCAGAAATGGGCGGTCCGCTTGATAGATTCTCCCGTCTTAACAAACGGATTGCAATCGTTAGAGCACAGGCGTCGGGTGGGAATGCAATCTCTGTTCTACCAGTATTTCAATGGAAGAGGCTCCGAGGAACTAGCGTCATTGATCCCCTCAGCACCGGTGCATAGTCGGAAAACACGCCAAACGCGCGCCCAACATATGTACGCGGTTGACGTTTGTCGCATGAGAGCGGGTCGCTACTACGACTCGTTCTTGGGTTCAACAGCTCGGCTGCGGAACGATTTGCCGGCCTCTGTGTTTCCTCCTTCTTACAATATGGGTCTCTTCAAGACCCACGTTCACTCCTTCCTCCCTTCAAAAAAACCCTTTTGTATTCACACAGCATCTTCAAAGATGACATAGGCCCTGAGGGAAATTATTTTCCTCAGGGTCTATGTGTGGAGTTAATCAAAAAAGCGAAACACTTAACATTAATTATACATTCATCATACAGTTGCCTTCAACCATTATACTCATGAAGTACCATAGAATACTGGCACTATAGCTATTTGAACATTTCCTAGACCTTAAAAGGAAACTAATCCTAAAATGTGAGAAGCACATGAGGGGTTTAGTAAAGGAAATTCTAGGAATGTAGAAATATGACCCCTTTATGGCGGAATATTTAACATTCTACCCATTTTTATAGATACTAGAAGATGCCAGGTTTGCGTGAAGGAATTTCGTTATTATAAACACTCAATGGTACACAAACATACCACAAGATTTAAAGAAGGAAAGGGCCTAAAAACTATTAAATAAATATGGAAGCCGTACTCTTGAATACCTAATACCAGCGAGTTTCAATAAAATAAATAAAGATTTAAAATTTGAAAAAAATTACAGATTATGCCCTAAAATGATAAAAATGTGGTTAATTAACGAAAACTCCATGTATCTTTAAATATGTTGAATTGATTATCTTAATGTAGCTGCCTACATATCTTATTATAGGCATGTACATTGAAATATCTTATAGATGTAATTCAAATAATCTAATATTATTATGTGACCTATCCTAATATTTCCTGAAAACAATATATGTATTAACAAATATTTCCTTATGTATAATATTAAGAGTGATAAATTGTAGAACCTACAAACAAGCTGCCATATGACAGCTTTGTGGGACTACCCCTATTTTGTACAAATGTATTTATACTAAGAAAAAAAAAAGTGGTTTATTTGGAATGTTAATTTAATAAGGATTAAAACGTGAGTAAATTGAAAGACGAACTGTAAATAAATGAAGGAGTAAAAAAAGGATATGGAGAGATGGTAGGTATCAGAAAAATGAGAAAAAGATCGGGTCACTTGCTCAAAGATCTGGGGCTTGTACCCTCGGCTTTCCGGGCCGCTACTCGACCAACTTCTCTAATGTATCCCTATCCGATTCGGTTATATTTAATTGCTAAGAGTATGGATATTAGAGAGACGGCATGTGAAGTGTGCCCGCGCGCTCCAAGTGTGCCTTTTCGAGAATTCTACCCACATGGCTGACATTGGCTGTCACCATGTAAAATGGCTGCTGTCGGAACGTATTAAACGGCCAAAAACCAGCAGCCGATGTAAGCCGTTTGGGTAAAATTCTCGAAAAGGCACACTTGGAGCGCGCGGGCACACTTCACATGCCGTCTCTCTAATATCCATACTCTTAGTTTAATTGTATCATACATCGACTGAGAACTACCAACATTATCTTAATTTTCTTAATGCATATTTTTATTGGCTGCTATCTTTATGTACGAAGATAGAATAGAATAGAATAAATTTTGCGTTAAGAAAATAAAGATAATGTTGGTAGCTCTTAGTCGAACTATAATTCAGATGAATATAACCAAATCGGATAGGGATACATTAGCGCAGATGGTAGAGTGACGGCCCGCAAAGCCGAGGGTTCAAGCCTCAGATCTTTGACCAAGTGACCCGATATTTTTCTGATTTTTCTGTTTCTGATTTCGATTGAGTTTCTCTAATATTATCTTCATTAATTCAACATTATAATTTGAGGTTTAACATATTAAGTTAAAAATAAAAATATATAAATACAAAGTTAGGTTAGGTTGAGTTTTGTTAGTTTTTTTGGCGGGTAGAATTCCAAAAGGCAAATTTTGAATAAGTGTATTTCTTTACGTGTGTAATTTTATCAGTGTGTATTTCGTCTTGTTACCACAAAAATGCTCCCACCCAAAAAAATGACCTAATGATTTAACTTATTTAAGAAATGAAGCATTTCTTTAAAAGTAATTAAGAAACACAACAATTAATTAAATGTTTTTAATTAAGAAATGTAGCTATTCATTAAATATAATTGGCTGGGCCAGATGTAGTTTTGTTTTCAGGACCCCATTTCTACTTATTCTTACCGAGGACGATAGAATTGTCACTGCCAATAACAATGTGTTACAGAGAAACGAAACTCGAACAAGTTTAATATAAACCGTTCCGAAGAAACCACACACAAAAGGATCATTGCCACGTAGTAAGTACTGCGTGCAGGATCGAATTGTACAGGTAACTAAATATGACGAAAACTCCATCAAGGACCACCAAATTCACTGTAAGGTGTTGCTATATTATGTAAACCTTTCCACGATTTTTTTTTAAAACTGACTCAACCCAGGAGGCCCTGAGGAAAATAATTTCCCTTAGGGCCTGTGGATACTTTGGGGATACTGTGTGAAGTGTCTTTTTGTGAAAGGTTTGGTGGAAGGTTTTTTTTTTGGAGAGGAAGGCTTCAACCTGGGTCTTAAAAGACCCATCTTGTAAGACGGAGGAAATACAGGAGCCACAGCGAGTTGTTGAACTGAAGAACGAGTCGTAGAAGCGATACGTTCTCATGTGACAAATGTCAATGGTGTACAAATGTTGATGGTGTACACCGATGATGCAGAAATCAACGATGCCAGTAACAGCACCGGTAGAGCAAGGACAGCATTCCCACCTGACTACTGTGTTCTAAAGATTGCAAACTGTTTGTTAATTTAGGAGAATCGATTAAACGGACCTCTCTTCTCTACACAAAACTTCATCAATTTCAAAATATAACTGTAGATTTGTATAAGAAACAAACACAAAAACCCACAAACACATACCGGTAAACTTTCTTTGTATTATATAATTGATGTAGATCGTTTTTAGTTCATGGTATCTATTTAATACACAATCGTTCCGGCTCATTGACGGTCCCAGTTCATCTGGTATCGTTCGATCCCGGGTCAGTTTGCCTATCGAAAGTAATTATTTTCGCAGAAGAAATGAACAGCGCAAATTGGTATTCAACGGAGCGGCATCCGCACAAACAAAGGGGACTCGTCCCGCTACCGAAATATCGCTTCTTTTCGATGGATTGTGTGCGCTTGAGGGAAACTAACCGAGCTGGGGCTTTACGGAATCTGATTGCGAAATTAAACCTTCCATTTAAATTCTCTAAATCTAACTCTTTAATTTTAAATTAAATTCCATTCCTTAGTGAAGAATGTTTTTGTGCAATAGCTGCAATAAATTTTTTTTTATTAAATTAAAATAAATTGGTACCTACTCTAAGTTCAAAAAATGAAATTGAGCTGTTGACTAAGCACGAAATATTCGGCACACTACAACACTACACCATTGACAGTTCGAATTGATTCAAATTATGTCGAACAACGCACATTATTTGAAAATCCGTTTTGAAATAATTATTTTTTCTGTGATTTTTTCCGATGTTTTAATAGTTATTCTGTTAATCGGGACGAAGACAAATCCAACAAATCAAAGATCAAAAAATCAATGTAACTAACCCGACTTTGTTTTATATATTAAGACAATGTGTGTTGGATTGCTTAAAAAAATAAACAAATAAATTAAAATACTATTTTAATTCACCAATCTTAATAAAAAAAACATCAAAATCTGAACATAATTCGAACGCCAGGAGGTCTTGCACGGTCGATCGATAAAACCCACTACCAATACGATATTGACTAACTTAGTAGCGATACTTGCGAGTGAGTCATACAAGCTATCAACATATACAATTTTTCAGTAGTGTTGTTCGTTACGCAAAATAACGCGATCCATTAATCTATCTAAGATGCGATCAATTGATTCCGTTTCAACTTAGAGAAATCAAAATAGTTCAAGTATGACTGAGGATCTCATTAACTAATTTTCTCATATTTTAGTGTGAAGATAACAATTTGATCGTGCCAGACCCACTGGGTCGACGATGATTAAATGCAAATACATGAATTAAATGCGGCTCTTATCGTTAAAAGATAGTAGAATACTTAAAGATCTTATTTTTTTATTTAAAATAAACAATAACTGGTTTGACTCCCCTGAATTGGTCTCGTTAATAAATTATCATGTACCTTGTAGATCTACTCGACTCCAGACACCTTTTCATTGTAATAATTCTGGGACCACCGCAGAACAAAATTCAACAATAAATCGTTTGCATACTTTTGGCAATAAATATGCTAATATCGATCACGCCGGTAATCTGGCCTCATACAAATGATGCATTAAAAAAAATTGTCTTCTAGTACCATGTAAACATATTGCATCATGTAAACATAATATGCCTACCAGCCCTCTAAAATTATTAATTCATTAGAAATCATAGGTATTTATTGTTATTACGTTTATTTTGTAGAACTCCATTTTAATTTTTTATTTCTTTTATATATTCTATAATATTATTATTCAATGTATAAAAACAGTTTAATATAAACAAGTTCTGCTTCGTATTTATTATTAAGCATTACAGCTGTTTCGACTCTGAAGGCATTGTCAAACTGGTGTCAGAACAAATAAGTATAAATTCATCGTCTGTAAGTGGTTCTGACACCAGTTTGACAATGCCTTTAGAGGGCGAAACAACTGTAACGCTTAATAATAAATACGAAGCAGAACTTGTTTATAATAAACTGTTTTTATACATTGAATAATAATATTATTGAATATATAAAAGAAATAAAAAATAAAAAAATAAATCATAGGTACTTGTTAAATTTATCATATCGGTTGTCATTTATAATCCATAATATCTATCTATTAATTATTTTATTTGTTCTTTGCTCCTATGAGAATTTCTTACTTTTTATAGTTTATATTTAAATCTCTCTACCCTTTAAAGATATCTTATATTTCTACATTTAACTTTTTTTTATTATTATTTTATTCTCTCTTTTAACTTTTGCTTATAACTTATAGTTTGTACTTTATACTTTACACTTTATACTTATACCATATTTTTCACTTTATATTTATATTTTACCTTTTACCTACTACTTATTACCTTACTTACTATTTAACTTTTTTTCTTATATTTAACTTACATTTATACTGTTATATTCTTCATGTTGTTGTACTATTATTATGTAATGTCAATTATGTTACTGGCACATGTTGTGCCGTATATGTGTAAATAAATAAATTAACTATTGATATTAATACAAATTTAAAAGATTAGATAATATTATAGTATACCTACGTAGTTATGTTGATTCAGTGACCACTAGAGTTAATACCTTTCACATTATATAATTTAGTAAATCCACATGGGATTATTACGAATAATGCAATCCACGTGACGGCCAGCTTAGTCGAGTGAGTATGTTATTTTTATGCCTATATAATAAGTATATTATTTTTATGCCTCGTTGTTCTTAGAGTATGTACAGTATTATGGAAGGCACGCCACTTTTCATTGCTGTTAATACGATGAAAATAAGTTAGATTTAATTCTCAAAAAAAAAAATAATTGTCAAGCCTTGTGGGATGGTAATAAGGTATTTCCACAACTTTTTTATTCCTTAAAATTAAGCAAAAACTTACGAATATTGCGGTATTTTTATTTTATTTTTATGTTGACGAATAAATTTTCTACAGCGAGTCTAAGTCGCCCGTTTTTGCAATCCCGCCAAAACGGCATTTTCGATGTATGACGTTATAAGAGTCGCTCGTTCTTGAAAATTTTCCGACAGTTCTACTTTGTTTGTTTGATGACGTACGTACGAAGTGTCGTTGGCAATCACAGGCCGTTTTGGTTTCGTAGATTTTTGAGCGTTTTTAAAATGAATAAATTTGAATGAAAACGTAAAAAAAAAACATTTTTAATACGATGGTTAAAATCAGAAAACTGATCTTTAAACACTCCATGCATTTTCAACAGAATCCCTCATTTGTGAAAATACCCTATTGTTTCTTACTATCTTGGTACGAGAACACCAGATGCAGGAATGCAGGAAAATAATTATTCTTCTTCTTCTTATGCATAATTTATTTTGACAAAGCAAAAAATACAAATAGAAAGGGTCTATTTTCCGTTTGTTTTTAGCTTAGATATCAGCTCAACAATTGTACTCGGTGATCCACACGATCACCAAACTGATTAAAGAAAAATAGTTTCCCTTAATCTCTCTCTCAGTTCTGACGACACCCAATAATTGTAAGTTCACATGTACCTCTCAGCTTTAGCACTACTACATAACTAACTCCACATAATCAAAGTCTCTATATTACCTTATACAAGACCTTATTTGTGAAAACGTGAGAATAATATTTTGTGTTGCCGATATTAGTAAAAAAATAAAAAGTGAAATTTCGGTATAATTAAAAATCTTATGGCTAATTGATTTGGAATCGGTAATATCGCATTCTGGTATAAATAACAATAAAGGTAGAAGCCTGTAATTAATCAAATGAATTATTCGAAGGGAAATAGTTTCGAGTGAACCCTTTCAGTCCGTACCCCTAACTATACTCTATACAACCCGACAAATGATTAGTTACATGTAGGACCAGATTAACCCGCTGAAGTTCGGCACAGCTTTAATTAATGTCCGATGATAATCAACGTCGATTCAATTATAAGTTTCCGCGCTGACTGCGGACTGATGCATGGGAGTAGAGTTTGCAATCCGGATTTTCCGGATTGCGCGAAACGTCAAGATTTTACGAATTCGCAAATAAAGTCTTTGGAAAAAAATCCGGATTTTTAAAATATGATATCCGAATAAGGAATTCACTGAATTAAAAATATATAATTTTGTTTACCTTCTGAGTTAAATACTATTTTTGAAAATATCGATTTCATAGTTGTCGGAGTATGCGTAATGTCATACTTACCTCGGCTTTGTCGGTTAAGAAGTAATATCCAGAAATCCATTATTCCGTTTTTCTTAACAGCGCTGCGCGCGGATGTTTTTCCAACCATGAAGCTAAACGGTATTAGTTTTAAATTTGTTGCAAAATGTTGTCATTAAGAGTGCCGCGAACAAACAACCTCGCACGGCCGCGTCTCAGCGGCTAATGAATCGCGAGAATTTTTGTCTCGAACTGCCATAAAAATGATCAAACAGGAGAGGGTAAATGAATGAAATTATATACTTCTTAAAATTAATGTTTTATCAAAATAATTTATAATTTTTCAATAAAATCTAAACAAAATAAGCGTGTAAAAAAAATCTGAAATATTTTAGTTTGTAAGACCTTAAATAAATAGAAAAACTGTGGTATTCTTGTCACAAAACGCGTTCTCGGATTTATTTTTTAATGATTTAATGAAGTATGTCTAAAATTTAAACTTTGAAAACCGTGTTGACTAGATTATATATTGATTTATTTTGTTCTATGATTATATGATTTGAAATTTGTGTTGTTATGAAATAGAATCTATCGTTTTAAAAATTGAACAAATCTGCCAACGACCAACGGAATAACCTTAGCATATTATAAATCTACTTAGTTTTTCAAAATTTTATAACTGCGTGTACCAGATAAAATAACAATCGTTCAAAATAAATTTATGTTTTTTGGTACAAAAGAGTCAATACGTCTAGAATTTGATTTAAAAATGACTAAATTCCGGTATTCTCTGGTAAAACACTCTCAACGATAAGGTCAAAAGGGTTAGAATAAAATCATTAAATCCCGATTTTTAATATTTAGCAAGCTTTCCAAAAGACGTGAATTCTTTTGAAATTATTTTTATTCGCAATGGCGACCAGTCTGCAAGTACACGCGGCGCAACTCACAAAATTGTCCACTTTCTTTGCACTCGGCAAACCTACTCGTGAGGTAGCGGTGTATGTTTTGCCAGAACTTACTTAAAATTATAATTCACAGAGCCCTTGAGGTAATTTTCTCACGAAAACGACGCTATATACATCATCTGAAAATTATTAATTAATTATTTATAACAAAACTTTTTTATTTTTTTATTTGAAATACATAGGAACATATATTTACAAAAGAAAATCATGGGTCTTAAAAGCTAATTACAATAAAATAGTTTGTTAACGAATCTACCCAATTCAATAAAAAAAACATTTCTCGTGTTTGAATTGGGGAGTAGTGCCATTAAAAAGGTAAGAGAAAAAAAAAAAAAAAATTTAAGGTAAGAAAATACATAAACTTATATAGGATGTTAACAAATATACATTGATAGTGGAATTGTGTATCATATCAGTTACTAAGTTGGATATACAGAAATAGATTAATAAAAGTAAGAATATAGATGTAGTGAAATAAAATAATATTATTACATTTCAATTTATTATATATCCACAATCAGCGTTTGTTGATCTATATGAATACTATATTTTATATTATTTTTTTTCTCTTTATTTTCCTAATGTCCATATTTGAAAATAAAATATAATGAGGCAATTCTATACATACAATTGGAAAAAATGGTTTTGTTTCAGATTTTTTAATTATATTCCGTTATTGAAAATTGAAATTCATGAACAAATTTTACTTCCGAAAATACGGATTTTCCGGATATCCGGTGTTAGAGTTTCACCAAATCCGAAAATAAAACGGCTCCGGATTTGCAATCCCTAATGTGGAGCGATTCTGTTACTTCGTATTTGAGAATTTTGAATCGGGTTGAATGTTTTTTTAATGTCAGTGTTTTTTTCCTTCTTTAGTTAAGATCCCATTGAGAACTGAAGGAATGCATTGAGTTATTAATGACTACGTTCAAAGTGAGTATTTTCCCGACTCCCAAGGCGCTACGGAAATGGTCGTTATATTCTGTGAAAGAAATTTTCCACCACCGCATGGAGAGCGGAAGCCTAGCGCACATAATACGACTGTACGTCAACAATATCCTCATAGAGACGGTCGCCTCTAAGCATAAAACTGTTCGACTATTGCAGTAATGGCATCACTCAATCATTTCGATTAATTTTAATTTTAATTCATTTCAAGCATACTGAATATAATGTATATAATGATAATGTATGGCTCCGAATGCTGGACCATGTACAACTCCTACACCAGGCAACATGAATCAGCAGAAATGCGAATGTTTAGATGGTCGGCAGGAGTGTCACTAAAAGATAAAATTAAAAGTTCACGCATTCGTGGTAGCCTGGGTGTCACGGACATAAACAATAAGCTAGAGGAACGACAGTTGAGATGGTATGGTCACATAAAACGGTGACCACCAGACCACACAGTGAAGCAGGCAATGTCTATGGGGCTTCATCGACAGTCATCTAGAGGAAGACCAAAGAACTCCTGGATGACTCAATGCTCTAAAATCCTAAGAAGAAATGGCCTGGAAGAGAGCGATACCCATAACCGAAGAAGCTACAACATGAGAACGAGGAGAGCCGACCCCAACAGCCTACCTAGGCATGGTTGGGACAGTGCAATGAGTTGGGAAGAAGAAGAAGAAGCATACTGAATTAATTTGACCTCTCCAGCTGGACTCCCACGATCCATAGCTTTCCACCACAGGAAGAAGGTTGAATTCCTATCTAGTATCTAATTCCCACCTAGATTCCAATCTACTATTTATACTTATTCTTTCCCAGAACTTTCTCTCCTTCCTTTCCCTAAAACGACCCTCCGTATTACATCCCCAAAGATGACACAGGACATGAGGGATTTTTTCCCCTTAGGGATTCTTGTCTGGAGCGAATGAAAAAAGAAATTAAGAGACGTCAGGAAATATTACACTCCATATTAGTCTTAAAATACTAGGTCAAAGCAGCTATTTGCGTTACGGAATATACTCTTGGTTTTAGCTACGCTTATAAGGGAATACCGGAAATTAGTCCCTTTTAAATCAAATTCTAGACGTATTGACTCTTTTTTACAATAAAACATAAATTGATTTTGAAAGATTGTTATTTTATCTGGTATACGCAGTTTTAAAATTTTGAAAAACTAAGTGTATTTTTAATATACTAAGGCTATACCGTTGGTCCTTGGCAGATTTGTTTAATTTTCAAACGATTCTATAAAACATCACAAATTTCAAATCATATGATTACACAACAAAATAAATCAATGCATAAATTAAAATCATTAAAAAATAAATCCGAGAACGTGTTTTGTGACAAAAATACCTCAGTTTATCGATTTATTTAAGGTCTTACAAATTATAATTTAATAATAATTCAATAATCTTAAAACTTCAAATTTTTTTTAAACACTTATTAAGACATTATTTGAAAAATCATAAATACTTATGATCAAAAAAAGTACTTTCAAGAAGTACACTATATTTAATAATTTACCATCGTCCGTTTTGAGCATTTTTATTGCTTACTTGAATGTAGGTATATATATATTAAAGCAAGTTTTGAATGAAATAAATCGATATTAAATTTTTAATTAAAAAAATTTGATAATGGGAATAATCGATCTTTCTCATTGGAACCTCTCTGTACAGTTGCAAACATTTTTAAACTTTTATTCTCAGCTGCTGGTCAATCACTCTTAAATAAATTATTTAGCTATTAAAAAATAAGAATAGATGTAATATTTTTGACAAAATACAAAAATTCAGGAGAAGTTCTGTAAATATGTATTAATTTGATTGAGGAATACAAAATATGAAATATTTCTCCTATGTACGAGTATTTTGAGAAATTATTACTCGAGCCGTAAAATTAATATTTTAATTTCGTTTTTAGTAGGTATTTATTAATTTTAATACGACTTCTGGGAGATCATTATTTCTGGTTTTAATTACTATCTTGTTCTCAATATTCGTGACTATTTTGTATTTTGTAAAACATTTGTGACCCACTTAACCCAGCGTTTATTCTTTTAAACTTATCTTTGACATCTTTGAATTTTGCCGACAGTAATGGACGCCACTTGGAAACTATGGTTGTTCGATGGCACTGACTTTATCACGTGATACTTCTAAATCCGTCGCGCGTCAAGGCATATTTATTTATTTATTGGTAAGAGACAAACAGCTTATACATAAAATATAAAGATAAATACATACATTGTTAAATGAAGTCAAGCCAAACAAGTCTCGTATGTTAAAATTGAATGGAGATGGAGTTTTATTACATACAATTAGTTTTGGGTGAGAAGGAGAGGAAGAGGAATATAGGATGAGGATAAGAGATGCTCCGAATACATTCCACACTCGTGTATTAATTTTCGATCGTACGTGTTACTTCTAATCGATATTTGTGAAGTGTATTGTTAAATATGTCAATATTTTGAAATTTTGTGTTATATTGTGCACATATACGGGGAATTGGTGAATTTTTTCTAAAGTTAGTTCTATGTGTAGGCAAATGAAACAAATGGGATTGCCGTGTTGATCTTGTCGGAATATGAATATTTATTAAGTTGGTTAGTTCTGGCGAGTCCAGGCCATTATTAAGAATTTTAAATAATAAGATTTGGTCAAAAATTAAACGTCGTGTATGAAGGGAGTCGAAGTTATGATAATTAATAGATTCGGTGTAATTTGAGAAGTTTATATTTTTTTTATAATTTATGTGTTAGAAAATTTTTTTTTTAATTCTTTCGATTCTTTCAATGTGAGCTTGGTAAAAATGAGTCCAAATCGGTGTGCAGTGTTCGGTGTCCAAATTGGGGACGGATGAACGCTGTGTAAAGGGAATATAGAGTCTTAAGGTTGCGGAAAGGTTTCGTTATTCGAATGATAAATCCTAGCATTTTGTTGGCTTTGTTAATGATTTCATCAGTGTGTTGTATAAAGTTTAATTTAACATCCAGTACTACCCGAAGGTCCCTGATAGATTCTACTTCTTTGATATATGTCCCATTTGATGTATACATAAAGGAAATTTTACTTTTGTTACGTGTAAATGTTATTTTATTGCATTTTGAGGTATTCACTACAAGTTTGTTTGATTCACAATAGTAAAAAAGATGATTTAGGTCCTCTTGAAGTTTAATGCAATATTCGATTGATTTTATAACTAGGTATTTTTTTTATCGTCTGCATATGCTAGGTAATTGGCGTGTAAAAAACATTTGTGAATATCTTATATATATACATTTAATAATAATGGCCCTAAATGAGAACCTCGAGGAACACCGGAGGGCACGTAAAAGAAGCTGGACTTAGTTCCCTCAACTGATACACATTGAAGTCGGCCTACGTAGGCGACAAACAATAAAAAAATGGCTAGCACCTCTACCGATTTCAACAATGTCGTCAATCACCGCCACGTCAGTGCACATATATGTACACACACATATATATACACACATGCTTACCCTACAAATGCAACTACTAATATTCTCAAAATTTGTCTCGACAGAATCGCCATTCCTTTCCATTGTAAGAATATGTACTAAAACACAATTTGGCTGTCCTGAAACGGGAATCCTTCCCAGTTGGACAGACAAAGGATCATCTTGTATTGTATTGTTTGTAATATATAAATAAAATAATAAATAAATAAATGCATACATTTACCTTCATATACATACTCATTTATTCACACATATATTTTACCGACATTTACAGCTCTATTTGAGTATGAGAAACGGGCTAAAAAATAAGTCCTTCGTGGGGTGTATATAATGTGCTTTATAAATAGCCCGTATAATCAATTTTTATGCTTTTATGAGTGGATCTAATATGTAGTTTTAGAGCATCCTCCCCAGACAATTATACCGTACGATAAAAGTTTACGGTGATATGTCCCCCCGAAGTTATAAGTACCATAAATTATAATTTTTTGTGCATTATTTACCAATTTTAAACCAAACAAAGATGCTTCGAATCCGACAAACTAAACATATACTGTCACCATTCCGTTTGACTGGTATATTCAAAATGAATTACCCGCTGAATATCTTTCTTTGCTAGGCACCTGCATAAACCATTAGTGATACCAGACCAGATAATAGTTGTGTGACCTTTAACCGCCAGTTTGTATTTTTAGTTTTGGTTCACGAAGCACGAATTAATATTAATGCCACTTTTGATAGACGAAGCTGCAGTATTTATTAGGTGGAAGTAATTTATTCAAACCAGTCTATGCATGGCGGAGAGCTTTCACCGGAATATATAAGTGAATATTCTGACTTTATTACTTTGAGATAGACTGGGCAAAGTGGCACAAATTAAGAATACTAATTTCGTTGTGATTTTATCTGTCCGTTCAATGAACTCTAGAACTTTTGTATTGAAGGGAGTTTTAAGTGTCTTTTACAAAATGTTAAGTGTTTGCTTAAGGAATTCAGACAAGCGCTAAAATAGCCTAAACCCTAAAACAATATTTTCCATTTGAAAAAATGGACTCTCCACTCTTCATATAAGATTATTCAAAATATCTACCGAAAACACAACTTTTGAAGGTAATTCGTTACAAATTACCTTATCATTGCAACAATACAGGATCAAACGCTGAATTAAATACCATAATGAATCGTTTGCAAATACTTGTTTTAATGTTGTTGTTATATTTATATTTATAGTTATTATTTTTTTTATCTATTTACGCACCAGACTTTTAGGTCCGGGTTTAGTTTTCCCCATAGAAAAAACTAAACCCTTTCACACACTTTTCCATAAAAATGATCATCTAGTAAATCCACGCTATGCAAGTGTATTATATAAGTATAATTAATACAAAACAATACAAGAATCACATGTTAACCTACCAGACTATTAGATGGGAAAATAATTCACCGACTCCAGATATTTTCATATCAGAGGGTTTGGCTCGGTGGAATTCCTAATTTGACCGATAAATCCTACTGATCCCTCAATATAAATATTTAAAAAATCTTTCGTGATCCTACATGTATTTAAAATGACTGATTTTTGCATTTTTATATACAAATTCTTTGACAAATCTAATATGCCTAAATTTTTTAATAGTCGTTGTTGATGATATTACAAATATTGAAAAAAAATCAACTTACAAACATTATTTAATAAAAGCTGTTTGTCAACGCTTCTCAGTTCAATTATAATCAAACGTACTTTGAATGTTCATATTTTTTAAAACACAGTTACTTCCGGGATTTTAAAACAATTCTTTTATTACCTACTTTACTAAGTTATTTTTGAACGTCCAAAGCACTACTCGAGTACTTTTCAAATACACGGAGAAAAATGTTATTTGAAAAAACGATCATTTTAATAGTAAAAACGGTTAAAAACGGGATTGAAGTTCTTACGAACAAATTAACAGTGTTTCAATGTTTATTGGCGGTAAAACACGTACGAAATTACGTATACCAACAAATTATTCTTACATATTCCCGCCAATAAACATTGAATCCCTGTTAATTTGTTCGTAAAAACTTCAGTCCCGTTTTTACTATTAAAATAATCGTTTTTCTATTAAAATGATCGTTTTTTCTATTAAAATGATCGTTTTTTCAAAATAACATTTTTCTCCGTGTATCTTGTATTATGTACCCGTGGTGTAATTCTTCTTTCTTTTTTCTTCATACTTGCATTTATAATAGCTTACTCTTTTTATTTTTATGTTACAAAAATACCTAATTTGTCATATGAACTTTTCATCTCACTTTTTTTTACATCGGCATATCCCACTCGTATTTTTTTAATTTTTATATATTTTTTTCTTAATTGTGTCCATATATTCTGTATCCATTTGTCAAATTATATATTTTAATTCCTGTGTAAAAGTTAATTAGTAATAAATAAATAAGTAAATTTAAGTTTCTGTACAGAAGGAACGTTTTGGAAAAGAACAAATGTTGGAAGGAATGCTTTCCTTGTTCTAACAATAGCTTCAATAATCCCTTCAGCTCTGAGGCCCTAGCACGCTCGCTCTATAACGATCGATAGGATAACTATCGGTAACTTCTCATCGTTCCCTAGCATGACTACAGATCGTCAACGAATAAGTGACAGTTCACAATGACTAAGTGTCCTTAACATATTCGACATCAACTGTTGTTTGTACGTTAGCGATGTGCAGTTGAACGATGAGAAGTTACCGATAGTTAACCTACCGATCGTTATAGAGCAAGCGTGCTAGGGCCTCTGGTGTGTACTTGGGAAACATGCCAAACGTGCGCCCAACATATGATAGACTTTTGTCACATGAAAACGCGTCGTTTCTACGACGACCACCAGCTCGGTTGTGGAACGATTTCTCCCTCCTAAAACCTATATCTCTTCACGGTCCAAGTTAACTTATTCCTCTTCTCAAAAAGACACTCCACACAGTGTCCCAAAGAGGACACATGTTCCGAGGGAAATTATTTTCCTCTGGGCCTCCTGTGTGAATTTATGTTAAATAAATTAGTTAGGTATTTTCAGAGTGCACTTATTAAACAATGAAAGAAACTCACCTAAAAGTGTCCAATATCATAGTGAAGAGTACGAACTTCCCCAGCAGTGGCACTACCAGAGAAGTTGGAGGGATGATCTCAGCTAGCAGCAAGAAGAACACAGTGAGAGACAGCAGGATGGAGATGGACAGACTCACCTGGACATAAAAAAGTTTAACATCTTAATTTAAAACACAAAATTATTATCACACATTGATCCCCCAACAGTTAATCCCCGTAAAAAAATATATTTATTTGCTTCCTCAGCGTAACCTTTACAGAGAGGTTATGAGGCTGTATAACAACTATACATATTGAAAAATATATTTGTTAACAATTTTTTTTTTTTTTTTTCATTGTTTTTATTTCTTGCTAGAGCAATCCCGATGAGTTAAAAAACTCATTTTAGGACAGGAGGAACTTACAATTCATAGATAGGAGGTAGTAGTTACAATTTTACAAAGGTATTTGATATCATAATATAAGTTTTACATTCAGTACAGCATAAAAATAAAAATTAAGACAGGTTAAGTAGAACAAACAACAAGAGAAAACAAGTAAAGAGAGGGAAAAACAGATACGAGTATTTAAGATAGAACAAAAAATGACAAGACAATTACATATTTTCATTTTTAAATGTAGTTAAAAAATAATATTTTAAAGCATTGCTTTGCAATTTTTTTTATGCTGGATGTTTTTGTACATATCTGGAAGCGAATTATATAGCGTATAGGCAATATAGTTCAGAGATTTTATCCCATATTTTGTAGTGTGTGTTTGAGGAACGCGGATTTTATTGTTATTTCGAGTATTGTGGTTGTGGATGTCTTGATTGTAAAGTGGCTTGGTGTTAGTATGAGTTGATTGTTGGGTAATTTGTAGGATGGTGCTTGTGATTTCATGTTTAGGAAGGATTGTGATTGGAAGGATACCGGAAACTGAATAGATATCCCTGACATGAGTGTCCCATGGAAGTCCATAAACATTTCAATAATGCCGTGTCTCCGAAGGAGAATGCAGACAGGGCACACAATCTTTTTTAAATTTAATATATAAATACTAGCTGATACCCGGCATGCGTTGGAATGCCACTAATATAAAGATATTTTTTCTCCCTGCGTGTCCTTTTCCATTCGTCCCGTTCCTTTCCGCTACCTTTTCCCCTTCTGCAACTCCTTCCCCTCCCGCGTTCCATTTTCACCTTCCCACTCCGCTCTTTTTTTTCGCATTCCCCCCTCCCTTGTCCCCCTTTCACGATTCCCTCCCTCCTTAATTCCTCTCCGCCCCTCCCGGATTCCCCTCTCCCTCACGAGCTTTTTTCCTGCCACTAAACCACTTTAACCTGTTTCAATTTTTTATGCAAATTTCATAAAGCCAGAGCTCGCGATATGAAATATGCTTTAAGACCTATTCTCATACTTGCCAAATATACATTAAAAATAACATAAAAATCGGTCCAGGTTTGGAGGAGTGCGACCACATACAACGTGACTCGAGATTTTTTATATATTAGACAATCTTGTACGAGTATATTAACTTGGTTATCAGCTCACTCTGTTTACCACTGGATAAGAGCCTTCACAGTTTTTATTCGCCTTCCTCGTTTCAAATAAAGTGGATTTGTGATAACAATTTACGTTTCGTAGACGGTTTGGAAAGCATGACAATTACTTTCCTCATTATGAAATCTTTCGATAATTATACATTTGTTTTGCGATGGAAAAATTCCAGTTTAACGAACTTTATTTTCAAATTTTGGACTACCGAAAAATGAACAAAAATTTACCAGCCCGCATATTCAAGCTCCTGTGCTACTGTAGTTATCAGACATTTATTTAAAAAATCTTTTTGAATAACATCGAGTCATGTTGTTGCATTGTTAGCTTAGCTGAAGTATCGAGCCATAAGGTATGTATATAGTCAAACAAGTCAATTAATTCGGTTAATTACCTGCAGATAATACATGACTTAAAAATATTCTATTATACAAATATCGTTTATAAAACACTGCTTGTATTTTCGTCCCCGATATTGTTGAATATATTTGTTCTCCTTTCTTTCAGCCAACGGTTTCATCCAAATCCAAAAAGCGACCAGTCAGTGGTTGACTAAGCATCACGTTTGAGTCCCACCTGGGCATCGCGTGTTCAATTCCTCGGGTGGCTAAGTCCTCCATCACAACACAAGCAATATTTTCCACTTACTGTGGTGGTAGTAGGAGATTTTCAAACATTGTTAGGTTATTTGAAATCCGGGAATGTTTGTCTTTCTTTTAAAAAAAAAAATAGAATTCGTAAAAATTAATAAAGTAACTCCTGTCCAAGATAGACATTTGACATACCTTTTGATAACAAAAATAATTTTTCAGTTTGGTTTGGTATTTTGATCTTAAATCCATAACTACGTTTTGTATGAAACCGGCCGCGCAGTCAATAGCCCTTTTAAAGTTTTACCCAAATACTGCATTGTAAATTATAAATGTATCGTCTGTAAGCAAAACCTCCTAAATCACAAGGCCGGGACACTCATTCAAATCAGCCAAATAACTTGTATGAGATTCCACAAAAAAATACG
Source organism: Limnephilus auricula (assembly GCA_951813805.1). Taxonomy (NCBI): domain Eukaryota; kingdom Metazoa; phylum Arthropoda; class Insecta; order Trichoptera; family Limnephilidae; genus Limnephilus; species Limnephilus auricula. The sequence goes on along the minus strand of OX638389.1, from coordinate 39,549,103 downwards.
TACTTCAGTTTATTCTTATTTACTAAAGCATTTTAAATAGTTTTTATTAATAAAAAAAAATAAAAAATATATATAGTTCTCATGCAAGTTAGGAGGCCGATTGGATTCAGTGTCCCGGCCTTGTGATTTAGGAGGTTTTGCTATAAGTGGCCTAATAATATTTGATAATGCCTTCAGAAGGCAAAACAGCTGTTACGCGTAATAATATAAAGCAGAAATCTTTATGTATTAAATAATTGAATGTGTTAAAGAAAAATAAAAAAATAAAATGGAGTTCTTCAATACAAACTTGATAACACTACATAAAAATCATATTTACGGATTTGCGTTCGAATTTTCTAACCCTGATCAAACCAGTAAAACATCGTCATAGACAATTTCATTTTGGTTAAATTCTTCGGCCGGAGTTCGGCCGTCTCCCAAAGTAATGATTTGGACCACAGCCAGGTTCGTGCCGTTATCAGAATATATCAGATATGGACACAGCCTCCGTGTACCGTTGAATTATTTTCTAAATACGGGATTATTGACAGTCTGATTGGTATAGAGAATAGAGACATTGGTGCGGAGGGTTGGACCAAGTTACGAGCAACGTTGAATCGTTCCAAACTCCAGTATCTTTCTGGTTGATTACGCCAGCTGGGAAAATTACTCATCTGTACCAAAGAATAGAGTATCCATTCAATGATCTGTACTGTTCCAGGGTATGTTGTACCTATAAATATATCTGACGGTATTATTATGCTAATGTCTGTTCAGTTTCGGATTCTTATACACGGATGTGGCGCCATCTGTTATTTTATTTAATAATTTACAAAACTCGAAATTTCTGAGTTTTAAAAACTTTTATCCAATTTCCAGACCAATATTCTGATCAATTTGCCGAGCACATTTTTTCCCAATATCCAATTTTAGTGGAACAATAATTTTTGTTTTTTTTTTAGATTAAAAATTGTACGATCTGTTTTCCGACCAATAACCAATTCAAAACTTCAAATAACTATAGTAAAAAGAAAAATATGTAACCAAACATTTTTCCAAAGTCAGTAGGAAAATATGACAAGAAAAAAATCTAGCGAGCCCAACATCATAAACGACGATATTTATATAACGTTGTTTTTGTTCCGATGACTTTGCTGCTACTGGATCGCCCAATATTCTTTTTATAGAATATGGGAACTGCTAATTATTTGGCAAAATATTAATTTTTTTAAGTAAAACTTCTTTACGCACGCTTGACTTGCACATTTTCTTCCTCTCTTCCTCTCATTGCATAAAGATTATTCGTAATTTCATTTTGTTCTTAAACAATTTTATAAATACTGTAGGTAAGAGCAAGAGAGAGTAGTGCGCGTGCACATTTTCTTTCTCGCTAGAAGTTTTACTTCAGTCGTGGGGTCTAAAGCACACTCGTTTTTTTAAAGTAAAACTAGACTTAGGGGGTAAGCTGGTGAATGCGTGTCGAGAGCGTTACCGAAAGAGTAGTCAGGCGAAGCGAACGGGCTGTATTACACCGTAGGAGCAAGAGAGAGCGGTGCGCGCGCTCATTTTCTTTATATCTTCCTCTCATAGCTATAATGTATTCGTTTGCTGTGTTTTCAAAAGATGCGTTCAGCAAAAATTGAAAACGGTTTATACTTTTTGAACGAGAACTAATAGTTTTTACAACTGCTGTGGAATGGCGTTCGTATTTGCGCTCTGTTAAAACATCAGTAGCTTCATTCCTTCAAAATACAATTCACATACACAGTATCCTCAAATATGACATTTGCCCCGTTAAGAAACCCTAACGGCCGGCCTCTTGAGCCGTTAACATTGAAAAAAATGGGTTAATTGATTTGATAAAGTATCTGTAAAGCACTTGTCTACCAAAATCTACTATTATTTATTATCTTTTCACGTTTCAGATAAATTTATTTATCGTTTACGTAGTATCTACCGTGGAATTATTTTCGTACACTCTAGAACACGCACATTTTTCTTGGTTTACCTATAAATATGATCATACTTATCGGCAGATAATATTTTCCAAGAATTTCATCGAAAATATTTTTCGGCGCACCTAGGTTTTGCAGATAACAGAAATAACAGGAATTTTACTGACGATATCAACAAACTGGATATTATCAGTTGTTTTAACTAATATTATCTAATTCTTTATCTTTTGTATTGCGGTTGCAAGGTTAACATGACCTCTATTAATGAATTGTAATATTTTATTTAGTAACCATTAAAAATGTATCTTGTCTGGGAAATTCTGTTAATCATATTTCAATAAATTAATTTATTAATGTATTTCTATATATATAGAAATACTATAATATTCTAATCATTAGGTACCTTATTAGATTTGTCAAAGAATTTATACATAAAAATACAAAAATCATTTTATATACGTGTAGGATTACCAAAGATTTTTTAAATATTTATATTGAGGGATCAATAGGATTTATTGGTCCAATTAGGAGTTACACCGAGCCGAACTCTCTGATAGGAAAATATCTGCAGGGGTTAGTTATAATAGTTTTTTTTTTCATTTTAACTGTTACTAAGCCGTAAATTGGTACATGAATATCGGTCAGTGACTGAGATGACATAGCGTTTGGGACCCACCCAGGCGTCATGGGTTCAATTATTTAGGCTGGCTAAGTCCTCCATCACGAGATCAGAAACATTTTCCGCTTTGTGCGGTGATAGTAGGAGATTTTCAAATATTTCAGATTATTTGTAACCCGTCTTTTTTAATAAAGAAAATAAATAAATATGGGATGTTAAGGGACGATGGTTTAAGCAGTGATTCCTGACATTATGGAGAAAAAAGTGTAAATGAAATTTTGGTGACTATTTTGTTGTTTTTTTTCAAGTAAAACAAAAAAAGTGACAAGTGACAACATGTATAAAAAAATTGTTAGATTTTGAAGAAGAAAAATATCGGCGATAAAAATTTCAATCACATTTTTACTCCGAATAATGTTAGGAATCTCTGGTTAAAAGTAAGTCAAGTACATCCCTTAACACCATGTTTATTGCATTTTGTTTGATGGATGTCGTTGAAATAAGTCGTTTGTATTTTAATTTATGGATTAGGTCAAAGTTTAAAACTGATTTATCTCGAAATAAGAGTGTTGACTTCTGAACCCTAGCCATTTAATTTTATTAAAGAGTGACGTAAATATTCCTATGACGTAGTTTGGATATTGCAATTATTCACTTCTCCACGTTTTAAATGTGGATGTTGCAATTCGGGATCCAGAATTGACATTAAAGTCTCTTTTCTTGGCATGAACGGCCGGGAAACTAGATCGAATTAAATGAGAAACGCGTGACCAATGACGTCGACTCACTTGTATGAGGAAATGATTGAAGAGGAACAAATGCAAGACATATTTAATGTAAGATTTATGTGATGTTTTTTTTTTTTAATATTATGTGTTCACAAGACCACCTTTGTTTGGACAGGGTAAATACAGGGGAGCTGTGTCGCCAACCGGTTGGGCGGCATTGTGGGGCGGGTTAAGGTAAAGATAGTAATAATCGATTTATTAATGCGGATCTTGAAGAGGACCGCATTATATGAAGGAAGAAAAACAGATACCAGTTGAAAGCTCTTTTCGCATATGTGCCGACTGATACAAAAACGAGTCGAAGAAACGACCCACTCTCATGAAGCCAACATCAACTGAATTTCACGCACGTGCACCGGTGCACCGGGAATCAAAGGTGTTACCTCCTTGGAGCATGCTCCATTAAAATAACCGTAGAACCGATTCAGAATGTCTTCAACGCGTCTGTGTATTAGAGATGGCAATTGATCTGTTAACATCAGATTGTCAATCAGGTGGACCGCATTTCGCCTCCTACGCACAGAATCAAGTAGGTAGGTTTATAATTATTTTGCATAAATATGTGATTGATTCGTACTAAAAACATTTATATTTTTAAATAAGGGTTGTATTTGTATATAGGTTTAGTTGTTATGGTTTGCCTAGTGGTCAGAACTTAGAAGCAAGCTTGTAGAAATATATTATAATTTTGTACATCGCCCTTGAGGTGATTTTTCACAAAAACGGCACAATTGGTATTATTAATATAATCATTTGAAAAAGACAAAAGCCCTGAGGTGTTTCCCGAATTCAATTGTTGGGTATACTTGAGATCTGGCCAGATATAGAGCAATATTCGTGTAAGTCAGATATACCTGAATTGTCTATAATAGGTAAGATGATTTGATTTATATCTAATCTCGGATTAGCTGTAAAATACAATGGAAATCATTCAAACATAAAACGGACGAAAACAGTTTTTTTTGTTAAAGATAAGGGATACATACAATGGAAGATTCAATAAGGGCCGTCTGTTTCAACGCTACCAATTGCGATTTAGCTTAGGTGTAAGCGGTGTTCATTTATTTTAGTCAGTCCCCGGGGAGGAAGATTCATTCCTCAGTCAAACCAAAAAGTTGTGGATTTTTAAAGGTTTTAAACGACATTTTAAAAGTTACCAGCAGTTTAGAGCTAGTCCCTACGGAAGAAGGTGCAGTCAAGCCAAAAAAAAAAACACTTTGAAAATGGCTATTGGCCGGAGGATATGGATGAGGAATTGAAAACATATGTTTTGTAGTAAAAAAACTTTCAATTTTCATTGGAATCACTCCTGTCATAATAACTTTTGAAGGTTATACCATCACAGTATAATATATCATTGAAAAAAAAAGAGAATCCTAATAAATGTAAACGAAAATATTAAAAAGAACAAGACACAAACAATAAAAAGGTAACGGTTCCAACTCGAACTCGAACACTGGATCTATAGTCCTACTTAGACAAGTGCCTTAACCAACTAGACCATTGAGTGTATTTTTTGTCGATGTCATATTTCAAATTCAGAATTAAAAATATTGTCACCGACTAATTTTAACTCTTTTTTTTGTTTGTTATTTTTACTGTAACCTTATTTTTATTTTTCTGTGCCTTTTTCAAATTTTCGTTTAGATTTATTAAGACGAATTGTCTCCTTCTGCAATGATAAAAAACTTGTATTTTACGGAATGATTTTTTTATACCTGATGATATTTAACTATGTTATAATAGATAAGTTCATTTAATTAAATAAAAAAAAACATTATTGCATAATTGAATCGAAATTATTTCATTGGATTTATTATATAGCATATTTGCAAAAGCATGTATAATTTAATAACAATAAATAGATTTAAGCAGTGAATTTTATAACGTAATATCCGATGATTTGCTTTGAAAATTTGGGAAAATAATAGAATCGCATAACGTTTAAGTAACTCTCAAACGTCCGCAATTCAATTAATGGACGTCTTTAAACCACAATTAAAATGTAATGGGGCATAATGTCTTCTCAGAGAAAGGATTTTATTCGTTTTGCGATTCCAAACCGGCTGGATACTCCCCTCTTAAGTCAGCCGATTCAAGTAATTACAAAATTTATTATTATCGGCTTTCCACAAAGATGGTTTTTTCTTCATATTTTCAATGTGCTTATTTTACAAAAAACGTTTTCTTTGCTTCACTAAAAGGGTAAGAACTGTAACAATTGATTCAACGTTTCATTTTGTTCTCCTTTGGGAGCTATCTTTTTGACGTAGGTTCTCCAATAAATACACGGAGAAAAATGTTATTTTAAAATACGATCATTTTGTTCGTAAAAACGGTTAAAAACGGGACTGAAGTTCTTACGAAAAAATTAACAGGGTTTTAATGTTTATTGGCGGGAACATGTAAGAATAATATGTTAGTATACGTAATTTCGTACGTATACCAACAAATTATTCTTTCATCTTTCTGTCAATAAACATTGAAACACTGTTAATTTGTTCGTAAGAACTTCAGTCCCGTTTTTAACCGTTTTTACGAATAAAATGATCGTATTTTAGAATAAAATTTTTCTCCGTGTGTCTTCAGCTTGGACATTCTTTGATTTTAGCGAATCTCAACCTTCTAAAGATGGCTGATCTTTTACGTAATAAGCCATCTTCATCTGTGGTCTAAGCGACCCTTTCTAAGAAGCTCAGATCAACAAACATTTATTAAAAAATACAAACAACGTATTCTTTCAATTATGCCCTTGTAATTTATTGCGTTTTATAAATTCAGATAAACAACCAATATGTCTCATCAGATTATTAACGAGAAGAGAAAACAGGCAAACACGTTGGATTATGTTTACATAAAACATTGCCAACAACGTGAATATTTTTCTCGGGGTTTCTACGACGATATTCACTAACAAGAGGGATTACGATTTCCATTTTATGAAAAACAATATAATCATTCAAAAGAGTCGCAAAGCCGAGACTGGGGCATCCAACAGCTGCTTTATTATGCTTGTAATTAACGAAAAATACTTATATATTAACATGAATTGTTAAAAAAAATTATTACTTGACGTGGTATTTTATTTGAGATTCCGACTATTCACACCTATACAACAAGGTACTTACCTATACTTACTATAGACACATATATGTACTTATCGTTTATACCTATACAACATACAATGCTTCATGCAATACGATAGCATTATACATGAACACACTACGTGCACAGTATAACCACGCATGCCAGGGCGATGTTGGGCCCCCTTGGCGATGCAGCGCCTCGCAGATGTTTGCATGGTTCGGTGCTTTGATGGGCCACAAAGTAGCCAGATGGAGAATTTCCCTCAAGCCACCATAGAACAAACGCTAAATATGCTTAACATTATATCGTATTAATCTGGTATTTTAGGCAGATAATTGCACTCAGTTACCCTAAAATTTCGCTGTTCGGGAGAAATAAACAAACAATATAATTTTTAATTTTTTATTGTTATAATTATTTTTGGTGGGTAGGTATAACCTTTAAAAGTTGTTGTAACAAGAGTAATTCCATTAAAAATCGAAAATTCAATTAGACTCTTAGATAAGCAATAGTTTATTCGAGAAACTATTTAGATTATAAACCAATTCTTTAGAACTTTGGGATCATTTAATTGTTATGTATTCATTTAATGTAGCAGCCAATACGGGAAACAAAAATGACTTACAAAATAAGAGGCCCCAATAGCCGAAATAGTTAATGCATTTGTCCCGGTAACACCAGATATTATGGGATCGAGTTCAAACAAAATAAGAGGCCCCAATAGCCGAGATAGTTAATGCATTTGTCCCGGTAAGACCAGATATTATGTGATCGAGTTCGAACAAAAATGACTTACAAAATAAGAGGCCCCAATAGCCGAAATAGTTAATGCATTTGTCCCGGTAACACCAGATATTATGGGATCGAGTTCAAACAAAAATGACTTACAAAATAAGAGGCTCCAATAGCCGAGATAGTTAATGCATTTGTCCCGGTAAGACCAGATATTATGTGATCGAGTTCGAACAAAAATGACTTACAAAAAAAGAGGCCCCAATAGCCGAAATAGTTAATGCATTTGTCCCGGTAACACCAGATATTATGGGATCGAGCTCAAACAAAAATGACTTACAAAAAAAGAGGCCCCAATAGCTGAGTTAGTTAATGCATTTGTCCCGGTAACACCAGATATTATGGGATCGAGTTCAAACAAAAATGATTTACAAAATAAGAGGCCCCAATAGCCGAGATAGTTAATGCATTTGTCCCGGTAAGACCAGATATTATGTGATCGAGTTCGAACAAAATGACTTACAAAAAAAGAGGCCCCAATAGCCGAAATAGTTAATGCATTTGTCCCGGTAACACCAGATATTATGGGATCGAGTTCAAACAAAAATGACTTACAAAATAAGAGGCCCCAATAGCCGAGATAGTTAATGCATTTGTCCCGGTAAGACCAGATATTATGGGATCGAGTTTGAACAAAAATGACTTACAAAATAAGAGGCCCCAATATCCGAGATAGTTAATGCATATGTCCCGGTAAGACCAGCTATTATGGGATCGAGTTCAAACAAAAATGACTTACAAAATAAGAGGCCCCAATAGCCGAGATAGTTAATGCATTTGTCCCGGTAAGACCAGATATTATGGGCTCGAGTTCGAACAAAAATGACTTACAAAATCAGAGGCCCCAATAGCCGAAATAGTTAATGCATTTGTCCCGGTAAGACCAGATATTATGGGATCGAGTTCAAACAAAAATGACTTACAAAATAAGAGGCCCCAATAGCCGAGATAGTTAATGCATTTGTCCCGGTAAAACCAGATATTATGTGATCGAGTTCGAACAAAAATGACTTACAAAATAAGAGGCCCCAATAGCCGAGATAGTTAATGCATTTGTCCCGGTAAGACCAGATATTATGGGTTCGAGTTCGAACAAAAATGACTTACAAAATAAGAGGCCCCAATAGCCGAGATAGTTAATGCATTTGTCCCGGTAAGACCAGATATTATGGGTTCGAGTTCGAACAAAAATGACTTACAAAATAAGAGACCCAAATAGTCGAGTCAGTTTGCGTTTGTCCCGGTAAGACCAGAGATTCTGGGTTCGAGTTCAAACAAAAATGACTTACAAAATAAGAGGCTCCAATAGCCGATTTAGGTAATGCATTTGTCCTGGTAAGACCAGAGATTCTGGATTCGAGTTCAAACAAAAATGACTTACAAAATAAGAGGCTCCAATAGCCGAGATAGTTAATTCGTTTGTCCCGGTAAGACTAGAGATTCTGGGTTCGAGTCCCAGTTGCGTTACCTTTTTATTTTACTTCGTCTTGTTTCCTTCTTAGATGTATTGGTAATTTATTTATTAATTTATTTCTTCTTCTTTTATGTTATTACTATTATTATATATTAGCACTCAATGCCCAATCGAATCTGCCCAGTTATAAATAGTATTCAGCATCGAGAAAGAAAGGCATTAAAATATTAAAGTAAACGGATTGGAAAGCCGACAGAGACAGCGTTATAAGATTAACAATTTGTGTAGATGTCGTGTGCTTCCATCGGTGAGACAGCTGTCGTCTTCTTTATTCTACGGTTGTCGTTAAATAACGAGAAACCGTGAAATACAGCTAGACAGTTATTGCAGGCATCGGCATAGTAGGAAGCTCTAATAATTGCATTTAATGTAATATCAATATCGATATTTTTTTAACAAACCGACTTCTACAATCTTGCTGTTCGTCAGATATCTCCTAAAAACTCCGGTTTAAGGGGAACGGCTGCACGGCCCTTTTCATAAAAAACTTCATTTTGGATTTCAGACCAATTATTTAACCACGTTGAAAATATTTTTCTTAAACAAAAGGTATAGCAAATATCTCGTATGGATATTAGCTACTTTATTTTTTATGTTTTAAAATTAGTTTTGGCAATCATATGTAAGTTAATGCAAATTATAAAATGTATACTACTGGAATATGTTGAAATATAAATTATTAAAAGAAATCTCTTTGACGAGCATAAATGCAAACTACAAATTATTTGCATACGTTGTTTTCACAAATTTATATAAATTAAAATTTCTACCGAAACAAATGTTATTTTACTGATGTTTGATTTTTTTTCGTTATACAGGGTGCGGCAAAACAGACAGTGCAGTTTTGAAGGTCTGCTAAATAAAAACGGAGCAGTTTACAGAAATGTGGTTTATTTTATTTTATGTATGTTTTAGATACATCATGCCGTTTTATGCATCAAGTCCTGAAGATGACATCAGCAATATGATGGCCCCCAGCAGCGATACATTTATGAAGGCGATTTCTGAAGTTTTCTGCTGCATTTTGGCACATCTCGATGGGTATAGCGCCGATTTACTCCCGAATTCGATCCTTGAGTTCTCCAAGGTGTGAGGCCGATGTTTAAAAACATTTTCCTTCAGATATCCCCACAGGAAGAAGTCGCAAATGCTTAAATCAGGTGAACGCGCGGGCCATCCCACGTCACTTCCTGAGAGACGAGGCGCGCAGGAAACATCTGTCGCAGTTTGTCATTGAAACTCGAGTAGTATGGGCCGTAGCACCGTCCCTTTGAAACCAGATGTCTCCCAGATCTGTTTCCTCCGTTAGTTCTTCCAATTAGGGTTCAAAAAAATTTCCAACATGTAAACATAACGTTGGACGTTGGCAGTCACGGTTCGTCCATTCTCATCGAAAAAGTACGGCCCAATCACCCCAAATTTTAAAATCGCACACCACACGGTCACTTTTGGGGACTGAAGAGGTCTCTCATGAAGATGCCTTGGGTTATTTTCAGCCCTAAACCGAAAATTTTGTTTATTTATTGCTCCACAGAGATGGAAGTGAACCTCGTCACTACTGAAAAAAATTAAGTAGAACGCCATTTTCAAAAATTGAAAAAGTATTTTTCAAATAAAAAATCAAAATGCACAAAAACTTTTATTGGGTTCTCCATTTTCCACGTAATGTAGATTCACCAGTTTTCCGCCTGTACTAGGAGTTTCCGGACACCGTGTATACACTATGTGATGAGAAGCTAGAATAAACCGTAACACCTTTATAAATATGCACTCTATTCCCGTGTAACGGACTTAATGACTGGTTTTATTAATTTCTCTTATTCTTGCTTGCATTTTTATCACTAAATTCTCATATAAAAGGAAAACCTGAAAGGATTTTGCCAACTACAGTCTTCCACTAGGGGTATACGATATTCCTTTTGAGAAAATTGTAGAGCATAGCAGAGATCTTGGATCTTGCGCACCGGAAATTAATTTGCTCTTTTCATATATTTCCGACGACGTCTTAAAAGACAATGAAGTCGCTCAACAAAGTTCAGATTATAAATTGTATTCAATATCAGTTAATATTTTATTTTGCTAATCATTGTAGCCTTAATCTCTGAGAATTTTATTTCAGATGTTTGTGATGACAATTCTACTGATGACACGTCTCCTGATGACACGTCTACTGATAATAAATCGATGACTTACATTGTTATCAGCCTTCGGTTCAAACGATAAAAAGATTTCATTTTGTGTCATCTATCGTGATCACGTTTATATATTTTGTCAAACGTCAGAAACTGACTTTGAAAGCTATAAAAGTAATTTAAAACACTTAATCATTATAAAACTTAAATAACCAATGGAAATCGGATATTGAGGTGATTGAATCACTAAACGGCGCTTTGTTAACAGGTTTGAATATTGAATAGGACAAAAAAATTATAAAAAATCATTACTATATAAATTATTAATGAATTTAAACCTATAAAACGAATAATGTTTGATTGGTCCAACGCAACACGTTTAGACGAGGAGTTGAAATATTATGTTGACAAAATATGAAAATTTCTTTAGTATGGCCAGATGTACTGGGAATAAACCGAAATAATCTAACACAGATTATTAATATTGTGTGATATTCCTGTATAAAGACAATATCTTATACAAAAATACTCCAGGAAAGACGGTAGCCCCAAAATTCCGCTGTGAAATTTTCACTGAGCCATTAAATTAAACAAGATCATCGAAAAAGATGTCCGTTATTTTAAAATTAAATAACCAAGCGTGTATTAAAGGTACGCTTTTTATTAATTCACCAAAACACGCAGAAAATATTTTTTTGTTTATTTTACTCATCAACCTAAATACGCGTTCTTTTGTTGAACCTGAAAACTCTAAACGATATTCAACCTGCAAATCTAGTTTGTGGGGACGGCTTGAAAAAACAAAATTTCATTCCTCTGTAACGTATTTTCAACACAAATGGTAGCCATTGGATCGTTCTCCTAGAATTGATAGATTTATAACGGGTTTTGCTCTCCTCTTACTGTTTTGAACTACCTATCCATTTCGAAGGGCTTACTGGACTGTCAGATACGATATTAAAGTTAAACTTGTCATAGTCTATACTCATTTTGGTCATTCTAGGTGATACTTACGTCTATCTTCAAATTTTATACAAAAAATGTCAGAAATAACAGAATAGCAAACATAATCAAAACGTCACGTTCGGTTTGTTGTCGAGTGGTTAAAGATATCGGGAACGTACCCTTTCTTCCCTGTTTCGATTCCCTTCAAATCCTCTATTGAAATCTACACTCAATGAACTACACTCATGAAACAATTTTAGCTTTTTGAGATTACTGCTATCTACATATCGACATAAAATATTGTATTAGTTTCCATTTGTAACATTTACACAAACATTTTGAGGTTATTGTTATTTAATTTGAGAAAAAATTACTGTGCTGGATATCGTCAGTATAGATAGTTATAAGTAGTTTTGGGGTGTCTCGATATGTCAGTAGAGTTGTACTATAGAATGTCTAATACCCGAACGGTTCCGGAAATAGCCGGTGATATCCGATTGACAGCTGGGCACCTTCAGCGACAAGTTCTCCTGCTTCAAATAAACACAAAATATCTACTAGAGCGGACGTTTAGTCCATTTGAATATTTAATGTAAACACGACGATAATTACACACGACTCGTAACTTTACAAACTGAGTATTGTATCTCCTGATTAGCTGAGAAGTATTGTTCGTCAGAGAAAACCACAGAACGCGACACTTGCCCTTTATGTGAAGATTTTACCAATCCCAGTATTAACCGTATAATCCTAAAATTTCTGACGTATCAAGTAGTAGTATTCAATAAAATTTCTTGCAGTCAAACAAGGTTATGTTGTATTAAACGTAAAAAATAAGACGACTGCAGAAGCCATTCCGGCGGCGGTCCTCGTTTACCGTAATGGGCCTATATTGGATTCTCAGGAGCGCCGCTCGTAAACACGAAAAAGAACACAAAAGTTTGTTTGATAAGCGATCTCACGGGCCCGTACGAGCATGCGAGGAGCATGCCATATACCGTATATCTACATACGTGCAGCATCGTACCGCGCACCTACCAGCCCCTTGGGCCACATCTAAGCTCTCCTTTGAGATGCAATATTATTACACATGGATGTATGGAGCTACACAGCTTTTAAGCAGGGTAGCTTTGAGAAAATTACTTACCGGATAGTTTACAAACATGAAATGTAAAATTCTTCTTTATGTACGCAATACGAACCTATCCAAGAACAAAATGTCTTTAAATGTTTTGTTTTGTAAAATTACTGTTGGTATTTTAAAAATCGTAGTTTGTTCCCGCCTTGTTCTGTTAATGAAATTCAATTTTTCGTCTTGACTACAAAAATAATCGAGAGTCGCTAATTCTGTCTTCAATGATTAAATATTAAAATTTAAGGTTGTACTCATTAAGTTATTCCAAAAATAAAGAAAAAATATATTTATCTTAAAACGGTAGGAAAATCAATAGATGTCGCATATTAAAATAAAAATGGTTATATCTAAACAATACTCCATCTAGATTGCTTTTAGGTATGGAAGAATCGCACATAAAGATAGAAGCCATCAAAAATATGCGCTAAGAAAAAGAAGATAATTTTGTTGGTTTCATGTCAAACTACAACATGTAGAAGTATAATTGCATTTTTCATCGCAGCAGATCAATGTAATTATTGCAATATACATACATACTATTTAGCGTTTAAAAGACTAGAAATCCCTGTTTCACGAAAAATTTAATTCTTTAATTTAGCTTTAAAATTCGGTATTTTGGATACTGTTTTTTTTTTACATTTACCAATTTCAAACCTAAAATCGACTTCAAAATTCCTCATATAATAATAAGTTGGTGAGGATGTTTATTGTGTTAATTTTTTGTACTTATACTCTGCTAAGTGTAGTGCATTTAGACAAGTATTTTTTTTCCTTAAAGCATTTGAATGAAAACATGTTTTATACTTTTGTTATTCGGCGGTACATCCTCTCTGCACACCCCTTCTCACTTAGTAAAAGTATGGATCAGTAGGTATACCATACATTCCCTAAACCAACTGCATATCGTATGTACTCGTAAGTACACCGGGGGGCCAACAAAAACAACTGTCGAGGGATCAATGTCGACTGGAACCCAATTATTCATGTATTGCATCAATACAGATCTCACTTCGTGTTGAAAGAGTATTGTAATGAACATGATCAAAGCACTTTGAAAATCTAAATATCCGATTCCGAAATAGAGAAAACGGGAAACTTTTTTTTCCCAACAGCGATTGACGCATTTTAGCCCAATTTTGAGAGATTGACCTGTGTCTTATCAAATATCTCTATCCAATCGCTTCGTATCAACAATCTTCGGAATAGAAATTATGGAAAGAAATGAAATAAATTGTTTTATTACGCATTTTTATTAAAATTATTCATAAGTTGAGAATTTAAACTGTATGATAAAAGTAATCAATTATTTTGATTGATACAATAATCGAATACTCAATTAAAATTGCGTGGATCTATACCATTGTGCATTATCAAATACTTCATCTGCAATCGATTCATTTCCAGTATCTTCGGAATAGAAATTATGGGAAGAAATTAAATCAATTGTCTGTTTTTACATATTTTTTATGAACCACTAGCTGATACCCGGCATGCGTTGAAATGCTTATTAAATAAATAAATTGTTTCTCCCTCGTCTCATTTGCCAGTCGTCCCTGTTCACCTCCCGACTACTCTTCCTCTTCCCCTCCCGCATCCCCTTTTCCTCCCGCGGTCCCTTTTCCCCTTCCCACGTTCCCTTTTCCTCTTCCCGCGTTCCCCCTCCCTCTCCCGCTCACCCCTTTCTCGCGACTCCCCCTCCTCCTCACGCATTCCGCTTCCACCTTCTTCGCCTTCCCCTCTCCCTCGTCCCCCCTCCCGTAAAGCCCCCGTCCCTAATTCCCCAACCGACCCTCCTGCATACCCCTCCTCCCCAACCTTTTTTCCCTGCCGCCTAACTCCATAAAATACACCCATTTTCCCAAGAATTCGCGTGCTCCATTTAATTTTTTTATGCAAATTTCATAATACCAGAGCTCATCAGTATAGATATAGAAGTGTTCACAGGCGTCGGGCATGTTCACAACAATTAAAAAAAAAATAGCAATCGGATGAAATTTTAATCGCAATCGTATGAATATTATAGAAAATAATTTCATAACGCCAGGGCTCACCATCCTATAACTATCCGGGGTATGCGCACATCATAATCCCAACGTTTCATCGCAATCGGATGAACGGTATGGCGCATAAGGTACGAACAAACAAACAAACAAACAAACATTAATTTTTATATTACATTTTACAATTACAATTTGAACTTAACTGATAGAATAGTCGTACACATCAACTCTTGGATCATTACCACCGAGGTAAGTTCCAAAAAACTTATGACTATTTTGACAATGTACCGATCCAACCGAAAACAATATTCAACATGCTAGACCGGTTAGAGCTTTAGTTTGCATGGGTAATTAATTCTCCATAATATTAGCTCTTCATGCATAGAAGACCTTTACAGCAAGAATGCAGAGGAGGGGATGTGCTTAAATGCAAAGAGGAAATTTACATATTATGATACCGCTAGAGAATACATATCTAATTATTTTTAATAATGATGGCAGCGACCCATATTCTTCTTACAGAGCGAAATACAGAGATGCTATAAAAAAATGAATTATTTTATATGTGGAAAATATCAACATAAAAAAACAACCCCTAAAAAACAACGTCTTTTCACATGAAATCATTTTTTAATGTCTTTTAAAACTTGAAAAAGGTGGTTTGACTGAGGGACTTTGTTTGAACCTTTCTCCTCAGGGACTGGTGTCAACATCGCTAACAACTTAGACATTTTTATATTGACCAGGCCGGCATTCATTTTGTTTCGGAAACCATTTTACTGGATAACTAACACCTCTGCACCAATTGGAAGGTTCATGATGTATTGTAGGAGCTATATCTAACTGGATAAAATATAGTATGCAATATGTAATGTTATAATTAATTAGCAATTTGTTAACTTTAATCACAAATTACTAAAAAAATTAAATTCATAAATAAATAAATAACTTTTGGTGTTCAAAATTTCATCAAGAAGAATCACAATTATTCTTTATTGGTGAGTTACGGGAGTGGGTGGTTTATTTATTATTAATTTTTGTATTCTTTTTATTTCTTCCTAGAGCAATCCCGATGAGTTACAAAACTCATTTTGGGATAGGAGGAACTGACAATTCATAGGTAGGAGGTAGTAGTTACAATTTTACAAAAGATATTTTATTATTAAAATATAAGTTTTACATTCTACAGCATAAAAATAAAAAATAAAAACCAAAATTAAGACAGGTTAAGTAGAACAAACAACAAGAAAAAACAAATAAAAAAAGAAACAACAAGGATAGGAGAATAAAAGTTAGAACAAAAAATGACAAAACAATTACATATTTTTATTTTTAAACGTAGTTAATTTATATTTATATTATATTATTGTAATAATTATATTCTTTTAAAGTATTGCTTTGAAATTTTTTTACTATGCTGGATGTTTTTGTACACATCTGGAAGCGAATTGTATAGTGTATAGGCAATATAGTTCAGAGATTTTATCCCATATTTTGTAGTGTGTGTTTGAGTAACGCGGATTTTATTGTTATTTCGAGCATTGTGGTTATGGATGTCTTCATTGTAAAGTGGCTTGATGTTAGTGTGAGTTATTCGGCTTGATGTTAGTATGGGTTATTCGAAATCTTGTGTAGAGAGTGATTTTCCTCCTGTTTTGAGAGTAAACTGAGCAAAATTTCATCAATCTCGGAATAAAACTCGCGAATTATTACAAAAGATCAATTATTTCATGTATTGCTGAGATTTATTGCGTTTATTTAATTCGCATGGTTTGAGTCTTACTAAAACTGAGGAAGCGTGTCTTAAGCCAGATTCAAAAGTTAAGTTATAACTGAATATTACTTTCAGAGAGTTCACGGAGTAATAATGAGAAACTTGAGAAAGTATCGAATTATCTCCGACCATTTGCGGGGAACATTTTGTTATATTATTAAACGGAGCCCGGAGACAGAATCCGAGCGCTTCAGTTTTGTTCGAGAAGTTCTGAATTCGATTGCAAATCACAAAAAAGCTGTAAAAAACATTATGTAATATTTTGTCAGACAAAAGTTTTTTTCTTATAATATAAAAAAATCTTAAACTTGAGTGTTAGTTACTGTAGAACATACACGGAGAAAAATATTATTCGAAAAAACTATCATTTTATTCGTAAAAACGGTTAAAAACGGGACTGAAGTTCTCACGAACATATTAACAGTGTTTCAATGTTTATTGGCGGGAAAATGTAAGAATAAACATTGAAACCCTGTTAATTTGTTCGCAAGAACTTCAGTCCCGTTTTTAACCGTTTTTACTATTAAAATTATCGTTTTTTCGAATAACATTTTTCTCCATGTAGGGTTAAACGTGCAGTTTCAACATCATCTAACGTCGTTCGTGTTAGCGGGAATGTAAGCTTCAGAACACTTAGAGCTTCCATTGGTTTGGACGCCAGGCCCCCTAGCATACTCGATCGATAAGGATCGGTAGGATAATTGTCGGTAACTTCTCATCGTTCCCTAGGATAACTGCAGATTGCAAAGGAATAAGTGACAGTTCACAATGACTAACTGTTTAGCGACAATTATAATTATCTTACAGATCCTTATCGATTGAGTATGCTAGGTGGCCTATTCCAGTTAAATATTTATTGTAATCCTTACGATAACGTAAGTAAAGAAACTCGACGAACCCCGATCTTATTGTGCAGTTTTCCCGAATACATTTGAAGTAATCTGTGGCAAGAGAACGATTCCTATTAGGTACGTTTTTAGATTTTCACGGCCAAAAGCATTTTCGTTGTTTGTTTTTGGGGTGTTATGCTGTGTTGTGCTACCTCCTTCTTTAGCCGACGTTTCGGACAGCGTTGCAGTGTCCATCATCAGGGCAGATCCGGCAGATGATGGACACTGCAACGCTGTCCGAAACGTCGGCTAAAGAAGGAGGTAGCACAACACGGCATAACACCCCAAAAACAAACAACGAAGATTCCTATTAGTTTCACGCTCTCCAATATCGACCTCTCAACTTTGCACAAGTCATCGTCTACTGAACGATATGAACTAACAGAAACCATTCTGTTCTAAACTGTCGGACTGACAACAACCTCGCAACTCGTTCGCTTCCATTCGCAATTACTTATTCACTACAATTAATAGATTATGGGACGGTGGTTATCGGATGTAATTGTATAAATAAACTTAAGAGCGATTTACCAGCGGCTGAGAATAAAAGTTTAAAAATGCTTGCAACTGTGCAGGGAGGTTCCAATGGGAAAGATCGATTATTCCCCGAATCAAATTTTTTTAATTAAAAATTTAATATCGATTTATTTCATTCAAAACTTGCTTTAATATATACCTACATTTAAGTAAGCAATAAAAATGCTCAAAACGCACAATGATAAATTATTAAATATAGGGTTTCTTGTTAGTATTTTTTGATCATAAGTATTTATATTTTTTTAATTATGTCTAAACAAAATAAGTGTGTAAAAAAAATTGAAATATATAAGTTTGTGAGACCTTAAATAAATACAAAAACTAAGGTATTTTTGTTACAAAACACTTTATCGGATTTATTTTTTAATGATTTTAATTTTACTAAAATTAAAATTCTTAAAACTGTGTTGACTAGATTATGAATTGATTTATTTTTTGTATGATTATATGAATTGAAATTTTTGTTGTTTAATATAATCTATCGTTTAAAAATTGAACAAATCTGCAACGACCAACGGTATAACATTATTATATTAAAAATACACTTAGTTTTTCAAAATTTTAAATTGCGTGTATCAATAAAATAACAATCTTTCAAAATCCATTAATGTTTTTTTGGAAAAAAGAATCAATTCGGTATTCTCTGGTAATACCCTCTTAAGAGTATAGTGTAAAGACTTATTTGATTTATATCACAATCATCATCCCTAGATAACCACACGTAAATACATCCTCCATAAATCTTAATCACTGGGATTAAAGGACATTACGGTTGCTCTACCTAAGAGTACATTTTTCTTTTTATTAAGTACTGGCTTTTACCCGCGGCTTCGTTCGCGTGAGATTAGGAAGAAATTACTGTACAAAAAATTTTCTGTACAATGAAATGTTTTTCCTGGATCAATCATATGAAACAATAAAAAAATTGAAATATTAAATACGTTACTATCCCCTTAAACGGTAAGCAAAATTAAATACTATTCTGTAGGTACCTAATATCAAATAAATTATTTGAAATGGTATGTAATTAAAATTTAATATTATCAAGGATGAAGCATTGAAATAAAAAGCCAGCTGCATGGTTCCGTTTTGGCACACACTAACCCCATGAATTACTCTGCTGTATTATCCTGTTGGTTTGGCTAATAAAAGAAGTTCACAATACGTTTATATTACTATGGTAGCTGACCGGCGCAATTCGTGTGGACCTCCTTCATTGCAAAAGGAAAATTTTATCCCATTTTATAATGATTTAGTGTTGTAGTTACTACGCTACTTTCTCTGTGGTTCTTCGAAACCTTTTTTTTAAATTTAACTGTTGAATAATATATAACAAACAACGTGAAAGAAAAGGTTATGACGGTTTTATTATGCTAGAAACCAGAACTCACCGTTCAAATGTTTCATCTGATCTATAATCTGTTGAATGTGCAGTGATGAATTATTGTAATGCGGTAAAGATCGACAATTAATTTCGTTCATTAATTTCATGAAAGCTGTGTAATTCTAAAAACCCGTATAACCCATTAAATGCACTTTCTGAATCTGTTTTCTAAAACACACTTTGCGGTCAATTATTACCATTTGGGCTAATATATAATACATGTGTGTACATTCTTGAAACTGATTCGACTTGTAACAATATCTTACTTTTATCCACTGGAGCGTCAGAACAATTTAAATTTTTTTTCTCGGATTGCCAAAGAATATTTTTCCGCCCACATAAAAAAATCATACTTCCAAATTTTAATATGGAGACATACAAACTGATTGTAGTTTTATATAGACAATGAATTCACCAGTCTTTTGTCTATTATCACATATACGTAGGATTTATCAAAAAAATTATTAAATCGTTAACTTTAAAACAATTTAAAGAATCTAGAGAATATTTGCCATATTTTGGCAATAAAGCAATCAGGGGTTTTGGAAATAGTGCCATATTGTGGCAAAAAGCGCTCGAGTATATTGCCTGTTTGTATTCCTGCAGAGTTTTAACCGCAGAGACAGTAACCATAACATTTATTTTAAATGAAACTCTCTTTTAGGCCATAGTCATAAATAATGATAAGGCGCAACCATGACAACCGATCAAACTGGCGACGACCGGCCACGGCAACTAGCGGGGCGAGTCACGAGTCGCTGCTTGCGTTGCTATTGACAACGGGTTTTTGAGAAATTATGTAGTGTGCGGGCCATCAAATTGACGTACAAAAGATAGCGAGTTTAGTTGCAAACTGTTTTTTTCAGTTGCGTCGTCAGCGAAGGCACTTAATGGTTGTTAATCTTAGTTTTAGGTTATGGGGTATTGTGCTATACAAATCAATCAACTATTATTATTTTTTTTAATATTTTTGATACGGAAAACTCGTGATGAAATTTCTAGTAAAACGATAGTATTGGAACAATTTTAAACTATTTTTTTGTTTTTAACCGTTAACGGTGTCAATTAATTAAGTCCAACATAAAACGTGGATAAACGTATGAAACCGTTTCGGTGTATCATCATTATTATTATATAGATAACAATATTAATTATGTGCACAATCATCCTGATAAGATATAGATTCAGAAGATAATCATGAATCACACGACCAAGGGGGTTTTTGGGTCCGGAAATTAAACGAATGGAGAATATTTTTATATTCGAGTGCATTTTTAGATAATTCTTATACCTACAGGTGCACAAGGTACATATTATATATAATAACTTGCCAAATTATGAAAAGTATCTTTATTTACTTGCTTTGAAGTCTCTCGAGTGAATTGAATTTCAGTACGAATAATTGCCATGATATGTGATGATTTCATCGCATTCGGCTCTTTGAAGCATCCCTCAGGCCTCTGGCATATTTGGCCAGAAAGTCGGAGTATTTCCGCTTTACAATAAAATGAAAACAAATGCAAAATTTCTGATTGTGTCCAAACACTCAATACTGTGTTTGAAAGGTGATAAAATATGCTACCAAAATTTATCAATAAAAATAAATATCTAATTTTAAAAATATAAAATTATTTAATGCAATTTTTTTTTATAGGTAACCTTATAGTATGGAAAGAACAGACGAGCGGCGATCGCATCACTTGAAAGTAGCTCCATGAAAGAACGGCGTAAGCATAACAAGATAAATGCAGTTGTGGTAATTGTAAAAAAGCAACACATATGTAGGTATACAATAAAATTTAGTACAAATTAGCAAAATACCATAATAATGATGATACATTTTAATATAAGCCAGAAATAGTAAGTAAAAGAAAGAATTTAAAACATAAAAAAGTACGTGGGTGTGACAACAAGTGACAATATTTCGAATTATAATATCTTTGGGGATACATAACTAAATGCATCATTCAGCGGTATTGTGTGCATTCTTCAACAGAATTGAAAATAAATTTAGGTACATGGAAATTCCTCTGACACTCGAAACCGTCTCCAACAAAAGCAATCTCACTGTGCTCATACAGAACACAAACTTGCGTTTTCACAAAATGTAAAATGGAAACAGTCTCAGTTGCTCATATGGACGGTTTGTTGGCTGGTAAATAAGTTGAAGGTAAAATGTATTGCTGGAAACCTACATAGGATGAAGTAAAAATGTGCAGGTTGGTTGTGGAAGTGAAGGGACGATATAATCCATGGTGCCAAAATTCGCAAGCTACGGGAAGAAAATTGAAACATATTTAAATTACACCATGGAAGGTGGGACTCATAGGGCTATTAGCCTGCTAAGTTCAGTTGGCAAGCTGTATAGTAGAATATTGTTTAAAATATTAAGATTTGAAACAAAAGATAAAATATCTAAGGTGCTTTTATGAGTGGAAGGGTATGCATTAACCAGATTTCCTCATTGCGTATGCTCGCTGAGAAGCTTCTGGCAAAAAATCCGAATCTTTTGTGTGCCTTTGTGGATCTACAAAAAGCATACGACTGAGTCGATAGGAATAAGCAGGGTAAAGTGTTGTCCTAGTATGGAGTGAATACAAATCTCATACAGGCAATTGCGTCTCTGTGCGATGGATGCGTTTCATATGTGAGGGTGAACTGTGGTTTTACGGGGTATTTTGATCCTCTTGCAGGCCGCAGTCCCTCGGCGGGTCCGGATTTTTGAAGCGATTTTGCCCCTTATGTATAAAGAAATTGTGTGAAGAACAAGGTCAGAATCGCTTGGGCCATTCTCGATCTCAACATAAAGAAATATTGGATAGCATTTAGCCACTCCGAATAATTCATATTGATTGCCAATGACGCGCCGGGCACCAAAGATGGCGGACAAAAAGGCTGCCGCTTGATAATATGAACGCTGTCATATTCGAAGTCAATATTTATTCATTGTTTTTTATATAAATCCATTGTGGAAAGCATAGATTTGAGTGATTATTAGGAAGTTCGTTTTATCTAAATTATTTTGATGTAATTTTTGTAATATATCACAAAAGAAATGTTATAAAAATTGAATTTGTAAGAAAGGTGAGTACTGTCAAATATTTTACGTCGTATTGAAAATATATTTTTTTTGTATGCTGGCTTTCAACAACAGTTATTTAATCTATACATGGATAATTTTATGCAAGAATTGAAAGAGGTGGGGTTGGGCGTGAAATCGAGTAATCTGAAAGTATGTATGTATGTATATATCAGGCAAATCAGCACTGATTTTCGTGATCGCTGACATGCGGTGGGATGAACGAACGAGTGGTACGTTAATTAGTTAGTAAAATTACAGACAAAAATTAAAACTGTATGGCAGTAGAAACTTGACCATTCAAAGAAACACCCATCCTCCTAACGAGTATATAAGCGATACTTTAAAATATTAAAATACTACACAGTATTAATTATTGTAATCAAGCCAGTGTGTCTACGGACTTCAGCACAATCACGCGGTACTTATTTTTAATCGTGTATCGAATGACAATCTTATGTTTATAATCCTTCATTTACTAACTATTATGTCTGCTGTAAATATATTGATTATGTTAATAAAATCGTCTGATAGCATTATGTGTGCCCATTATACATATAGTTGTGTGTGTTACTATACCTGCATTTTAATTATCATTACTGTAAATCTGGAGCAGGAAAACCATCCATCAAATTATTGTTGGTTAGCCGAGAATCCCAGTGTTCTCAATTAGCTGCAATGAATTAGGTAAGTAGGTCGGTCAAACACACAAACATACACATATACGCCAATTCATATGAATAATTTTATGCACACTCACGCCAAATTATATAAATAGTATTAA
The DNA here is from genome assembly GCA_951813805.1 of Limnephilus auricula. Lineage (NCBI taxonomy): Eukaryota > Metazoa > Arthropoda > Insecta > Trichoptera > Limnephilidae > Limnephilus > Limnephilus auricula. Next base: position 39,525,746 of record OX638389.1, on the reverse strand, counting down.
CGTACAATGTGTCCTTTTTGAGATTACGGTAGACAAAAGATAGCAGTACACCCGGGTTCTGAATTTTTATTTCCAAAAATGCATAAATACCAAAAAAATTATACCTTCTATACAATAAATAAAATTAAATGCATAAAATAAATTAAAATAAACCATTAATTTTAATTAAGTAAATAATTTAAAGTAAATAAATATATATTTTTAAATATATATAAAGTAAATTAAACAAACTAAATTTATTTTATTTATATATTAATGCATGTATTTAAAGTAAATAAACAGGGTGTTCGGGGGTAAAGGCATTAATATCGGGAGGTCATTCTACATGTAAGTAAAAAAGATATTAAACTTTTTTCGAAATTCCAACTTTTAGGTGTAAATTTTTGGTAAAAAGATAAAATTAGTACGGCGTGTGCGGCCCGCACTATTAGGTGTTTTCCGCTGTTACGATACGCGCCAATCAAAACCAACGTCGCCACAATGCGACCGGCTGACTCACAGAAAATTTATCCGGTTAATGTGTACCTTACACTAAGTATTTTTGATAGGTACGTCTTTTTGTATAGGAAAAAAAAGTTTGAATTTCGAAAAAAGTTTTTAATCTTTTTTACTCCTACCATCATGTAGAATCACCACCGAAGTTATTGCACTTTACCCCCGGACAACCTGTATATATAGTTTTTAATTAAATTTAATAAATAAATTACATAACCTTAATAACAATCAGATTGTTACAAAATTAAAATAATTAAGTAGAAAAAAATGTGTTTTTCTTTTTTCTTCTACATACTTGTATTTATAATTTCCTACCATTTGTACTTTTGTATTGTAACTACAATACTTACTTCTTAATTTTTTTGTGATATGAACTCCTCAATTCTCGTGCAATTTCCCGCTTGTATTTTTCTCATTTATATTTTTATACTTATATTTTCTATTTATTGTGTATATCATGTCAAATTATTGTAATTCCCATGTAAAAGCCGTCAATCGGCGTTAATAAATAAATAAATACCATACATCTTTTTTCTAGAATTTAAAACAATATTCTATCCTAAAACTCGTTCAGAGATGGGTTATGGGGGTAGGCACTAAATCAGAATAAAGTAATCATAATTATTTATCCAAATTCTTCATTCAACTTTTTTTGTCACATTAAATGGTGCCACCAGGGAAGCTATTAGAGAAAATGGCTGTGGTCTACCAACCAATAAGGGTGAAAGTCGAATATAAATTAAAAGGGGCAAAAAACCAAATTTACTGGAATGATTGCTATTCGACCGATATTAACGGAAAGGATTTTATAAAAACCCTCATTATTTTTAGAAAGTCTTGTATTAAAAGTCTCTGTGCATGTTATCACGAGAAAGTTCTAAAAAAGAAAAATAGTCATTCTGCAGACATTTAAAATGCACAATACAAATAAAGTAAAAAAAATCTCTTTTAAATGCGGCTATGAAAGGAGTATAGGCATAATTTATTTTATTTATTTATTTATTTACATTTGTTACATTTAAAGCCAAAATAACAGAAGTAATATTACATAATAAGATAATATATTTAAAATTAATACAAGTGTTATTACGTTGTTTTAGGTCAATATTAGTTCCTAGTATATTTCATATTAGTATAGTATATTTCCTATATATTTCATATTTTTTTTACGCACCAGATTTTCAGGTCCGGGTTTAGTTTTCCCCATAGGAAAAACTAAACCCTTTCACACACTTTTCCATAAAAATGATCATCTAGTAAATCCACGCTATTCAAGTGTACTTATTATATAAGTATAATTAATACAAAACAATTCAAGAACAACATGTTAATCTACCAAACTATTAAATGGGAATATAATTCACCGACTCCAGATATTTTTATATCAGAGGGTTCGGCTCGGTGGAATTCCTAATTTGACCGATAAATCCTACAGATCCCTCAATATAAATATTTAAAAAATCTTTCGTAATCCTACATGTATTTAATATCATATTATTATTATAAAATTAACATTTGCAGCGCAGGCCTATTATTATTGAGCACTAAGTATGATGCCATTTACAGGTTTCCATTTTATAAATACCATTTTATTCTTGGCTACATTTTATTAAACGACAAAAATTGGCAGTTGTGCATAATTGGGAATAGGAGTTTCTTTTAAAATATGTTCTTTAATATTTCAAAATGATAAAAATCGACATCATTTATTGGTTTGGCCTTGGACATATTATTAAAAAATTACCTTTTGAGAAAACAAAAATTGGTTTGACTTCAAATTCTTTCCTGCGACGAAACACATTTTAAATTGATAAATTGGCTTTTCGGCTAAAATGGTTGATCATCACTATTGTACATCATGTATGTACAGTCGGCTCTCGTGCACTATGGGTAAAACCCACGGTTACCATATGCAAGATAGTAATTTAATTTAACAACCCGTAAATACTAATGACAACTTGATAAACGAAATTAATTTATTTTATACATTTATAACCCTGTATTAAAAACATTGCCGGTAAAAACCAACTACTATTTTTTTATGACGTGATACCGCGTAAGAGCTGGCATAAATATGTGACATTCCAATTTTGGGAAATGATCAAGGCTGGCAGGAGCGTTAATAAATAAGTATCCCGGCAATTCAAAATGGTGAGGCGGATATGGGTACCGCCGCCCCGGAAACCATTTATTGGAAATTTTATTTAGAATTGCTTCACAAAAAGGAAGTTTTACTGTTTCAAATTATGTGTTACGATTTATAGGCCTACTAAGGGCCGGTATATCAGTTGGTCTAAAGCTCAGCTTTGAAGAAATGTGGAGCTCAGCATGGCTTAGCACACAATCCGTATATCAGTCGTAATCCTAGAGTTGACCAATTTTAAACGTTTAGTCTATGATAATTTTAGTAATTTCTACGCCGAACCAATCTATTTATGTAAGTATCTATGGACTCTATGGTTTTATCAAACAACCAAACGTCAAACGATGTCTAAATCGTCATCACTCGAAGAAAGTTCGAATTCGATAGGTAAACTTATTCCTCCAGTGTAATTTATTGCGTCCGTACGTAGCATGTACGTAGCAGATCGAAACCGAAGCAATGTGAAATCTAACAGATGACAGATGTGTTTTTGCCAATAGCGCTACAGCGTCTAGCAAAGGAAATATTCTGCGGCTTACCACGGCTTAAGCGACCGCTTTCGGCGGTTTAAGTTGAGCGAGGAATGTGCTCCTTAGCAAAGACTGATATACCGGCCCTAAGTCTGGTGTTCATTTTACAATGATTCATAAAACTGTCATACCTAGCTACAGCAGTTATTATTTCGGTTCGCATAATTATGTTTTATTATGCATACGTTAATAATAGGAAAACAGTTAAAACCCTCTTCGCAGGTCAGCTCTGCGTTCACGAGGGTACAATGATAATCCTAGCCCGAATACCTCCGGTATCTAAATATAATAACTTCGCCAGCCGAGAGGTTGTTTTAATTTCGATGTTAAAATTTTAATTACGAAACTATGGAATCCTGAAGTCGGCTGGAAGCAAAGACGGTAATAAAAAGTGTCGGATGAAGTCGGTTTTACGAAAAGTCTTACGACAGTATAACTTTTTATCGTAATTATTCGGTGGAGTCTTTAAAATAAGGGAAAGCAGGAACATGATCAATAAAGGTACTTTAAAAAAAAAACATCTAAGTATATAAAGTATAGGTATAAACTTTTTTATACGGCTATTAAAAATAATGTATAGTCTATTTACGGTACGTTATAGAGGGGTAGGTACTTTCAGTAAAGATCACCTTCAGTTTCTAAACGTTGCTCGAGATAACTTTAGCCGCGTTAGGTTAGGTTAGGTTAGGCGCAAATGAGCACTTGAAAATATAGTTAAAAAAGTTCACATTGGCCAACGTCACAGAGATGCCACAGAGCATAAATATTACTCGGATCAGTTTATCAGAACACACTATTAAATTTTGGGAAAACATATACACAAAATAAATAAATATATAGCCAATAAATCTCTCATCTCTCATCATTTTTATTATATCACTAGCTGACCCGGAAAACTTCGTACCGCCTCAGAATCAATAAATGTTGTGTTTAATTTATTTGCTGAAATAAATTAAGTTTTTATTAAGTACCTAAAATACCTAAATACTCTAAGTTCAAAAAATGAAATTGACCTGTTGGCTACGCACGAAATGTTCGGCACACTACACCATTGATAGTTGATTCAAATTATGTCGATCAACGCACATTATTTGAAAAGCCATTCCATACAAAATATATGAAAAAATTAATTTTCTTCATAATTATTTTTCCCGTGATTTTTCCGATGTTTTAATAGTTATTCTGTTAACCGGGACGGAGACAAATCCAACAAATCAAAGATCATAAAAATCGGTTCAGCCGTTCTTGAGTTATAAATGGTGTAACTAACACGACTTTGTTTTATATAATATTAAACTTAATCGATTTAAAAAAATAACTTGAAAATTGTAGGAAAAGTGGTGATCGAAAAATAGCAAGTATTTTCACTGCGGTAAGATAAATTACAACTAAAAACACATACCAAATAAAACTAAGTATTTGTTTCATTTGGTATAATATCAAGCCACAACGTGTTTGCTTTCTTCGATAATTTAAAAACACATATTTTTATGAACATATTTTCTCGTTTAATCACCTTTCTGAATTGGTTGCGGCGTCACCATCTAAAAACAAAAACAAAAAACGGAGAGTGGACTTGACGCAACCCTCTAAAACTCTTTTACCGTTGATTTATTCGTGACGCTGCCTGGAATTGCGGAATTTCCCGACGCCAACCAAAAAGTTGTGAAGTTCTTGGCCGCCCAAAAGTGCGAAGGTACCCAGTACCCACTACCACAAGCATCCGCTGACTTGAAACAATGGCCCGGAGGAGAAATGAACTTGATGCTAATGAAGATGGATGATGAATAATGTATCGGGCGTCGCGGTAGCTTGTCACGACGACTATTTCATTTTAAAGTGTAAAACAAGGATTGAATCCGAGCCCTGTAGTATTTTTTAGACGTAATTAGGTAAATTTTACACCAATTTCACTCTTTTTGCACTAATCCAGGTTCAGTGCGGTAAGATAAAATCACACACTTAAGTATTAAGATTGAAAAAAATCATTTGGTTTTTAGGTACATAGTAGAAAAAAGGTGGTAAAACCATGTACGATTGTGTGAGAAATGTGGAGATTCGCAAAGAATGGAAGGTTATATAAACGTGATAAGTAAGACCAATAAAGGGACGCTCAGATGATTTGGGCATGTAGAGCGAATGAATGAAGAAAGGAATGTAAGGAAAATATATTATGACGCAAATGTGAATGGTAGAATAAGTCGGGGACGCTTGAGGAAGACGTGTCACGATAAAGTGAATCAGATACTTAAGTCTGGCCATGTAAAGGGTTAAACTAATAAAATAATATGAATGAGAGGATGTATGAATATGAACGAGGCAAGGAGGAGATTTCGGATCTAGAATTTGTTTCTTTCTTTATGCCTGTTGGTATATTAATAATTATTGATTTTTCTATCATGGGTTACATTTTATGCATATTTATTTTATATTATATGGCATATGGTTTATTTTATTTTAGGTGGTTAGGTATCTAGTTTGTATTTGTTTATAAAATGTGTGTACCTTTTGGCTTCGGATGGTTGGGACGTTTGTACGGCATTCACATTAAAAAAAAAAAATATTAACTAGTTACGCCATCGACTGTAAAGTTAAACAGGTCAATATGTGGTTAACCTACCGTTTGAGTCCCGTAACATAATTTTTTTTAACATTTCTCATTTAATGTAGGTATGTGTAAGTTCTATATTTGTTATCTCTGTATATATATTTATATTTGTTATATTGGTGTACAACTGTTTTATAGAGACTATAAAAAAAATAAGATTCAAATAGGTTAAGGTAAGGTTGGTGCGCGTATAGTTTTTTTTTTACCTATTAACGCTTTTTACAAGTTATGCTTTGAAATATTATGAAAAAATGTATTGTTCGCGCAAGTACACAAGCAATAGGAGTTCTTGAAAGATCAGAGTTTTTTTATTGACAAAACTATTTATTAATATTCATATTGCTTGTGTACTTACCCGAACAACAAATTTTTCTTAATATTTGAAAGCATAACTCGTAAAAAGCGTTTAAAATAAAAATACTATACGCGCGCCATTTACGGAAGCATAGAATATTAATTCTTTTGACTTTCACCTTAATATAGACTTTTTTGCATCTTATGAAATACGTCATTTACGCTATTCATCGTAAGATGGAGTTAATAAATTAGTGACATATTATGAAATAATAAATTATATTCAAAATTAACAGAATACATAGGTACTTAGTTTTAATCACGTTTGTTGTTTAAAAAATCAACATGTTTGGTAAGCAAAGCTTACTACATCAGGGTTTACTTAAAAATATTACATCAATAGACATAGACTTTAGGTGTTAATGGATAGGCGGAGGTGAAAAGGAGGAGGGGGTAATAAGGCATAATTTACAAAGGGAACAATTTAATAAGTCATTTAAAAATAATCAAAAAATATATTTAAAAGATCTGTTATTAAATTTGTTCCCTTTGTACGTAATGCCCTATCACCCCCCCCCCCCCCCCACCTTACAACTACCGTCTATCCATTGACACTTTTAAATCTATAAACATAGATTGAATTGTAATTAGTTTTAAGCAAACCCTGATGAAGTAAACATTGCTTATACTATCTACACACCATGCTGCGAACAGCAGCTATTAGCAGCTGGCTAAAAATCGAAGATTGAAGGTTGTCTCTTGTCTCTTTTTTCCTCATGCGAACCCGTAACACTCTGTTTCACGTTGACTGAAAATTGGAAGAAACCGTCTGCTGTTAGTACCAACCGATGCGCCGCAGTGAAATGAGATGGTGATATTGAATTTGTCGTGTTAATAAAAGAGACAGAAGACAAGGTGAAACAGAATGTTACGGATTCTCACGAGAAAAAGGGAGACGGGAGACAATAGCCAGCTGCTAACAGCCCGATATGTTGGGCTGTTCGCAGCATGATGTGTAGATCGCTTTAGGGAACATGTTGGTTTTTTAAACAATAAACGTGGTTAAAACGATAATATATTAATTTTGAATTATATATTAATTTTGAATTATATATTTATTTTGAATTATAATGGTGCCACAAAAAGTTTGCTGTGTTTGAAGAAGTAAAATATATATTTTATGTTGGTAGATTTGTAGGTAGAGGAATAATAAACAAACATATATGAATTTGTATGTATTACAAATATTATATAACGGTTTTTTCCATTTTTTTCCTGGAAATATCTTCAATCAGCACCTTTGGTAAATCCGGGGAATATGAAATAGGAATAAGATCCCTTAAGAACGCTCCTACTTACAGTCGATGCGGTAGAGAAAATGGCACTCGCAGATTCTTGGAAAATTGACCCCAGGGAGCAAACACGGATAAAATTTCCTAATACAATAATTTCCCGACCATGTTAACGCGATACGGTTCATATAGCTCTATTCTGCTTTGAGGGCATTCAGATAATAGATATTTATTTAATAAAAAGGTTTGTTAAAATCTTCCATTGAAAGCTTCAACTGCAGTACTTTATTTGTAAATCTTTTTTTTTCAGGAGTGAAGTTTCGTAACAGGTTGTCTTGCCAAAGAATAATAAATCTTTAAATAATTGATTTTAAAGTATCAGTAATTGAGTTGAAATGAAAAGTTAACGATGATGATTTTAATTTTGGAGGCGGGAATGGGTACCGCTGGAATTATTTATTGGATAACCAATACCTCTGCCATAAGCCACCCCAAGTGGGTTGCTACGTTTGGTGACTTAGAGGTTGAAGTGAGGTTTGTCTAGTTCTTGGCGGCGGAAATGCCTGCAAACTTACTGCGTGGCGGGCCGGATCGAGAGAGAGTAGTTTGAGCCGGACTCCGTAGCTAAAATTATGCATTCCTCCTAGACACAATGACCCCCCGATTCCTACCCAGCGTTTATATCTTTATCCTTCCCAGAACTTCCTCGCCTCGTTTTCCTTAAAAATACCCTTCACACAGCATCCCTTAAGATGACAGGCCTGAATGAAATTATTTTCATCAGGGCCTTCTGTTGGGAGCTAATATTTAAAAAAAATATACATTTTCCGGTGACTGGGCAACTCAACAAAATAACACTTCATCGCTACTTTGAAAAGTCGTTAAAATTGATGAAAAAAAACTATGTTAAATATGTTAAGATCTATTTATTTTTCATTTTCATCACTGTTAATGACTATTTAAAAAGGGTGTTGAAATGCCACTTTGTTGAGTCGTCATAGAATCGCAATTCAGAATGACCCAAGCAAAAGCAATGAGATTGTATTCGTCGATTTTATATAATAAGACCACAGTAATTAGGAATGTAGACTGACTGAATATAATTTAATTATCAATCAGATTTTGGTAATACGTCTGGAAATTACAATTGTAATTTGAAATTTTATCAATATTACATCTCTAATTACGTTAGTGATAATAATCCGACAATATAAAAAAAATATCTAAATGCAAGAGATATGTTAATATACATTTGTGTCAACTTTCTTTTAGTTTCAAATATATATGTAGAATATTTTTTTCGGTTTACCCGCGTAACGTAGTCCTTAGAAGGACTTTTTAATTCCTGGCGCTTCGGACAGATCTCACTGTCCATCTTCAGAGGCTTTGTCTTGAGTTTTGTACGTATATATATATTTTTTTTTTAATTCACGCGGTTTCATAATGTTTTCTCAAATTGTTTCGGAACGTTTGGTTTTATAGAGGCGATCTAATTTTTATGTGGTTCACTTCTAGATGTGAATAAAGAGTCTATTAACAGAGTTAACACTGTAAATATATCGGGACCCTCTGTTAATACATCGGTGGGCGCCGATATATTAACAGAGTAATGTATCGGGATGCACTGTTAATATGTCAAGGCCTTCTGTTGATACATCTGTAGGCGTTGATATATTAACAGAGTAATGTATCGGGACGCACTGTTAATACATCGGTGGGCGCCGATATATATATATATATATATATATTTTTTTTTTTTTTTAAAGAAAGAAAAACATTCCCGGGTTATGAATAACCCAACAACATTTTAAAATCTCCTACTACCACCACACTAAGCGGAAGATGTTGCTGGTGTTGTGAAGGAGGACTTAGCCAGCCAAGGAATCGAACACGGAACGCCTGGGTGGGAGCCAAATGCGATGCCCATTCAACCACTGACCGGTCAACAATTAACAGAGTTATGTATCGGGACCCTCTGTTAATACATCGGTGGGCGCCGATATATTAACAGAGTAATGTATCGGGCACACTGTTAATATGTCAAGGCCTTCTGTTGATACATCTGTAGGCGTTGATATATTAACAGAGTAATGTATCGGGACCCTCTGTTAATACATCTGTGGGCGCCGATATATCAATAGAGTAATGTATCGGGCGCACTGTTAATATATCTGGACCGTCTGTTAATACATCGGTGGGCGCCGATATATTAACAGAGTAATGTATCGGGATGCACTGTTAATATATCGAGGCCCTCTGTTGATACATCGGTGGGCGCCGATATATTAACAGAGTAATAATGTATCGGGACGCACTGTTAATACATCGGTGGGTACCGATATATTAACAGAGTAATGTATCGGGATGCACTGTTAATATATCGAGGCCCTCTGTTGATACATCGGTGGGCGCCGATATATTAACAGAGTAATAATATATCAGGACGTACTGTTAATACATCGCTGGGCGCCGATATATTAACGGAGTAATGTATCGGGATGCACTGTTAATATATCGAGGCCCTCTGTTGATACATCGGTGGGCGCCGATATATTAACGGAGTAATGTATCGGGATGCACTGTTAATATATCGAGGCCTTCTGTTGATACATCGGTGGGCGCCGATATATTAACAGAGTAATGAATCTGGCGCACTGTTAATATATCGGGGCCCGGTGTTAATATATCGAATAGACACTTCATAAATTCCATAAATCTTTCTAACACCGTTTAGATCATATTTCTCAACCCGACAATAAGGGAGACACAATTATTTCTATAAGACCGTGTGAGCGGTTCCCAATGACTGAATTTACGGATGACCTGTTTTTTCGCAAAATCGAACAAATTAAAGAACAGAAAGGTTACTTTTAAAGGTTAGGTAGAAAAAACTTACTTTCTCTCCGCTGTCAGAAGGCAGGTAGAAGACGAGGACGGTGAGGAATGAAATTCCCATGCAGGGAATGATGAGGTTGACGGTGTAGAACAGGGTTTTTCTCCGCATCGTTATGTTGAAGGTGATATCCAGGTACGGCTCGTCACAACACGTGTAGAACTTTTCATTTCTGTGAACAAATCAACAAATGTGTGTTAGTGTTTTTTAGGTATTTTAGTAATAAGAAAGTTGAGTCCTTTTTTTATTTTTTTTTATATCAATGTTTAAACTTAAATTCTAGTATCTTTTTTTGTTCTTTTTTTGATTTTTATTAAGCCCGCAAAAACGCCGGCTAAGAATATAATACCGTACGGGAGAGTTCGTGATGTCATCTGGTCCCTTGATTGTGTGAAATATAAGGTAAAATATTTACAAAACCAGGTCACACTTAATACGAACGAAAAAAAAAATATTTAAAAAGTTGAAGTAGTTAGATAATAACTAGTACTAATAAATTCATTTACCGGAATTTCGAAAAATGTGCATTTTAATGGTTATTTTTTAAATTTAAAAACACTAAATGTCATTTTTCACCGAAACTTGCAATAGTTCCTAACATAGCGGTCGGTGAAAAATGACATTTCGTGTTTTTAAATTTAAAAAATAACCATTAAAATGCACTTTTTTTTTAAATTCCGGAAACTGAATTGATTAGTACTAGTTAATATCTAACTACTACAACTTTTTTAATTTTTTTTTTCGTCCATATTAAGCGTGTCCCGGTTTCGTAAATATTTTCCCTTATTTTTCACACAAAAAAGGGACCGGATGACGTGAGACGACGTCACACACTCTCCCGTTTTTTAGCGGCTGTTTTCGCGGGCTCTGATAAAATTCAAACTTGTAGAATTAATTTAATTATGAAAACGAAATTTAAAAAAAAAATACTGGTATTTAAGTTTGCATGTCATCTACATGAACATATTTTTTATAAGTCAAAATATTTTTCACTCAACTTCCCTATTCTTTATTACATACATTATAAAATTATAAATTAACCCTCCGTTGAGCACAAGGTCTGGCCAGACCTTTATACTGAAAATAGCAAATTTACATTTTTTGTGACGTAGCATATACTTTAGTCTTTTTAATTATTAATATAATCGATGGCTTAAACTAACAACGTCAAAATAATGAAAATTGTCATAAAAAACTGTATATTTTTTGTAAATGTTTATTTATGAACATTCTTTTAATCCTTCAGCTGAAGGTCCTGAGTTCGAGTCCCAGATGTATCCGTAATTTTTCTGATTTTTTTGTTTCTAATTTTCGATTGGGTTTCGCTAATATTATCTTCATTAATAAAATATTATAATTTGAGGTTTGACTCATAAATTAATATTTTTTACTTATTTATTTCTTGGCTTTGCTATAATCGAATCATTATTATGATATCACTTGTTAAGTGCCAATTATACATTAAATAATAATGAAAGTAAATTATGGAGTAGGTAATTATGTCAGTTAAAAGTGAGTGAAGTGGAAGAGATGGATTACTAGAGGATTTACTTATATTATTTATATACATTAAGTTAAAGTGAACAATCAAACTTAACATTATTACTGAAGTAGTTTTTAATTTGAAGTGCCCACACATTAATAAGTGTTTTACTTTGCTATCGATATAGTATTGTATTATTATTTTTTTATTACATGTTTTTCTAGTTAGGTAAATGGTTAGCGAATTCAGGACGTTCAAGTGCTTAGAATTTAGAAATTATTCTTCTTCTGAAGACGGTTCCTCATTTGTGTTTATCGTGAAACCTACGACAATGTCCATGGTGGACGAGGCTTCTCACACCGGAGTACCGGATGCCAGATTTTCAAAAATGTCTAAAAATAAGTGTGTAAAAAAATCTGAAATATTTTAGTTTGTAACACCTTAAATAAATAGAAAAACTGAGGTATTTTTGTCACAAAACACGTTCTCGGATTAATTTTTTAATGATTTTAATTTAACTAAAATTTAAATTCTGAAAACTGTTTTTACTAGATTATGTATTGATTTATTTTGTTGTATGATTGCATGATTAGAAATTTGTGTTGTATAATAAAATATTTCGTTTGAAAATTGAACAAATCTGCCAATGATTAATGGTATAACCTTAGTATATTAAAAATAAACTTAGTTTTTCAAAATTTTAAAACTTCGTTTACCATATCAAATAACATCTATTAAAATCAAATTATTATTTTTGTAAAAAAGAGTCAATACGTCTAGAATTTAATTTAAAAAGGACTAATTGCCGGTATTCTCTGGTAATGCCCTCGTAATTACTTTTTAAACTCGTAATATAGCAATTATCTTTAAAAAATAACACATTTTTTAAGAGCTTAAACTCTTTAAAAACGGGTTGTTTAAAAAACTTTTACAATTCAACAATTTTTTAAAGTTAATTTTCATATTCTGTGTAAGATCTATTCAAGTTCTGTTATTATATCATTATAGGCAAGTTGCTTCATAAAAACTGAAATAATAACAGAACTTGAAATTTACTTTAAAAATGTAATGAACACTTCAAATTTTTTTCAAACAACCAAGTGTTCAAAGTAAAAGTGTTGCAAAATGGTAGAAACTCGGTATTCCGGGATTCAAGCGGTTATCCATTAATAATTATTTTATGATCCCAAAACTAAATTGTACCCACAATATTTAACATGCTATAATACGCATGTACCGATGATAATTAAAAATATAACAAAATTTAAATTAAATAAAAAAATTGACAATCGATTAATATTGACCGGTCAGTGGTTGAGTGGGCATAGCGTTTGGGTTCCACCCAGGAGTTCCGTGTTCGATTCCTCGGCTGGCTAAGTCCTCCATCACAACACAAGCAACATCTTCCGCTTAGTGTGGTGGTAGTAGGAGATTTTCAAATGTTGTTGGGTTATTCGTAACCCGGGAATGTTTTTCTTTCTTTTAAAAAAAAAAAAAAAAATAGTTGTTGGAAGTTTAGCGGAGAATCATTACCATAAATTGAATTATTTCACCTCAGAATTCAATGATAATTATTTTCCACGATCATTGCAATCAATTATCCCATCCCAAATAATATATTAAGGGTCTTTCACACCCGCCGATTGCGTTCAGCGGTTAGAAAACCACTGCCGGGCCGACGTCGCACTCTCGTAATTCTCTCTCGAGGTGACGATTTAATTAACCCCGCTAGGGGAATGGAAGGGTATTGGATTAGTATGGGAGAAGTATTGGATACGTATAGGAAAAGTATTGGTTCAAAGTAAAAATACTATACGCGCGCCATCTACGAAAGCGTAGAATATGAATTCTTTTGACTTTCAGCATAAGAGGGTACTACCAGAGAATACCGGAAATTAGCCTTTTTAAATAAATGCTAGATGTATTGACTCTTTGTTACAAAAAAACATAAATTGATTTTGAAAGATTGTTATTTTATCTGGTACACGCAGTTTTAAAATTTTGAAAATCTAAGTGTATTTTTAATATACTAAGGTTATTTAGTCGATGGCAGATTTTTTCAATGTTCAAACCATAGATTCTATTAAACAACACAAATTTCAAATCATATAATCATACAACAAAATAAATCAACACATAATCTAGTCATCACAGTTTTGAGATTTTTTAATTTTGCCTAATTTTAACTAATTGCCGGTATTCTCTGGTAATGCCCTCGTAATTACTTTTTAAACTCGTAATATAGCAATTATCTTTAAAAAATAACAAATTTTTTAAGAGCTTAAACTCTTTAAAAACGGGTTGTTTAAAAAACTTTTACAATTCAACAATTTTTTAAAGTTAATTTTCTTATTCTGTGTAAGATCTATTCAAGTTCTGTTATTATATCATTATAGGCAAGTTGCTTCATAAAAACTGAAATAATAACAGAACTTGAAATTTACTTTAAAAATGTAATGAACACTTCAAATTTTTTTCAAACAACCAAGTGTTCAAAGTAAAAGTGTTGCAAAATGGTAGAAACTCGGTATTCCGGGATTCAAGCGGTTATCCATTAATAATTATTTTATGATCCCAAAACTAAATTGTACCCACAATATTTAACATGCTATAATACGCATGTACCGATGATAATTAAAAATATAACAAAATTTAAATTAAATAAAAAAATTGACAATCGATTAATATTGACCGGTCAGTGGTTGAGTGGGCATAGCGTTTGGGTTCCACCCAGGAGTTCCGTATTCGATTCCTCGGCTGGCTAAGTCCTCCATCACAACACAAGCAACATCTTCCGCTTAGTGTGGTGGTAGTAGGAGATTTTCAAATGTTGTTGGGTTATTCGTAACCCGGGAATGTTTTTTTTTCTTTTAAAAAAAAAAAAAAAAATAGTTGTTGGAAGTTTAGCGGAGAATCATTACCATAAATTGAATTATTTCACCTCAGAATTCAATGATAATTATTTTCAATTAACCCATCCTAAATAATATATTAAGGGACTTTCACACCCGCCGATTGCGTTCAGCGGTTAGAAAACCACTGCCGGGCCGACGTCGCACTCTCGTAATTCTCTATCGAGGTGACGTTTTAATTAACCCCGCTAGGGGAATGGAAGGGTATTGGATTAGTATGGGAGAAGTATTGGATACGTATAGGAAAAGTATTGGTGAAGTGTGTTTTCCTACCTGACTGCGGGCACCTCCAGGATGTCCCACTCCACCGATTTGTAGAACTCTGACAGGTCTACGCCGATATCCACCACCGTAGAGCCTTTAACTTCGTCTAGATGTCGTAGGTCCACCTAAAAAAAACAAACAATAAATATTATTTTGTGAATTGGATGGACTTAGCGGTTTTCATTTTGAAAATTAGATAAAATTGCACATTTGGTGCAAAATATGAAAATATTTTAGCTTATTTTCAATGTCGTATAATTAAATTCTTGGCTAGTTTTAACTGCTGCATTATAACCCACAACATTTTGCTGTAGGTCTGCGTATGTATGAACTATAAAAATTGTCTCGCTCAATACGGAAATTGAAAAACACTGAGAGCAATCTCTTTTCTCATCACCTTGCACCGCAGAAGGATGAATACAAAAGTCATAAAGAATACAATGCCCAGTTTACTATTCACAAAATATGTCTTTTTTACTTCCCAAATCTTCCTCTCCTTTATTTTCTTAACAAACCCTCCACACAGAACGCCCATAGATGACATAGGCCTTCAGGGAAAACATTTTCCGTGGGGCCTCCTGTGTAGAGCTAATATAAAAAAGTACGGAAAACATTATTTAAGACACGTAATTTTTTTTGTAAAACGCCTTTCATTCAACAGAACCGTGATATCTATCAATCTTCTTTCTATATAACTGAAGAAGATTCTCCCGGTATGGGTGTGTTTAGAGATTGATGAAATTTTGTACACTTGACCTTCAAAACATTAGAAAGGTTTTTATAGGATTTGGAAAAAAACTTTTCTCAACAAATCTCCTTTTCCCTCCCCTAAATTTGTATTTTGATACTTCTTGATGAGATTTTGCAGAATTGTTATTCAAAAATAAAAATTACTATCCACACCTGATTTAAAAAAACTCTGTTTTTATGCCCGTCAACGCGGCCAACTATTAACAAAATCCACATTATAAAAGATTCCATGACAACTCAGAATCAACTAAACTCAACACCCCTTTGAAAAGTCATTAGTCATTACAGACTATGAAAAAATATTTTTTATTTTTAACTTAAAGAGTTGAACCTCAAATTATAATATTTTAATTTTAAATTTAAGTACGGATACATCTGGGACTCGAACCCGTATCTGTATCTTTTACTGTTTCGGATTTTCGATTGACTTTCGCTAATATAATCTTCATTAATTAAAATATTATAATTTGAGGTTTAACTCTTTAAATAATAAAGTTTAAAATAATTTAAAAAAATATATTTCATTGTAGACTTGCAGATAAAGTCAATAGATGTCGCATATTAATAAAAGTGATAAAAATTTATCCTGACACTATCTAGAGGGCATTTAGTTCGAGTTGAATCTTGCAATCATACATAAAGATAGCAGCCAATAAAAATATGCGTTAAGAAAAATGAAAAAGAATGTTGGTGGTTCTCACAGTTAAAAATGACCGAATCGGATAGGGATACGTTGGCGCAGTGGATAGCGCGTTGGCCCGGATTTCCAGAGGTCCCGGGTTCGAGTCCCAGATGTATCCGTATCTTTTTCTGATTTTTCTGTTTCGGATTTTCGATTGGCTTTCGCTAATATTATCTTCATTAATATGAAAAAAATAATTGAACAATAGCCCATAACCTAACCTAATGTAACCTATTAAACCAATTTTATCACTTTTAATGACTTTTCAAAGGAAATGTTAAGTTGAATTCATTCTGACCATTATGAACATATTCTTCAACTTCAACATCACGTCTTAATAAAATCATTTACGTTGATACTTTCGACTGCGAAGTTTCATAAGGCAAAATTGGTACCATTTATGAATTTGCCGACTCGGGAAATATAAATTAGGCGGAAAAAAGTCTTCGGTCGTCTACTTTAAAATGCTGATTAAATTCGAAAAATATCTGAGATGGAGGCTGACTTTTACGCTCGCAAATGGGAAAATAACATCCCAAATTGAATGATATGCGAACCGAGCTTGAAATTAGTAGTTGAAAGATAAGTGTTAAATTGCATTCATTTATCAGTTCTGGAAATGGGTGTGGGTACCGTCGCCCCGGGAACCATTTATTGGATAGTGGTTCGCTACGTTTGGTGACTTAGCAGGCATGCCCGGTTTTGGGGTGAGATTTGCGTAGGTCTTGGCGACACATGCGTTTGCAGATCGGGAGAGACTTTGATGGAGACAATTTTATCTCTCCAAACTTACGTCCAAGGTTCGAGTCCCAGATATGAACGCATCTTTTTCTGTTTCAGATTTTCGATTGAGTTTCGCTAATATTTTCTTCATTAAGTAAAATGTTAAAATTTGATGAAATTATTAGCGTTAATGATATAGTGGTATTAAGATATGCAAACATTTTATAATACATACCTTTTGTTTTCATTCAGACCGAATATTTGATTATATTGTGATGGTGTTCTGTGTGAAATGTTTCAATGATTTAGGCATGTGATTATAGAGTTTAATTGCGAAATATATTAAATGTATTTATCAGTGGGTGATATATTTTAAATGGATATTAGGGGTGTAATTTAGTGAATATTATGTTCTTATATCATTAGTGATAACGGCACAAATTTCATTGGTGCTAACAAATACTTAGCAGCTCGTGATTACTTCACATCTGCTTCAACCTAAGAGTATGGATATTAGAGAGACGGCATGTGAAGTGTGCCCACGCGCTCCAAGTGTGCCTTTTCGAGAATTTTACCCAAACGGCTTACATTGGCTGCTGGTTTTTGGCCGTTTAATACGTTCCGACATTTATATGACAGCAGCCATTTTACATGGTGACAGCCAATGTCAGCCGTGGGTAGAATTCTCGAAAAGGCACACTTGGAGCGCGCGGGCACACTTCACATGCCGTCTCTCTAATATCCATACTCTTAGGCTGCAACCATGCGGCAAATGAAATGGTATTTTCATCCCCCTTCTGCATCTCACTTTTGAGGCACATATCAAACAAGAATAAAATTCTCAAAATACCACCTAAAACGAGTACTAACAAGTTTTCAGGTTTAAGGAATAAACAACATTGTTTAGTCGAATAAAAGCCATCATAAATTCTCATTTGGGACAGTAAGGGAATAAAATAATTATTGGTAACTAGCTGAAACCCGACATGCGTTGCAATGCTTAACTTAAATAAATAAATTGTTTCTCCATTCGTGTCCTTTCCCATTTTCCCCTTCCCAGCGTTCCCCCGCCCCTCTTCTTCTGTACCCCTTCTCTCCATTTCCCCTTTCACCTTCTCTACATTGCCCCCTCTAACGTTTAGTTTTTAATTTTTAGCAAATTTCATAACGCCAGAGCTCACCAGTATATAAAGAAACCTTCGTGGGCATGTTCACAATAATTAAAAAAAAACATTAATCGCAATCGGATGAATGGTATAGGAAATAATTTCATAATGCCAGAGCTCAATATCCTGTAACCATCCCGGGTATACGCATAACATACGAACGAACAAACGTAAGTGAGAACGAACGAACATTATATAATTATTGGTCCAATTTGGGCCTATAATTCCGTATAATTATAGGACTACAATTCCATATAGTTTATGAAATTCAAATGAGATAGAGATCTACAATTTCAAACAAGTGTAAGTGAGACGGAACGTCGGGGGGTTGGGTTAAATGAAACGTTTGTTTTCATTCAATTCTGCATTGAAGGCACTTCTAGTATTATAGTCTTTATTATATGGTCAAAGTCTCGTCTCGTCAGTGTCTCGAACTGGGGGAGCAAGTGGCCTACTTGCTTCGAGGGAGGAGAAGGCCACGATTGCCTCCGGTGAGGTGTGGGTCACAACTGATCTAACATCGGCCGAAATCCACATTTTTCTTGATGTTCGAATAAATCTTTCGTTACGCGTTTCCCACGCTACTCGGGAAGTTGAACGAAGTAGATAGTGTGGACACGCACTTCACTTGGCTTCGGGCAACTTCGCCTCGCTTCGTCCACCTTTCGATTGTGTCGGCTTTTGCGCCCGCAGTAGCCCAATTGGTAGAGGTGTATATCCCGGTAAGATGTAAGGTTCTGGGTTCGAGTCCCAGTTGCGACCGTTACTTTTTAATATTTTTCTGTGTCTTGTTCATTTTCATATTTAAAAAAATTAGATTATTATTGTTATCTTCTTCTTCAATGATATATCACATTCATGGGAATAACCTTCAAAAGTTAAAAAGAGAGTTTTTCTTATAAAATTATGAATATTCATTTAGACTTTTATAAAAAGTCAATAGGTTTTCCATAAAAATAAAATCGGATATATTTATCCGAGACACTATCTAGGTAACAAATACATTCTTTGAATACTTGTTTCCAATAATAAAGGTAGCTGCCAATAATATGGAGAAAAAAAACATTAGTCGAAGATAATATTGTTAATTCTGAAATTTGAAATATGAAGTTGACAATTACGACAGTCTCATAATAGATCGCAGTAGCCCAATTGGTAGAGGTGTATGTCCCGGTAAGACGTAAGGTTCTGGGTTCGAGTCCCAGTTGCGACCGTTATCTTTTATTATTTTTCTGTGTCTTGTTCATTTTCATATTTTAAAAAATTAGATTATTATTGTTATCTTCTTCTTCAATGATATATTACATTGATGGGAATAACTTTTAAAAGTTAAAAAGAGAATTTTTCTTATAAAAATATGAAATAACATTCAATTACGTATTCCTGACAAGTGATCTCTAGGTCCAGAGCAAAAGAATTTGTGAATGTCCCATAAGACTGTAATTTTATCCGTGTCATGTTAACATTGAATTATTGTTGCTTATGTTCAAACTGAAATGTGATTAGCCGTTTCTCTATTGGTCATAAATAACGGTATTTAAGGACCACAATTACTAAAAGGCAGTCCTTAATGAAGATCGATTTGAGATAATCCATAAGGCAACAATTTCTCCTTATAAATCACTAGGACGTCAAAATAATCATTATCATTATTTCATGAACAGTTTGTTAAAGTAATAGGTCCGAACATCCCTATCGTGTAACCCGATTATGAAGGACTTGTAAAATGGTGTTCGTTATAATAATATCGTTAGAATAATTATCGAAAGTGAAGTGAAACCAGATGTCATTAGCTACGAGTGGGTGATAAGTCAGTGGTTTCTTAACTTTTGCTTCCATTAGTTTAAATTTTTTTGTCATTTTTCATTTTGTTACTTGCAAAAGTAACAACCCTTAATGGCGCTGTATTCTGCCTGACGACGTCTTGATTGAAATTCTACAAAATAATTTTATAAATTAAAATAAAAAAAAAAACATTTAAAATTCCAAGTGTATATTGATGACAAAAAATATTATATTGAAAAAAATATATATAGAAAAATTCCACGAAAATAACTAAGAAAAGTTTTCTTGTAAAATTGGTTATGTTATTATTTTATATGGTAATATTTGTAATCTTTTTATTTTATTATAATATTATGGTTTTTTGGTTTTGTTTTATATAACTCTGTTGACAGTTTTGTTAACTTCTTAACATAAGGAGAAAATCTATAATTAGTTGCATTTGTGGTATAATGCAAAAATTGTAAAAAATTACAAAATGTATTCAACAGTTGATTTCCCAAAGATTCACAAATAATATATAATGCAAAAAAAATTATTGATATTTTCAGAATTCTAAACTTTATTTGACACACTGCATAAGTAGTTTAGCGGGTTTCAATACTAATAAATAAAAATTTAAAAAAAAAACCGATTCGGAGTGGTTGATTTATTTATGCATTCGCCTCAAAAGGCATTCATTTTTTAAAAGTGATATATACAATTTTATTATAAGTGTAAGCGCCTCCGCCCACTCAGGCAACTGAAAACTCTCAACTGCCAACTGTCTTTGTATGACAATATGATGGCCCGCACACTTCACAATCATACAAAACCCCGTTGTCAATGGTAACGCGACCATCTTGCGACTGAACACCAACTAAAACCGGCTGTTTTCTCTGTCTTGATTGGTCAAAAAGCTTGTTTAACCATAGATGAAGAACAATCAGCTGACAGCTCGCAACTAGCAGGGCAATCAGCCGTGACAGTCGCAAGATGGTAGCAAGTCACCGCTTGCGTTACCATTGACAACGGGGTTTTGTGTGATTGTGTAGTGTGCGGGCCATCACATTGTCATACAAAGACAGTTGGCAGTTGAGAGTTTTCAGTTGCCTAAGTGGGCGGAGGCGCTACAGTGTAGGCAGGATAATATCTGCATTGTATAAAAGGAAATAGTAACAATGTTGAAGTAGATGTAATTATAAAGTAGGAACAAAATAGATATATAAATGTAGCTGATGTGATACAACTGACTTTACCTAAAATGGCGTTTTATACTTTATAAATAAACCAAAATAAGAGTCATGTTACCGAATACCTAACATACCTCGAATGAACCAGGAATCCCAAAACACGCCCTACCACATTCTTGGCACTCCCCTACATTGGGAACCATTGGGTTTATAGTATACAAATTAGTTAAAAGGTCTATCCACAATTGTTTGCTTTCACGACTTCACATTTTCCACGAAGAATCCGCTTCAAATTTACCAGTTGTTGCTGAAAAAAAAAACTTTAAAATTGATTATACAGTACACAGGAATCCAATTTAACTTTGCTCTTTGGAAATCAATGAATCACGTAGGAATTTCCAGTAACCTTTTATCCGGAAAATTGCAAAATGATCATCCGAGAATTCGGTAACTTTGTATAAATTGTGAATCTCTGTCTTTGTGAATTTCCGCCATAAGGTTGTTGGTGGGTAAATGAGATTTCATACGAACATTGTATGTCCACGGGTAGGACATTTAATTCCCAGTCATTCATCATCCCTTCCAAAAGGGATGTTCTCAGCAGCCTTCAACCCCTTTCAAAAGTCATTATCATTTAAGAAGCCTGAAAGTGTTGATTTAGGTGTCGCTATAAGCGTTCTTGAGGTGATTTTTCACCAAAATGGCATAATTTATTATTATTAAACGTAGTTATGTTTTCATCAAATTGTTTACCTCATATTGGTCAATAGAGACGTTATTGAGTTAACAGCGTGTTAAAAACTCAAAAAAGGTAATTTTTTGTTTCAAAATCTCAATTTATTAATTATTTGACGCCGGGTAAATTTCACTGACACTCAATATTTAAATTAAGAAAATGAATTAACAAATTTAAAAAAAACCGTAAATAATGACAGTGAATAATGTAATTTACAATCAAGCCAAAGTTACTTACAAAAATTGATTTTACATGTTAGTTATTTACAGGGTTTTTAGAAAAATACCAATTTCACACAAAAAATTTGCAAATAAATTTTTCAATATTTAAATACGATTCATAAATCTTCCCATAAGTTTCTAAAAAAACTCATCCGTTTAATGTACGTGTCATGACATGACAGAGTTCAGACACTATTTTATTTATCCATTTACTACAGGTGTCATCCATGACAGAGTTCAGAATTTATTTTATTCATCCATTTAGTGCAGATGTAATCCATGACAGAGTTCAGAATCTATTTTATTCATCCGTTTACTACAGGTGTCATCCATGACAGAGTTTAGATACTAATTTAGTCATCCATTCACTATAGGTGTCATCCATGACAGAGTTCAGATACTATTTTATTCATCCGTTTACTACAGGTGTCATCCATGACAGAGTTCAGATACTAATTTATTCATCCATTCACTATAGGTGTCATCCATGACAGAGTTCAGATACTATTTTATTCGTCCGTTTACTACAGGTGTCATCCATGACAGAGTTCAGAATCTATTTTATTCATCCATTTACTACAGGTGTCATCCATGACAGAGTTCAGATACTATTTTATTCGTCCGTTTACTACAGGTGTCATCCATGACAGAGTTCAGATTCTATTTTATTCATCCATTTACTACAGGTGTCATCCATGACAGAGTTCAGAATTCATCCATTTACTACAGGTGTCATCCATGACAGAGTTCAGAATTTATTTTATTCATCCATTTAGTACAGATGTCATCCATGACAGAGTTCAGAATCTATTTTATTCATCCATTTACTACAGGTGTCATTCACGACAGAGTTCAGGATCTATTTTATTCATCCATTTACTACAGGTGTCATCCATGACAAAGTTCAGAATTCATCCATTTACTACAGGTGTCATCCATGACAGAGATCAGATATTAATTTATTCATCCATTTACTACAGGTGTCATTCACGACAGAGTTCAGAATCTATTTTATTCATCCATTTACTACAGGTGTCATCCATGACAGAGTTCAGATATTAATTTATTCATCCATTTACCACAGGTGTCATCCACGACATCGTTCAGATACAATTTTATTCATACATTTACTATAGGTGTCTTTCATGACAGAGTTCAGATACTATTTTATTCGTCCATGTTTTCGTCGAGCGCATTTCCTATTAATATATCTCCAACTGTAGATTGGGTCGTTTTGCGACAATAATCCTCCAAGTGCGCCCGACTATGTATTTCTTTAAGCGCAGCACGACTTCTGCCTAGATCTTGCACATTTTCGCCTAGTCCCTGCATAGTTTACTCTCGCTAATGGAAAATAAATACAGAAGGAGGCATTAACTGCATTTCCCGCAGAATGGAAAATCGTGATACGATGTCGTTACAGCAGGCTCCCTTGCCAGCGGCGGATTTACACTAGGTGCAGATATAACCAGAGAGTATCAACATGAATAGCGCTGATGCATCAAATCTATGTATTTTATTCCAATACCAAACAAATGATTAATTCAAATGAATGATTAATTATTTATCTTAAGATGATAGACTTCGCTGTTCGGCCCATACAAAAAGGACGCCCGGGAAAAAACACTTTTCTACATCGAAAATTGCACAAAATGAATATATTTTTTTTATACTGCCTTTTAAAGGGTGAAAACTATGTCGGTATGTTTTCAAATTTTCGATGCGTTTCGTATTAACGTAAACATTCACTGTCAAACATGTACGATTTTTAAAAAAATATTATTTAAGGAAAAAGTGCTGCTAACTCAACTCTCATAAAGAATTATAAAATTATAAAAAGCTACCGACGTAGCTTCTTCTTTCTAAAAAATTTTTTTTTTTTTTAAATTTCAATTTCGTCAAAGTTTTGGTGTAGAAAAGTGTATTATCCATAAACCTTTTTTCGAGCGATTTCTGTAGGTAAATTTGAGCGTTGTCTCATTCGCACATTTCGCATTCGCATGTATTGTAAGTGTGCGTGAGCTTATTGTGAGCGGGACAGAATGACAGAAGCGCTAGCTTCCACTAGAGCGGACGTCTGGTCCAGTTAAATATTTATTGGAAACCTTACGACTGCGTGAGTGAATAAATCAACATGTAATCTCGACGGACCTCGATCTTTATTGTAGTTTTCCCAAACATAATTCAAGTATCAAATAAAAAATGCAATTTTTGCAAAATGATGTAGGTCCGGTCCTGCCTTTGTCCGAGCTCCAAGCACGAATTATAAAACTCTCGAGACTTCTTATAATTTATTATTACTCCTGCACGCTTTAATATTGTGTACGAAAAAGTTTGATACGGCGATAGGTATTTCGAAAATAAGGCGTTGGAAGATTTTGTCAATAAGTTATAAACAAAGAGTTTATCAAAATATATATTAACTTTAGAAAAATACTCACATTGTCAGAACTATTCTTTCTACATATACAATCTGCCAAATAAAAAAGAGATAGTCCCGAATTACAATTTAGTTTGTAAGACAAGTCGTCTTGTTTGGTCGAAGTTTGACACCCTATATAGGTAAACACAATAATGTAACATAAACCATTACTAAATAAAATTAATACAAATATTTTATTTTTATTTTTAACTTAATGAGTTAAACCTTAAATCTTAAAATTTATCCTAAAATCTGGGACAGATCAGTCAGCCAAGTACCACCCCACCTTCCTGTTCCTCTCTCCTTCCAATTTCCTTTCAGCCGCACAAAATACCCCTTATGGGGGTGCCATAATCTCACTTGCTCCTGATAGTTTGTAACTGACGCCTGTGATCTAAAGATAAAAATCCATTTGTCAACAATTTCTAAACAGATTGAATGGTTTTTTTAGTGCTCCATACCGGGATATTTATTTATCTCACCTGAAAACCATCGTAGGTCCAAGAGCCAAACTTCATTACGCAGGTCTGCTCGTCGAATGGGAAGTACTCCACGTCGATCTCGCACGAGGACTTATAGATGGCCGGTGGCCGCCAGTCCACTCGGCCCGTGTAGTTGAGGGTCGCTTTCGTAGCCAGGGTGACCTCGAAGTTACCGTCGGCGCTGCGGACAAGGACAAAGGTCACATTAGCATCATAACAGGAAGGTTAAATTTCTGCTGCAATTACTCGGGATAACCTTAAATTCATTTGTGATCAATTACGTAACGCGAACCGACTATTTAAGAAATAATCATATAACTATATCTATATTTATATATAATCGTAGCCAGGATGACCTCAAAGTTACCGTCGGTGCTGCGGACAAGGTAAAGTTCACATTATCATCATAACAGGAAGGTTAAAAGTCCGCTGCGATTACTCGGGAAAACCTTAAATTAATTTGTGATCAATTACGTAACGCGAACCGACTATTTCAGAAATAATCATATAAGTATATCTATATATATATATATATAAAGGTTAAAAGTCCGCTGCGACTACTCGGGAAAACCGTAATTTCATTTGTGATCAATTACGTAACGCGAACCGACTATTTTAGAAATAATCATTGCGTGTGACACCCCGCTACACAATATTAATTTGCTCATTGTTAACCCCTCAGGCCATGGTCCTCTTTTATCGGAAGGTCAAAATAATTCCGCTTGACAATAAAATCAAAATATATAGAAAATTTCTGATCGCATCCGAAAACTAAAAATTGTTTTTGAAAGGTGATGAAATACGCTTTCAAATTTCAAACTAAACACATAATTTAAATATTTTTTTAATGATTTTAATTTAACTAAAATTTAACTATATAAAATTTAGAAAACCGTCTTGATTATGTGGTGATTTATTTTGTTATATGATTATATGATTAGAAATTTGTGTTGTTTAATAGAATCTGTCATTTTAAAAAGTGAACAAATCTGCCAACGACCAACGGTATACCTTAGTATATTAAAAATAAACATGGTTTTTCAAAATTTTAAAACTGTGTGTATCAGATAAAATAACAATATTTCAGAATCGATTAATTTTTCTTTGTAAAAAAGAGTCAATACGTTTAGAATTTGATTTAAAAAGTACTAATTTCCGGTATTCTCTGGTAATACCCTCTTAACGGAGAATTTTTTTTTCCTAACGTGTCAGATCTATTTAAGTCGTCTAACCGTGTATTTTGTAGGCGGGTTTTGTTATCTTTGGCATTAAATACATAAGTGTTTTAAAGATCGTTTATTTTTCATGGGTAATACAGTGAAGATCATTGATAGAGTTGTTGATAGCATTTTAAATCTATGCCAGGAAATAGTGTTTCTGAGAGAAAATCAATTTTGTGAGAAAAATTTTAGGGTTGAATGCATGTAACAAATTAAATCTAAACTAGTTTTTTTTTTTTTATTAATCATCAATGCCCTGATGGCCGATTACGTATTTTTCATATTAGACGATTTAGTGCATACGGATGATAAACCAAAGTCCCTTCATAGTCTCTGGAGGCCTACAATCGTTTGTAAGGCGAGCTCCTTTTGTTTCCAAAACAAGGGGTTGTTCCCACAGTATGAGATTGAGGTTAAACTCAGAATGAAACACTTGTATTCAATTGCTGGGGTATTTTTGATTATCTTTTTCATTTTTGAGGCTGGCTGCAAGACTAAGAAATAGGATGGACGAGTTTTAGAAATGAATATAATAACAATAGTTTCGGAATTATATGACACTTTGCTTCTAGTAAAATCGTAGATAAAATGATAGAAAGATATACTTGTTTTAGAATATCGAGATGAAATGCGACATAGATGTTAAATTAAAAATAAATGAGTCCACAGACGGAGATGAATAAATTTACATATAAAATGACATGTGTTTTTTTACTTTTTCACGGCTAAAAATATTATGTTGATTTATGATTGGGTATTGCGCAACATCTTTCTTTAGTCAATGTTTCACATATCTGCACTGAGAAAAATGTTATTCGAAAAAACGATCATTTTAATAGTAAAAACGGTTAAAAAGGGTACTGAAGTTCTTACGAACAAATTAACAGTGTTTCAATGTTTGTTGGTTTACGTACGAAATTACGTATACCAACAAATTATTCTTACATTTTCCCGCCAATAAACATTGAAACCCTGTTAATTTGTTCGTAAGAACTTCAGTCCCGTTTTTAACCGCTTTACGAATAAAATGATCGCATTTTAGAATAACATTTTTCTCCGTGTACTCTGATGATGGACCATTTAACGCTGTCCGATTGGGTTTGCTGAAGAAATAGATATATAGCAATACGGCATATTAACCCAAAAAAAATCACCAAAATAAAGTGTCAGGGAAATGAAGTTAGTATTTCAAAATAGGACGACAGAAATTATTTAAAAAAAAACTAAAAATGGACATAATACGAGGTAAATTTCTATAACAACGGAATACATAAGCTGGTCTTTCGATAAGATAAGTGCCTTAATATATATGGCAATTGTGTGGAAAGTAGATAACGGTATACCATATACTCATATACCTTAAACAATCTGTAAGTGTATTGTGTTTAATATCGGTAAATATCCCGAAACTGTTAAAATTATGAAAAAAAAAACTCCCTTCATAAACACGAGTATTTCTCAATTTGGGAGGTATTAATTTACACCAAGAAACATGTTATAATATACAAATATAAATAAAATAATATATTTACATAACAATTGTAAACAATATTATATAATAATATGTACTATGTTACTATTTTTTTAATAAAAAAGGTACAGGCGTGTACATAAAAATAATATTCTTTTAAAAAATTGCGTTGTACTTTCTTAATACCAAAACGGTATTTACTTTTAAAACGCTCATGCTGCACTTAAATTATAATAATATCTTCAAAGCCTCCTACAAGGACGTAACGAGGCGCGGTTAGTTCGTGGTTTCTAGTTCATGAAATCCTTTCAGTTGAGGGTTGCGCTACTCGTAGTCAGCGGTGACTTTGACGTCACCTTTGAAGCTGCGGTTTTGAAGTTTCAGGAAAGACAGATTATTATTATCGATTTAACCAAACAATTTGAGGCAGTATGTCAGTTCGAAACATGAGTCTATTGTACGCATAACGATCGTTATGTAAAGGCAGATATAAAAAGAATCCTGAAAGTGTAATTACAAAAGACTAATAAATTATGAAGATTATGATTCTAAGCATAGCACGAAGAGTAGAGTCAATACTTTGGACATAAATTTAATATATATATATATATGTGTTTTTTTAATTTTATTAATTTTAAACGCTCTAATGGGTTTTACATGATAAGTGATTATAATACAATGTTTAAAAATATATAAAGTGTTATATAATAAAATTTAAAAATAAAAAATAAAATCTTATACATATAAACATTATAAAAATGGTAGGTATAAAGGTGAAGTGGAAATAATATATTTATAAGAAAAGAGAAAATAAAATAAAAAAGGAGTGTGCTTTAGACCACACGACTGAAGCAAATACAGTGTAAATATAATGTGGAAAATTAAATTCTTCAGAAAATGATCGTAAAACATTTAAACAGTTGTGCCTGATCTTCACAAAATAAAATAAATTACGCTTTATGGAGAAGTTTTTTTCTTAGACCATATCGTCATCTACATAAGGAGTGTTATTATTAGCGGTCTAATCCTGAATTTTACGATAAATCATTCCTACCTGTATTTGACCACACCGAAAAAAAACATTTGATATTATTTGTAGTTTTAAATTTTATTTTAAAATAAGATACGTTTCAACGTTTTTCGTTTTTTATGCTCATAAATCAGCACAGAAACGATGTCCGACAGTACAATATAATTATTGCAAATATTATAGGTTTGAGTATATTAAATTTATCGCAATTAATGATAATTGCTTCTAGTTGATTCGTATCTTGCTCGAAAATATGTCTCACAAATCTCAAAGACATGTTTCCAACCCTTGCGTAAAATGCATGGATCTCCCAGAGGTAATTAATCACTTTTTTACTTGAAAGGGGGAAAAACACATCCAACTCAAATGCCTTCATTTTTTCGCTACGCTAGAACATATTACGGTATTCTGATTTATTCCATATGGAGAAAAGCAATTCGAAATTTACTTAAATAATTATGAGGCTGTATGCGCATAACACAGTGGTTTTTTCACCCCTTAGCATAAAAGCAATTTTCAAGCATGTAAATGCCAGGAACGTAGAATAACCTACGAACTGGGTGAAGTTCTCTCAATTTTCTTTCGTATTTTCCATAAATCTGCAGAATCGGTGAACCGGTATATTTTTCAGAAAATATGTTCACGCACGGTTTTCTTTCAAATTCATTTTTATGGAATTTTTGCCTTATTTTAAAAGTCTTGGAATAACAGTATTATAATAAATTTATTTTATGGAAAGAAACTTCAATTGGTTATAATGAAATAATATGTAAGGGGTATTAAGTGATATTTGCAGACCCGTGAAAAATCACGCGATATTATAATTATTGAAGAATTTTTGTAGCTAAAAGAGTTTATTAAAATACATTTTTCAAAGGATTCTTCAAACATAAATATTATCAACTTTCGTTATGGTATATTATATATATTTATTTAAAAATTAGAGAGACGATCAGTAATTTAGTTTTGGAGTGACAATTTTAGTAAATCCATTTATTTACCTGGTAAATATCGCTTAATCGAAACTGGAAAAATCACGAATTCTGACTTTACTTGTCAAGGTAATCCAAAAAAATTTAAATAAGAGAATTACACATTTCAAATACCAGAACATCAGAAAATTTAAATAATTTTCTTGTTCAAATTACCATATTATAGATGCTATAGATACTTGTCTGAATTCTTCACACAGAAATTTTAATTTACTTTCTTGCACAAAATACTATATTATACTATAGATACTTGTCTGAATTTTTTACAAATAAGTTCCAATTTTGAAAATGACACTTAAATAGAAATATTAATACTTACTTTTATCTGTAGTATAATATGGTATTTGGAACAAGAAAATTATTTAAAATTTCTGGGTGAAGAATTCTATAGATACATACTTGTCTGAATTCTTCACACAGAAATTTTAAATAATTTTCTTGTACAAAATACCATATTATACTATAGATACTTGTCTGAATTCTTCACAAATCAGTTCCAATTTTGAAAATGACACATAAAATGAAAGGAAATTTAAATTCATTGAATCAGATTTCACGGAGTACAAACCCATCACAGACAACCGACTTGTTAATAATACATGCCTATATTGGAAGAATATTACAATTTTTTAAATATACAAATTTTTGCATCATTCGGGAGTGGAAGATTATCAAATAATTGTCTTTTTGGGACCAAAACTCTCATCCTCACTCTATGCGTATTTTGAACAATCCTTAAGGGGATACCCGGCGGTGATTTTTCCGTACAAACGTATTCCCTATTTATCTCTCTGGATTTTAACCCTAGAGAAAATATTGTTTTTACATAAAATAGATATCAACTACTAGCGTGTCGGTACTTTTTGTTTTTTTTTTATAAGTTACTTTTTATAGAAGTTATGACCTTCCAAAAATCAATAAAATTGACTGGTTTAAACGCCATCAAAAGACGTTCAGTATACAAACTAGATAATGTTTTTTTTTTTAAAGCAAAACGTACACACATAAAATAGTTCTTTCTTATGTAGTTGGTAAAAAAAAAATTGAAAATTTTGGAGGAGAAAAGTGGGGAATACAAAACCTCGATTTTAGTTAGGTATTAGTAGGCCGATGTGCATTGTCCCTTTCGCTCAATATCCGGTGGAGTAAGAGCAACAGTGACAGCAACAATTTAGTAAAATCTATTTTTCAAATTTCTCCACCATCCGGTTATCATCTTAAATGCCGCTAAATATTTGTACTTTCGTCTTAGTTTAAAACATTTAGCCATTGTGCTGATTCGCACACCCTATCGTTCGTAAATTCAGACTTCATCTAATTCCTCTTTTACCTACAAATTATTATTGTCATTCGTGTCACAGCGTACAAATGCAAAACACAATTTACAGCAGTCGCTCCACGACACAAATAAATGGGTGGGATTTTATGAAAATTTATGGGACATTCAATAAACCAGGTAATTGAAGATGTGGGAGAACTATTTACTATAATATCACCTGGCAGCATATTCCACAAGATTTATATGCGTGGCTGAAGACAATATTCGACCCCGGAAAAGTCGGAGCCCCATTTCTTAAAAGTTGTTATTAAAATATTTAAATTTGTGGCTTTGTGAGGGAAATTTAATAAAACACGATTCACTGAAGGTACCTACGTGTATATATATGTTGGTGAACATTTTGGTGTATTTTTCTCTTGTCATACCAAGCACACTCGCCACGCTCCCAACTGAACACATGCCGAAAAAATAAAACCTATATTTATTTCGTTTGTTAAGATATTATAATTTAACTTAGCGATCGATCTTGACCCGACAGTTGACAATTTTTATAAAATTATAATTTTTTGTGCATTTTTTACCAATTTCAAACCTAAAATCGACTTCAAAAACACCTTTAATCATGAGTTGGAATGGATATCAAACGAATTTATATTAATACTTATATGCTGGTATATACAATGTAGTCAAGTAGTTTTATACTGTTGATGCATTTGAATGAAAATATGTCTTAGACTTAGTTATTCGGTGGTAAATCCTTCTGCAGACCTCTCTTCGGGGACGCGAAGTTGTATTTTGTGTAAGTAGGTAATTTTCCCACTAATTTTTCAATTGACTGCATATTATACTTTATTTTACTCTCCCGACCCGAAGATACCCTTTACTCAAATGATGTCGAAAAGATGCAAAAAAAGTTTATGCGATTCCTCTACATGCGAGAGTTTGGATACTATCCTTTGTTGTATCCCTCTGATTTTCTTGCCGTAATGCTGGGAATAGATCGTCTAGACGTTAGGAGAAAGATTACAATGGTGTTAGTGGCACATAAGCTGCTTTTTTAAATTTTTTTTTTTTGGCTTTCACCCATCAAGGGTGATCTTGGCCATATCTTAAAATTAGTTACATTACATTAGTTACAAATAAAATGAGAGAAGACAAGGAAGTTGTACAGGTTACTAAAAATATGAACCCGTACAACTGTACACAACAACATAACAAGAACAAATACATACAGATTTGACAAATATAGAAAAATAGTGAAGACAGTTATATAAGTAGTCAGAAGGTTATACAGGTGGCCATATAATACAGAGTTGGTATTAAGAGTGATCATAACATTGTAGAGAAGGAAGTTGTACAGGTTCCCAAAAATAGGAACCTGTACAACTGTACACAACAACATAACAAGGACAGATGCATACAGATTTGGAAAATAGTGAAGACGGATAAGTAGTCAGATGGATGGATAGGTTGTCGAAAAATACAGAGTTGGCATTAAGAGAGATCATAAAATTGCAGAGACGGAAGTTGTACAGGTTCCCAAAAACACATAAGCTGCTAAAGGGGCACATTTGCAATCCTGATATTCTGGAACGAATTTCGTTAGACAACACAGACTGTTTATTTTTCCAAGAGGCAGGACAAACCTACCAATGATCATGCCTTTGGGGAGAATGACTACTGTGCTAAACCACATTTCTTCTGAGATAGACATTTTCAATTTAAATATAAATTACTTTAAGGTCGCAATAAATATATTCTTTAACATAAGGCTCCATCTCATCTGATATTATTGATGTACTAACTTACCTATGCATGTATGTAAAACTGTAATTCGTGAAATGTAATTGAATTATACTGTTTTTCACAATAAATAAATAAATAAATAAAATATTGTACAAAAGTGTGCCAGGGGCCAACTGTCGACAATCAACGGTCATAGAATCGTGAGCGCTGACTTTTGATTGGTAAAATCTTTCGAATATTTACAGGTACCATACCAAAATAGAAGATGAGGGAAAGAAACCAAACACATTATTCTTTTCCCGAAATTTAGATTGTTGTCTTTTATAAATGTTACGTTGATTATCAAATAATGTCACACAAGTTAAGACGATAGACTTCGCTTTTCGGCCCATACAAAAAGGACGCCCGGGAAAAAACACTTTTCTACATCGAAAATTGCACAAAATTAATATATTTTTTTTATACTGCCTTCTAGAGGGTGAAAACTATGTCGGTATGTTTTCGAATTTTCGATGCGTTTCGTATTAACGTAAACATTCACTGTCAAACATGTACAATTTATCAAAAAATATTATTTAAGGAAAAAGTGCTGCTAACTCAACTCTCATAAAGAATTATAAAATTATAAAAAGCTACCGACGTAGCTTCTTCTTTCTAAAAAAAATATATTTTTTAAAATTTCAATTTCGTGAAAGTTTCGGTGTAGAAAAGTGTATTCTCCATAAACCCCTTTTCGAGCGATTTCTGTATGTAAATTAGAGCGTTGTCTCATTCGCACATTTCGCATTCGCATGTATTGTAAGTGTGCGTGAGCTTATTGTGAGCGGGACATAATGACAGACGCGGGTGTTCCGCGTGTCGTTCAAAGTCTAGCCTCTTAAGGCGCTACTTCTTATTATTAAACCTGCACCAATTATCACGTTAAATTTTTTGAAGTAAAACTTCTTTAGGGTCATTACGACGGGTAACTCAAATCTTTTTTAGACGGAAATAACATTTTAAAACGGAAATGACGTTCGATTTATATTTCATTCTATTAACGTCGTAGGTGTGGCAACAAGCGCGAACAAAACGTCATAAAAAAACTCAAACGTCAGACGTCATCCCTTTATTTTTGTTTACTAATGTATAAGGTCAGTTCAACAGGTTTTTATGATGTTTTTTTTATTATTAGTATATTATTAACTACAGATTTTAGGCGAACATATTGGTTTATCTTATTTATCTCTCTGATTCTTGTGAATTCTAGCTATTGGAGTAAAAAGTGGCAGTAGTGTGACAACGGCCGGCGTAGTCCAGAGGCAAGGCTTTGGACTCCCATTCCGAAGGTCGCGGGATCGAACCTGGCGTGCACAAATAATTTTTATTTGATTAATTTGTGTTGTGTCACAATTAATTAATAACAATGTATACTCTATTTGCGGCACGTTCCAGACTGCAAGATACTTTCAGTATCGCTCTGGTGTATTTACTATTCAGAATTGAAACGTTGCTTGAAATGGCTTTAGCCGTGTTTAGTGACTAGATCAGAATAGCCATGTACATTCCCACCTTCCTCTTCCCCATCTCCTTCCCTTCCCCGCTCTCTTTCAGCCTCACAACATACCCCAATTGGGGATGCCATAGTCTCACTAGCTCCAAGCGAGAGCAGTTGGGACTCTTATGAGGTGTTTATTATAAAAAACACACAAAAAATTGTTTATAATTCAAATGGATGAATCACAGGAAAATTTTACAAATTCCATTACAAATAATTATAAACTAAAAATAAACAACCTAATCATGATTCGCCGCCTAAAAAAATAAAGTTTTATTTAGTTTTTAATTTTTAGTCAAAGAAATTTTATTTCAACCGCGCTTAAAGCTTAGACGTATCCAATTTTTTTAACATGCCATATAAACTAGCTTCCGCTAGCTCATCCTGTTTACTTATATAAATAAAATTATAGTATAAAATTCTGAAGGCAAAACGCAAAGTGAAGCATTAAATTTTAATTGAGTATACGGTACAAGTACGCCGCACAAGGGTAGCTTTTAAATGCCAATAGGGGTGAACGCACCTGTGCCCGTGGTAAAAGGAACTTGACACTTTAATTAGTATTCCTACCACTTTCCTAAGATAGCTTTACTGTACGGAACATTCTAGCGTTATAAACTGCAGTCATTATCATGTCAAGTGGTACGCGCTGTTCCAATTATTAATATCTTAACTGCAGGTGAAATGAATAAGGTTCGTGTGCGTGATTGCAGAAGCATGTTTAAACGATTTCCTTTGTAATAAAGGGGAGAATGTTGCTTTCCGACGGTTGAGAGAGTGGATGGAATTAATAAAGTCTGCGTTTTGTTAAAAACTGTGGTGTGTGCAACACTGTTTCGTCTATTGTAGTATGGGCGGGCTCTACTGCCGAGCATCGACCCGAACGATGACGGAGTTGGGACCCGAAGGGGGTCATTTCAAGGGAGCGCGCTAGCTGGCACCGCTCCGTGCATTCATTAATAATCTTACCGCCAGCTAGGCTGCACGTTTACTTTGTAACCATTTGTATTCAATAAACGACAACGATATTGTATTGTTTACATATACTGAGTGTGTAGTACTGAGGATAAGATGGGAGACACTATCCCAATCCAGTTCCTGAACGCTACAAAAACCATGATGTAAAAAACGCCATTTTATGAGATGCTCTTTTTATATTTTGTTTACACCTTTTACATGTTTTTACTACTAATTCAAAATTGGTTTTTGGTTAAATTTAAAATACATTTCTTCAATCCACTACATTGACTGTCAGTTCTCTCCCATTCTAAGAAAGGAGACAACAGCTTTCAGGGAATATAAAAAAGTCATTTCAAATTTAGTTTTCATTGTGAAACATGGAAAATTTATCGGCCTGTCACTTCACTTCTAGCAAGTCCCACTGGACTGAAAGTAATAAATATATATACCTGGATATAAATTTATTTTCAGCTGAATTAATTGCAATAAATGAATCTATAGAATTATTCAGAAAATATTTTGAACATACCCTTGTTTTTTCTGAGTCTATCAGTTTCTTCCAAAATCTTAAATCCAGTCCTCTTCTTCATCCTTATAAACACTTTTGATGCCTTATTTGAGTGCTGATAGTCTCCATTCAAAATTTTGCAAAAACCGTACCTCTGATTTGGGTTCCTGGTTATGATGGCATCGCGGGTAACGATATTGCGGATGCCTTGGCAAAACAAGGAGCCTTCAACCATATAATTACCCCTGTAAACCAAATCCCCCTCTCTGTCATTTTTTCCCATCCTCAAAGATAGATTCTGCAATGTGGCACATTGCTAGTCAATCGAAGGGAGCCTCCTATGCCTCAATACAAAGGAATATCCCATCAAAACCGTGGTTTCAACAATTCTCCCATTTTTCCGACAACAAAAAAATTTCCTCACTTATTCGAAAGAGAATTGTACATTGTTCCGGTCTTTCTCATCTTATAATTAATTAATACAAAATTCACGTGCTTGACTCCACAGAATATACATTCTGTGGTCTAGAAGTGAGAACTTTAGATTACATATATTTTGGTTGTCCCTCTCTAGAAATTCCTCTTTTCTTTCAAGTCTTATCTAAAATTGCCTTACCTCTATTCAAAATCTCATCTCTTATAACTCGTTAGTGAACTCGACTCCAATCTTCAAAATGAATATATAAATTTACCTTTCCTTTCTTCACTATTTGTAATGATTGCCTAGAACACATTTGAAAGATAAACAACCAGTTGCCAGGAACATTTGGAAAAAAAAAACACAAATATCAAGTATTTTCATAACTATCTCAAAGATATACACATTGTCAGCTAGATGATAGAGGAAAAGCTTTCCGCATAAAACGGCAATTAATTATCTATCCCATTCTTAAAATGCCAGGGATCCCTCTTTTGGAGAGCGCAGTTAACATTAAACCGCACCCGGTTCAGTCACGCCGATGATGCACGACTTGACGCCGGATGCTATTCAATGGCTGAAGAATCTCACCATCCCTATGCACTATGCAGTATACATCAACAACACTATCATTTAAGGAAGGAAGAAAATTTGAACTTTAATGGTGCGATATTTTTGCTTATTTTTACTCGACCTGTGTACCTATTACATGTTCTTTTTTTTTTTACATTAGGTTCACACAGGAGACCCTGAGGGAAATTATTTTCCTATGTCATATTTGGGGATGCTGTGCGGTGGATATTTTAAGGAAAGAAAGGGAAGGAAGTTCCGGGAAGGAAAAGGGTATGAGGGTTGGGTAGGAAT
Organism: Limnephilus auricula; assembly: GCA_951813805.1. NCBI lineage: Eukaryota > Metazoa > Arthropoda > Insecta > Trichoptera > Limnephilidae > Limnephilus > Limnephilus auricula. Next base: position 39,488,671 of record OX638389.1, on the reverse strand, counting down.
CTGGGGTTCAGTGTGTCTAGATCATCCGCCGCCAAGACCCAGACAAACCTTACCCCATGAACCCGGGCACCCCTGCTAAGTCACCAAACGTATCGAACCACTCGGGGTGACCTATAGCAGAGGTGTTGGTTATTCAATAAATGGTTCCCGGGGCAGCGGTACCCATTACCGCCTCCCAAATTGAAGATGGTAGCTGTGTTGGATAGTACCTTTTTTTTCCGCCAGATTTCGCATGAGCGTTACGAGCTGCTATATCGAAATCATACTACTTTTCACAGAACTAATCTTTGGATGAGACAGACCAGACATACTGGTTTCTCCACCTAAAACAATTTCATTATACTTACAAATTTATTTTTTTAAACTATGCCAAAATCAGTGTTTTTTTTTTTAATATTATTTACTGATTACAATTGAAATAATGGCATTGATTGGAAGCTTAAAAGAAAAATCAAATATATTAATTTCTTCTATTTCTTAATTAACTATGTAAAAATATATCTATGTGTGAGGAATGTGGAGATCCGAAAAGAATTCAAGGCTGATGTGAGCGTAATAAGTAAGATTGAGAAAGGGACGCTTAGATGGTTTGGGCATGTTGAGCGAATGAATGAAGAAAGGAGTGTAAAGAGAATTTATGACGCGAATGTGAATGGTAGAAGAAGCCGCGGACGCCCAAGGAAGACGTGGCACGATCAAGTAAATCAGATACTCGAGTCGGGCCATGTCAAGAGTCAGAATAATAGAAGAGTATGTATGAGAAGATGTATGAATGTGAATGAGGCAACGAGTGTGTGCAAAGACCGAGTTGTTTGGTGGTCCATCCTCTCTGCCTACCCCTGCGGAGAAACGGCGTGATGGTTAGTTAGTTAGTTAGTTAACTATGCCAAAATTACTAGACATTTTGTTTTTGAAGTGTTTATTTCACATATTTTTATTTTTTATTTATCTGCTACCGGTTTCGACACATCCGTTTTGTAGCACTCCATTAATGTTCCATGTTATGTTGACTCCTCCTAATGTTCTACCACTGCCACAAAATCACCCATCCTACTACTCCCACCTAATAAAATGTAATCATTTCTGTACTAGTATAATTTTTTAGTTAGTTATAAGATTGCAAGTGAATGACACGGATGTGTCGAAACCGGTAGCAGATAAATAAAAATTATCTGAAAAAAAATTCTTCAAAAACAAAATACTTTAATTTCGCTTGGCCGCACATTATTTATCCCGGTGACCGCATATTCAATTGAATGTACTCTGAACTGTGAACCAAATATCAAAATCTACCCCCAATTTTACCATGTGTCATTTTAGGTCCGTGCGGGTTAATACTATCCACCTCCCATTCCGAACCATTGATTTTAATGAATCGCAACCTGGTGTTTGTCGTTAGGTTAACCAAAGAGATTGGCCATTTGTTTCAATTAAAAGATTTATTTACTAACTAAACTGTTTATAAAATTAGCTTTGACAATTTAATCGGAAAATTGTTTGAAATGATGCCATGAAAACAACACCGGGTAAAGGGGATAATAACTTAAAAAGGGGCCAATTAATTTGTTTGTTTATATTTTGTAATTATATAATAAGAGTAGCATAATACGTTATTTTTATACAATATTTGAATGCCGGAAAGGATATTCAAATGTTGAGACGTGAAAAAAATGGTTTGCTGTGAATCCTAATTTATCAATAATAACATCATTGATAATCCTCCAGCGATAAGCTGATTTTAAATTGTCCTTCTGTAAATTTAGTTAACGGTAACTTGTAATAACCCTGTGAAATAAATAACCAGCAATAATAAAAGTGCTCTATCATTTACAAACCCGTGAACCTATGCTAGGTACCGGCCCAGGTAAGTGCCGTAGAATCCATTCCGCTAAATTGGTGACCCCGACGTGATCGGGGGGAAGTTATGTAGGGACTGTAATTTGCACTTTTTAGCGATGCAAAGGATTCTGTCGCGAATGTTTGCATCGCTAAAAAGTGCAAATTACAGTTTCTACAATCCAAAATATTCAAATTTTTGTTTATATTTTGTAATTACTTAATAAGAGTAACATATCTCATAAAACATCATTTTTGTACAATGTTTGAATGCCGGTAAGGAAATCCTAATATTTAGACGTGAAAAAATTGGCTTGCTGTGAATTTTAATTTGTCGTTGTTATTATATAACCGAAATAATCAAATATTTCTTTATATTTCGTAAATAAAAATTAAGAGAAGTATAAAACTTTATTTGTATACAATGTTTTAATGCCGGTAAGTAAGTCCAAATGTTTAGAGGTGAAAAAACTGGCCTGCTATGAATCCTAATTTATCGTTAATATTATAGAAACAAAATAATCGAAACGATTAAAACGAGGGCCTCTGCCAACACAGGCTTGTCCTGGTGAGGTTGGAAATTAGATCAAAAACATTAAACTAACATGTGAAGAAACAATAAATAAATAGGTCACCCCAATTAGTTCACTACGTTTGGTTACTTAGCAGGGGTGCCCGGTTTTATGGGGTGAGGTATTCGCCCACTTACTGCGTAGCGGGCCGGGAGAGCCTCGTTGGGGGAGATCATTTGGCCTCTCCATCACGGATCTCTGATCCATCGCATTCCACTAAATGGAAGGATTGATTTATACGTCCGTCACTCTTTATTAAAAATCCTGTCGTACGATTTGGATATTAACCATTTGGCTGTAACTTTGTGTAATTTTGTATTCAAAGGACTGTTGAAATGAGTGTATGTAATGAAACCACTTCAATTGGAGAACATATGCACTTACAGGTAAAGAGGAGAGTACAAAGATGATTTACTGCGGAACACTTTCTTCTGTCGAGCTGGTTTATATTACACTGTTTTTCCGGCAGAAAGCAAATTACGGAATATTGATGCGGAGATGTTAATGCGGTGAGGATCATATTTTTTTTATAATGAATAACACCTCACAAGAGTCCCAACTACTCCCGACTGGAGCCAGTGAGACTATGGCATTTCCAATTGGGGTATGTTATGAGGCTGAAGGTATAAGTGGGGAAGGGAAAGAGACGAGGAAGAGGAAGGTGGGGAAGTACCTGGCTATTCAGATCTAGTCACTAAACACGGCTAAAGCCATTTCAAGCAACGTTTGAATTATGAATGGTGGTCTTACACCGGGGCGATACTAAGAGTACCTTCCACTCTGGAACGTGCAGCAAATATACTAATATATTATTTTAAATAATTGATTGTGAAATAACACAAATCAATTAAATAAAATGTATTTGCGCACGTCGGGTTCGTACCCGCGACCTTCGGAATGGGAGTCAAACGCCCTACCGCTGCCGATCGTCTTGATGAATGAATGTAGGTAATAATACGGGCATTTGCCTAGCTTGGTAGTCGAAAAGCCATGTAAAACAAACCTGTAACAAACAAATTGAATAAATAAAATAAAAATAATAAAAAAATAACAGGTCTAGAAAGGAGCAGGTAGGATAGAAAAACAACATTTCATGGTGTATACGAGTATATATATATATATATGCGCGTAGGTGAGTGTAGGTGTGTATTGTGTAAAGAACCAACCACCATTTGGATATTCAGCACTATTTGGGTGCGTTTTGTGTGCTCTGTGTAGTGTTTACTCATTTGGTCCAATACTCAATGACCAATAAATGGTCTGGACAAACCGAGGGAAATTCTCCTCTCCGATGGTAAATAATATTATGGCACCTTGCGAAAGGGTTGTTTTGTTTTCAGCGCGCGGGAACTGGGGGAATGTGCTATCATTGGGATGTTTTATATCGACCATTAAATAAATGTCTAGTAGTAAATATGCTTCCAATATATTACACGTAATATCGATTTTTAATAATAAATGTAATTAATTCGCAATACTTAGTGTATAAAGTCAAAAACTATCGATTTTTTGTTAACTAACATTTGTTGTTTAATTTATCCAGATGGTCATGTTTTATTAAGGACCAGTTGTTTCGGAAAATTTGACGTTAGATTTTCCTTCAAATCGTCAATCACCGCAAAATTGGGTTGTTTCAACCTCCGTCAGACGAAATTTCAACGAAAATTCCATACAAATGTGATTGGACATCACCTTAATGTGATCAGCCGAGTTCGAACCATTAAGCTTGAATGGCGCATGCGCAGACGTCAATATTGTGATCTGACAGGTTGGTATTTGCGCGGCATCAGCATTATTTGATTATTTCCCGCCGACTCCCGAGTTGATTTCAGTGATTGAAAAATCATAATCTGTTATTTTTACCTCCAAATATTACAATAAAATATAATGGCAAGTTCTAGTACGTCCAGTTCTTCTGATGAAGACATTTTAATAATGCAATATGCATTGCAAAGAAGGGCGAAAAGGTTTAATCTGCGTAGGGAGCAGCTTTTATGGGATGATACAGAATTCTTCGCACGATTCCGAATGTCCAAAAGCGTAGTAAAAACCTTAGTTGACTTGATTAAAAACGACATAAAGTCATTAACAAACCGGTAACTAATTATATTTAAATACAATTACATTGAGTTTCAATTTTCTTTAGAAATCTAGCTAGTATTAAATCCATACGATCTCTTTCAGAAATCATGCAGTCAGCCCGATAGAGCAAACTTTGCTTGCGCTACGCTTTTATGCAACAGGATCGATGCAGCGTTCCGTGGGAGACATATCAGGGCTCGATAAGTCCACAGTTTCGAGAATTATTTGGAAAGTGACAAAGGCAATAGCGAAACTTCGAGCAAATTATATATTTATGCCACGAACCCCAGAAGAAATTACATCAACAGTGACAGCATTTTATAAGACTGCGCGATTTCCTAAAGTCATCGGCGCTATAGATTGTACACATGTGCCTATTCAATCTCCAGGTGGCAACAATGCCGAATATTACAGAAACCGAAAAGATTATTTTTCTTTCAATGTGCAAGTGGTGGTAAACGCTAACATGCTGATCACAAATATTGTAGCGAGGTGGCCGGGAGGTACTCACGATAGCCATATTTTCAATAGCAGCAGCATAAAAGGAAGGTTGGAATCGGGCGAGTTTGGAGATAAAGTAATTGTTGGAGACGGTGGTTATGGAATAAAGCCATACTTATTAACACCCCTAAGGAATCCCGTTTCACGAGAACAAAATTTATACAATGAAAGCCAGATCAGGACCCGAAATGTTGTTGAAAGAACTTTTGGAGTTATCAAAAGACGGTTTCCAGTTCTTTCTTCTAAAATTAAAATGCGGGTAGGCAGGGTACAAGGAATTATTGTAGCTACTGCCGTTCTACATAATATTTGTAGGCTAAACAATGAAGATCAGCCACCTGTCTTCATAGAAGCATTGGAAGAAGTTAATGATGTACTGGTGGTGCAAGCGCCAACCATTAACAGGGGAGATGACCGTGTTCGTCAAACTCTGATTACCTTTTATTTTGCTAGATTGTTAGACGAATAGATAGTAAAATCCCGCCCATACACAGTTACCTTGCCTTCCTCTGTACCATTAACCTTACCTTCCTCTGTACCATTAACCTTACCTTCCTCTGTACCATTAACCCTACCTCCTTCTGTACCATTAACCCCGTTAACATAAACCGAGTGCTGTAAAATCCTACACATTGCAGACCGTTGCATTACTTCAGCCAACTATACTTTTCTGCGAAGGGCGTTCTTTACAGCAGTCGGTTTACGTGGATTCCTTACCAAGGCATGTGATGATGGGCTAAAACTCAGCACTTTCTGCAACATCTGCCACCTGGAGATAACATGTGTACAATCTACCTCTTGGTACAAGAGAAGAGATAATAAAAGCCATTTGATTTCAAAATAATATTTATTTAAAACAAAATAATCAACATATCAATCAATCTCTATTTATTTATAACGATTTTTAATTTAATGTTTTACAAAGCTAGTAAATTACTTTGTTTATGATATAAATAGTATTAGAAATGTTTTCAACAACTAACTGTTAATAACAGATCTAGATAGAGCCTAAGAATTCATAATAAAATGTACAGCACCCTTGAGTTGGTTTCTCACAAAAACGGTGCTCTACAAACTATCCAATTATTATTATTAGCTGACATTATATTTAATATTCATTGGTTCATTATTGAATGTGAATTACCTGACTGCAACTGCAACTGCTTTCTTCTACCTAATTATTACCTCATACTAATAAAATGCCAACATGTATTATATTATTTTATTTTATTTACACCCTTGGTGCTTTTTTTAAGAGGAACAAAATAATATAACAAGTTAAAGGAAATTATATAAGTACATTAAATAGCAAACAATCAACAAAAAATTGAAGTGCTTATAATATATTACATATGGTAAATATTTACTATTCCTTTAGTGAAATGATATGTTAAAAATTTCAAAAAAATTAATATGGAATAAATGGAAATTTCGACAACAGTGAATTTATTTGTATGCTATGTAGCCTTTGGACTGGGGAAAGAATAAAATAGTTTGTTTTCGATGAATTAACAAAGAACAACTCTGGAACGTCAACTAATATGCATAAAAAAGGAAATAGATACATACAAATATGCATAGAGTATTTCCATGTCTAGTTTATAATAAATTAATATACTACCACCACAGTAAGCAGAAGATGTTGCTTGAGTCGTAATGGAGGCCTTAGCCAGCCGAGGAATCGAATACGCGACGCCCGGTTGGGACCCAAACACAATGCCCACTCAGCCACTGACCGGTCGAAAATACATACTTGTGGTGTGTGATTATTTATTTTTTATTAACACCCTGAAAAAAGTCAAATAACAGCATAATACTCTCTCGGAAGAGAGAGTAATTAACAACAGAAATACATACTCATATGATGGGTAAGAAACAATAAAGAATATAATATACACTAGCCGCTAGACTATTATAAATAAACTTAGTTAATTTTGTGCAAATGCATTCACCAACCTTGTTCTAACAATAATTAACAAGCGTTTATTAATTACAATAAAGATTATACACCACACAAAAGTCACAAAGTATTAAAAATATATATAGCATAAAAACCCAGATGTGACATGTATAATATTGCATAACATGCATATTTATTAAGTAACAGATTACAAAAAATGTGGCCTTACTGGAGTATCCCGTTGCACGTCCACCTTGTACTTTTTAGTTAGCAAATCATCTCAGATTTAAATGTTTTTTAATAGGTAATAATATCAATTTTTAGCAAGAAAATACTTAATAAGAATTTGCAAATGTGCACATGAAAAAGACAAAAATTATTGAAAATAACATTAATATATTACAGAATTTAAAGGGATGTTGTCGAAGATGAACAGAAAGGAACAGCAAATCTCTGTTTAGTTTTAGCATGTGTAGTCTCAATAACCCAAATCTTTACATATTTAAAAAAATCTGATTGGTAAACCTATAACATGCCCATATTATTAGTTACTATGCAAAAATATATATATTATTTCTTGTTGGTTTAAATGCACATTTATGGTTCGCAATTATTGTTTATTAATGCCCTGAATTAAGTTAATAGATATAAACAACAGCTTTAATTGCACGCGTTGACAATGGAAAGTGAGCGATTGGATAGATTTTAGTTACAATTTAGTTATGTATTTTAAAAACTTTTTTGGAAAAATTTTTGAACATAATATAAGATAATAAAAGATATTATATGCCAAAAGTTACAGAATAGCACTAAAAAATATATGCATTAAATATAGGAATGGGAAATATAAATACAGATACGAGTAACATGCATAATATAGTGTAAAAAACAAATATACATTTAAAAAAAAAAAGCTTAAATGACCCTAGTCCCTTCCTTCCAATAATTTTATTTCTAAACGCAGTTTTTTAATTCTAAGTATTCTCTCTTTTTTTTCCAGCTGATTGTTTTTTATTAGTGATTCGTGCAATTCATTCTTTCTTTTTCTATCCAATTGCTCACTTTCTATTGTCAACTCATGCAATTCAAGCTGTTGTTGGATTCTTTCATCAATTTCATTTTTTTGTTTTAGTAAAATTTCTGTTTTGAGAGCATCCAGTTTCTCCCTTTCGTTGTCCTTTGACTGCCGCTGAACTAATTTCGCACTACACAGTTCGTCAATTTTATTCCTCAGGGCCTTTGGTGTCACTGTGTAATTTTTTGATGTTAAACCTTGAGAATAATTATATAAACTTACTATCGTTCTTACACATTCATAAAACAATGTATTCCAAATTGAGTTAAGTCAAGCAATAAAATTCGCTTACATTTCAGAGGGCGGGAAATAGGTTTTCGGATTGAGGTTTCTGGAGCGCTGCTATCAAAAGGATTGGTTTTGAGAGCTTTATCAACATAAAAATACATTAATTAATCAGATAATTATCTTGAATCAAGCAATAATAATGTAAAATAGAAATATAAAATACAGATTGTTTGAAAACTTGTTCGCTTACATTTTAAAGGAGAGGAAACAGGTTTATAGGAGATTTCTGGGATGCTCTGGTAGAAAGGGTTGGTGGAAGCTTTAACAACATAAAAATACATTAATTAATCAGGTTATTATCTTAAATAAAGCAACAATAAAGTAAAATAATTGTTTCGCACTACACTTTCATTGAACTTTTTGAAAACATTTGAAAAATTCGCTTACATTTCAAAGGAGAGGAAACAGGTTTGCGGATTGTTGGTTTTAGGACACTCCAGTCAAAGGGGTAGGAGTTGGAAGCTTAAAAAACATAAAAATGCGTTAATTTCAGATTACCTCAAATGGAGAACCGATATACAACAAGGAATCATTGTAGGATCTTACATGTACTCGGAACACTGCCATCATAACCATGATACACCCCGGCTGTGGCGATGGTAGTGGCGCTGATCATACTCCCACCTGCCTCCGCCACCGGCTCCTGCAGCACCAAAGTTTCGACATCATCGTCAAACACGCTGGGGAGACCGTCAATTGACGTGGCCATTATGCTCCGCATAAAGGTGGTCTCCTCCTTTACTGGTGCTGCTGGAGGTCCGCCGCCAGTCTTTCTCCTCTCTTGTATTTCTCTGCTACCGTCCTTTAAGCATTATTAAAAGTCAATAGACAAACATATTCATCCTACATGAATTAAATAAAGTGTCAGGGCAACCAATTAAAAAATATAAAATCAATGTAAAAGTTCATTTAACGGAAAATTAATAACAAAAGAAAAACATTCTCACCTGTCTTGCCCGACGCTTCATATTATCAAACCGTGCTCGGAGCTGCTTCACAGACCGGTAGAAAGAGCTATCACAATTAAATTCACCAGCCAAAGCGTCCCATGTCGCTTCCCTCTGTTTGGAGCTGACTGCGTCGGTCTTTTTGTTGGCAAGGATATAGCTATATTTCCTCACCAATAATTCAAACCGATCACACTCAGCTGCAGAAAAATTGCATCGTTTTCTGAAAACAAATAAGAGTTCGTAACAAAAAATCTCAGATATGAACTTATATGCATGTGAAGCATACTTTTATGATCAAGATGCACACATTCGTCCTCGTGTTTCTTTAGAATACATCATTATTTACATAGTGATATATTTTTGCACTTGAAAACACCGTAATGGTTCCTAAAGTCTTTGAGGTGACAGAACAAACGGTTTTTTCCGCCATTGTTCGAGAGCGGAAAGGAATATTCTGGAAATAATGTTCTACCCGCCTGATTTCAATATGATTATTAAAAACGGTGGGTAAAGTTTACTGCAGATAAGAATATAAGTATTCTCCATTAAAATGTTTTCGTAATGATCGTTTATGTCTGAAAAACAAAATTCTACATAATATTGTGAAAACACATAATGCTTACCAACGCCAAAATACGGCTACAACAATGGATTTTATTATTTATGCATACTTATTTTGGCAAATAGAGATAATAGTGTATAATTTACAATACTTACGGTACGTTGGGATTCATTGTTTTTAGAAAATTGAGAAGCGAAAACTGAATTATGACAAGCCACAAGCAAGGTTGGCGTGGGTTGGCGCGAAATCTAATGACATTTCTGACAAAAATACGTAGTGTTGCCATCATAAAAATATCTCGGTCTTCGAAATAAAGAATTCTCCGGAATAAATGCACGATTCGGCGGGGAACACTCAGTGAAATTTTCAACGTTGATTGGTGTGTGATCGGAGTTGAAACAACCCATTTGGTATTTGAAATGATGGAAGACGTGATTGCCAATCTAGTTTGAAGTGAATTAAAAGAATATTTTCATTATTTGAAACAACTGGTCCTAAGAGTGTTTTACCAGAGAATATCGGAAATTAGTCATTTTTAAATGAAATTCTAGACGTATTGACTCTTTTTCACAAAAAAACATAAATTAATTATGAAAGATTGTTATTTTATCTGGCAAAAATCCTTAGTTTTTCTATTTATTTCAGGTCTTACAAACTAAAATATTTCAAATTTTTTTAGACACTAATTTTGTTTAGACATTATTGAAAAATTATAAATTATTTTAATCAAAAATTAATTTTAAGAAGTATATAATTTTCATTCATTTACAATCTCCCGTTTGATCATTTAACTATATTTTGACTATATTTTTCTTTAAATTTAAAACTAATATCGTTTAGCTTCATGGTTGTAAAAACATCCGCGCGCAGCGCCCTTAACAAAGACGGAATAATGGATTGCTGGATATTACCTCGTAAAATATATATTTTTTTAAAATATGACCATTTGGATAAAGTAAACAAAAAATGCTGTATTATCAACAAAAAATATAGCATTAATTGTTTAATTTATCCAAATTTATAACAATTTAAACAACATTTGAATTGCGATGCAATTGAGTTACTTCACTTTTTTTACATCAACTTCACACCGGAGGCACTGAGGAAAATAATTTCCCTCAGGGCCTATGTGATCTTAGGGGATGCTATGTGGAGGATATTTTTGTAGAAATGAAGGAGTGAACCTGGGTCTTGAAGAGACCCATGGTGTAGGATGGATGATGGAAATAAATAATGAGGCCAAAAAATCGTTCCACAGTCGAGCTGTGGAACGATCGAACGACCCAATCTCATGTGACAAATCTCAACTAAATAAAACTGTCGGACGCGCATTTGGCATTGTGCACCAATGCTGAAGGTATCAACGATCCTAGATCCTCGAAGCATCTTCCATTGAAATACCAGTAGCACAATGAAAGCTTTCACAATCGACGCCTGTGCTCTAAGATTTATTAAGATAGGAGAATCTATTAAATGACCGTTAGTTACTGCAGAGAGTTGAAAGTTTTTCAGGTATTTTTGGGCTCCAGAACAGAGGTGGCTGCCAAATTCAACTGTTATATACCAATAATTCCTACAACATGGGTCTCTTCAAGACCCATGTTCTCTCATTCCTCTCCTCAAAAAGACCCTCCACGCAGCATCTTCAAAGATGACATAGGCCCCGAGGGAAATTATAATAATAATTAGATAATTTGTAGGGCGCCGTTTTTGTGAGAAATCACCTCAAGGGCGCTGTACAATTTATAATATAATTCTTAGGCTATATTTAAGTTTATTATTTACAATTGTATACAGAAACATACTTAACTGGTCGGTCACTTCCGATAAACACACTTTAATTAGAAAGTTTATGCTTGGAGAGGATACAAATTTACACGCGCAGGACATTATATTGAAAACACTGGACGTTGCATGATTTTACATTTACTGCCCCTCATCACTGTTGGTATTCACTTATGAGTAGATTAATGCCAAAGGTGAGTTAATATTTATTTTGAAAGACTTGAGAATTTAATGACTAAAATTTTCATCAAGTGACCGTTATAAAAGCTTACAAATAAGAATTAGCTCATATTTTTCACAATTAGTTATTTACAATGTCGCGGGCTGTGAATGTGAAAATATAAAAAAAAAATTAAAAAGTAGGGGATTCGTGGGTTAGCCAAATTGACATTACTTTAAAAAAATCTGAACATCATTTTAAAATTTAACTTACATAGTCTAACTATGATTTTGAAATTAATTACTGTTACCTACGAGTAGCAGCTACATAAAAGCCTGTTCTGTTTGCTTGTCAAATCTACGTCATGACATCTTAATTAAGTAAAGTCAAGTCAAGTTAATAGGGAGCACTTAACTGGGGTAAAGTGCACTCACGTTTAGATGAATGCAGTGTTTATCAAAGCTTGGGACGAATTATTTCAAGTTCCAAACAATTTGGATGAACAACCCATCAAGGCAACATTCTCAAAGCAACAAGTACAATTTGCCTGAATTATAACTTCGTACATTAATTGTTGGGAGCGGGCATATTTTGTGAACAGTGCACAGTTGTAAATTAAACAATAATTATTGTACGTCGCCTAAAAATAATATTACAATACACAAGAAATGTTAAGTTTTTGTTATAAAAGTTATCAGTTTGGTGTGCATTTTTGGAATATTTATTTAAAGATACTTATATTTTTCAACTAGCGGGTTCAAGAAAGTATGTTTCTAAATTTCTCTTCTTTAATAAATTAAAACCAAAATTTGCTTTGAATTCATAAGTTTTTAAGTATATTCTAAATAATTTCCTACTAAATTAAATATCATACTTTACATGTAACTAGCTGACCCAGCAAACTTCGTACCGCCTCAAAATCAATAAATGTTGTGTTTAATTTATTAGCTGAAATAAATTAAGTTTTTATTAAGTTAAAATAAATAGGTACCTACTCTAAGTTCAAAAAATGAAATTGAGCTGTTGACTAAGCACGAAATGTTCGGCACACTACACCATTGACAGTTCGAATTGATTCAAATTATGTCGACCAACGCACATTATTTGAAAAGCCATTCCATACAAAATAATTTTTAAAAAATTATTTTCTTCATAATTATTTTTCCCGTGATTTTTTCCGATATTTTAATAGTTATTCTGTTAACCGGGACGGAGACAAATCCAACAAATCAAAGATCATGAAAATCGGTTCAGCCGTTCTTGAGTTATAAATGGTGTCACCAACCCGACTTAGTTTTATATAGTTTTTTTCCTGTTTAATCACAGGAGACCACATTTGTCCCAGCTCACATAGGTCTCACAGAAATCGTTGTTTCTCCCTTACTATCATAGTCAGAAATGTGATCTAAACGGTATTGGAAACAGAATACAACAAACTATATATTCAAATCTAAAAGAAAACCACAAAAAAATTAAAATTTACCCCTTTCTGAAACCAAAGTTTCCGACAGCAATTTGAAAAAAAATTATGGAACTTTGTAAATTTTTTAAGAATTTTTTTTACATGAAACGAAAAAAAGTGAGGTGACAGAAAGGTTTATAATTCATTTATCTAATGAAACCATTATGCGTTTTATTTTTTTTTTCATTATCAGTAATTTTAGTTAGAAAAAAAAGTAAAGTGAGCCATTTTGAACACTTTTTTAAGTTTTCGCAAAAAAAAAATATATTTAAAAAAATACATAGTAATTTTTAATATAGAAATTTGAAAGCCTATTTCATCACCTTTCGAAAACAGTTTTTAGTTTTCGAATACGTTAACATTTATTTGGATTTTATTGCAAAGCGGGAATATTTTTAGCCTCTGACGAAAGACGCCAATTTTTTTAAGGGTTAAGAGATATATTTTGGTTTTTCAAAAACATCTCATAAAGGTCTCACAGAAATCGTTGTGGCTCCCTTACTATGGGTAGAAATATGGTTTAGACGTCGTCAGAAAAAGAAAAAACTACGCATTTTTTTCAAATCTGAAAGTTAACCACAAGGAATTTAAAATATACACCTTTATGATACCAAACTTTCCGATTGCATTTTGAAAAAAAAAAGTGAAACTTTGGGAATTTTGTATTAATTATTTTTATATGTATTGGCAAAAAGTGAGTTGACGAAAACGTTTATAATACATTTGCCTAATAAAATATGTTTTTATTTTTCTTCGACATCAGATATTGGTTTATCATAAATTTTAAATTTAAAAAATTAAATGTTTATTTTGAATTACAAAATTTTAAAGCATATTTCATCTACTTTCAAAAACAGTTTGTAGTTTTGGGATGCATTCAAAAATGTTACATTTATTTGAATTTTATTTTACTTTTGGAAAATATGGACCAGATGTCTGAGGCGTTATTTTTTTTCTATTTTTTTTGTCCTATCTTCTGGCAGGTAGGTATCACAATATTACAAAAATCGAATATAAAAATTTTAAAAAATACGATGATTTCATATTTGAGAAAAGAATCATTACTAAACCAATTAATACTTATATTTTATTCTAGGATTTGTGGAGGATAGTTCAATCCTACACCTCCCATATAGTTGAATAAACGGCCACCCTGTTGAACCGGAAACGGAGAGTACAAACAAAATACAGACAAACAACGTAAAAAACAGTTTAGTTTAAATATGACTTCGCTGCGCAGCTCAGTCATCTAAGAGTAAATGTTTAAAAGTCACGCAGTCAAAAAAAAAAAATTGTATTGTTGAAGTTAAATTTCTACAGTTCTAACGAGTGGGAAAAGATCGCAGTTATTTTGCTTTTATATTATGCTTTAGATCAAGCACCATAAAGTTTATTTTCGAGAATCTGCACTAGAACCGAAAATCCTCAGTTTTCCGGAAAAACTACTCACAGTTTGAATTTATGGATAGATGAGAAAAACGTGAAACGCAAATGCCAAACCTGAGATATTAGGCACTTCATCATCCTGGCCTATTCCTCGTGGCGGACATCCCACACGGCCTTAGAACTTTGGCTTGCAGCACAGAATAGGAAAGATTTTTCTGAAATAAATGTTTTCTGGGATATGTTCCTAGCTAGCTTACTCTCCAATGGGAGATGAATGACTGATGTAGGGACAAAGGTTCAAATGTTTTAGAGGAGTACCAAACCTGAATTTTGTTTGTTGGGCCAAATAATACTACTAAGCTTAGGTGAACCACACATATAAAAAAATAAAACTGTAATGTCTCTTTCTCTGTAATCTAAAGTAATGTAAAGTGTTTAGTATTTGTATAGGATCTTTTCTCAGGTGTTTGATTAAAAGACTTTGGTTCTTTGAAATCGTAGTGACTGTTTATTATTTGACAATACAATACACATTTGGTTTAAGAGGACATACGTCCTTATTAATTAACTAGCTAGGTTTTGTCTGTAGAGCTCTTGCAAAGGGAATAACTTGACTGTTTAAGATGGGTTATTCTCGGCACACGTCGTAACCGACACGAGCATAGCATAAACAACAGAACAATGATTGGATCATAACTAATTTCCGATATGTTACAAAAAATGAAGAGCTTATTCAAAATATTTTATAACCTTATAAATAAACGAGGAACTAGTGTCATTGATCCCCGCGGCACCGGTGCACAGTCGGGAAAAACGCCAAACGCGCGCCCAACATATGTACACGGTTGACATTTGTCAAGTGAGAACGGGTCGCTTCTACGACTCGTTCTTGAGTTCAACACATCTCAACGCCTCTGTGTTTCCTCTATCTTACAACATGGGTCTCTTCAATATCCATGTTTACTCCTTCCTCTCCTCAAGAAGACCCTCCACACAGCATCTTGAAAGATGACATGGGAACTGAGGGAAGATATTACTGTTATTTTCACCGGTAATTCGGTGTCCAAAAATGCAATAATAATAATAATGTGAAACCGCGAGAATAATCTGATTTTGGACGAATTCATTCAAAATGTCCTCGCTCTATCGCTCTCCACTAAAAACGCGCTTATGTGTGTCTTTTGCACTCACCCTACACTTATTGAAATCAGGTCAATTGCATTTGATCTTCCGATAAATGTGCGGAAAATATACCGGTTGGAAATCATTGCGAAAATAAATTCCTATTACGGTAATGCGTACGGCACTTTTCAAGGAATAAATCAAAACCTCCGATTCCGAGGTCTAATAATAATAATAATTGGATACTTTGTAGAGTGCCGTTTTTGTGAGAAATCACCTCAAGGGCGCTGTACATCTTATTATGACTTCTTAGGCTCTACCTAGAACTATTATTTACAAATAGATACAGAAAACATACTAATCTGGCAGGTGACTTCCGATAAACACACTTTAATTAGAAAGTTTATGCTTGGAGGAGATACGACTTTGCACGCGAAGGATACTATATTAAAACATTGGACATTGTATAATTTTACATTTGCTACATTATGACTTTTCATATTACATTTATAAGAAGATTACTGACAAAAATGGAGTTAATAAATTTAAGTTTTTTCAAGAAAATTGAAAAGACTTGAAAATGTAGGACTCATTAGGAGTGGAGAATCCGAATGAAATTAGATGTACAAACGTTTAATTTAACTCTCCGAGGCCAACTTACAACATTCGCTAATTAATAATAATACTAAGAAAGTTATCATTTCACAAAATATAATACAAATGTGATAAAATTACAAAAACTTTTTTTTTCCTTTTTATATATATATAAATACCGAATTCCAAAACGTAGAAAGCTGAAAACTTAATTTTGGTCCACAAAAACTCTTCAATTGGGCCGCAGGTTGGGCATGCCTGATTTATAGACTACTTGAGGTGTGTCAAAGCAAAGGCAGCAATCTCCATTTCGGCCAGATTGCTGTGTTTCCTTTTGAAATGACATGGATATTGCTGTCTTTGCTTTTACGTACAATATTACATACAAATATTGTATGTAAGACACATGTACACAATATTTGTATGTAATATTGTACGTAAAAGCAAAGACAGCAATCTCCATTTCATTTCAAAAGCAAACATAGCAATCTGGCTGAAATGGAGATTGCTGCCTTTGCTTTGACACACCTCACTTGTTCTTTTAATAATTTCCATGACAGATTGGAAAACGTTGGCTTGGAAAATAAACCTAATCGAATTTGTAAGGATTTTGTCGCAAACAGAACATGATTTGAAGATATTTAAAAAAAAAAGTTATTTAAAATCGAAAAGTTCGCATTGCTTAAAATGGTTACAAATTTATAAAGAAACCATTTTAAATAGCTCTGAAGTTGACAAGAACTAATCAACCTGCCCCATGCTTTTCTCCCCTTTAGTCGTTTTCAGAAACCTTACTACATATCACCATACGGTATTTTTATTTTTTTTAAATATACGCACCGAGAAAAATGTTATTCGGTTAAAAACGGGACTGAAGTTCTTCCGAAGAAAAGGGTTTCAATGTTTATTGACGGAAAATTGTAAGAATAATTTGTTGATATACGTAATTTCATACGTGTACCAACAAATTATTCTTACATTTTCTCGTCAATATACATTGTAACACTGTTAATTTGTTCGTAAGAACTTCAGTCCCGTTTTCAACAGTTTTTACGAATAAAATGATTGTATTTTAGAATAACATTTTTCTCCGTGCACCTCATTATTTAATTCTTCAACAATCGCATATTCACTTTGTGGCGTGATTTTAATTATGTTTAGATAAATCAACTTGTATACACCAATTATTAAATCAAAATTATAAACATGTTAGGATAAAATTAAATTTAACAAAGATAACAAAAGATAAACAGCTTTAGACAAATAAGTACCTATAGACAAAAACATGACAAAGAGTGGTGATTCATTAGTTAAATAAAAAATATTTCTTTTTTTTTTTCGTTTTATATAATTGATTTTTACGATGATTTTAGGATTCACTCAAAAATAGAAAAGAGACTTTTTAATAATGCACTTTGTTTTTTATCGAACAAGTATAAAATTTTATTGACACCGAAATAATACAACCCAAGGAATTCAATTTCCCCCGAAAGGAACTGATAGTTATGTGTTTCTTTCTAGACGGTTTGATGCAGAAGAGACCAATAATTAGTTTTGCAAACAATATATTAATTTCAGTTTCGTTGGAGGGAATACAAGGAGCCTGCCATCTATCTTAATAATGTCAAACTATGTATTCAAACTCTTTAGTTAAGTTCGATAAGTAAAATTTGGTTTGAATCTTCATTTAATTTCTGACACCCACTATTTTATGTTTTTTGTCCATAGATAATGTCTATACCTGTTTACCTTTTGTTAATTTTAATTTTATCGGTTTATTGGTTTCGAAACATATTAATACTTTTGATTAAATAATTGGTGAATAGAAAGTTATTTGATTTGAGTTAATTATTATTTATTATTATTTTTTAATTGATAAACTAATGTTTAAGACAAGATTTTTTATGCATAGCACAAAGGGTAACAATTATTATAAGCAATATTTATTAGCCTGAAACACTCATCAATATTGAAAGAATCTTCCGAAAAAAGATACATATCGCCGACGGGACTCGAACCCGCACCCTTTTGATTGCCGGTCAAGTGCTCTACCATTAAGCTACGGCGGGTTACCTCCTACCCGCAAAATGATTAATATCAGCAGTAATTGTTGAATGAAACACTAGGTATATATTGAAATATTTGGCGGGTAGGAGGTAACCCGCCGTAGCTTAATGGTAGAGCACTTGACCGGCAATCAAAAGGGTGCGGGTTCGAGTCCCGTCGGCGATATGTATCTTTTCTCGGAAGATTCTTTCAATATTGATGAGTGTTTCAGGCTAATAATTATTGCTTATAACATAAGGTTTTATTTCTTGTAGTTTATTATTATTATTATTAAAATATTCAACAAACAAAACCTGCCTCAAATAGAAATTCTGTGAAAAAGAATTTACCAACATGAAACTGAACAGTGAACAAACGTGATATTCAACTCATCGTTGTTTTTTTACGATTGCCCCGATTTTAGAACCAACAGCTTTTAGTCGGTATTTTTGCATTCAAAACTTATTTTTTCCAAACTCCGATAATGAATAAAACAGTATTGCATTTTTTCTACTTAGAATTTTAGAGCATCGAGTCATCCAGGAGTTCTTTGGTCTTCCTCTGGATGACTGTCGATGAAGCTCCATAGACATTGCCTGCTTCACTGTGTGGTCTGGTGGTCTCCGTTTTATGTGACCATACCATCTCAACTGTCGTTAATAATTATTGCTTATAATAATAATAACTATTTGATTTAAAAGAACTATTTAGTTCTGTTAAGTGGTAGCTACTATGATAGTGCTGTTTTGCCTTCATGGACACTAACTATCAAATAGTTTGAAAGAGGTAGGATTTTTTTTATAAATTAACATAGTTTTGTATTAAAATATACGTTTAATAAAATTCGAAAAGGACAAAAAATTTTGCATACTTTTAACATGTTTAATTTTTAGCTAGTTATTAATAAATATAATTTTTATTCACCAGATTTACAGGAACGGGTTTAGTTTTTCCCATAGGAAAACCTAAACCCTTTCATACAATTTTCCATATAAATGATCATCTAGTAAATCCACGTGATGCAAGTGTATTATATAAGTATAATTAATACACAACAATACAAGAACAACACGTTAATCTACCAAACTATTAAATGGGAATATAATTCACCGTCTCCAGATATTTTCATATCAGAGGGTTCGGCTCTGTGGAATTCCTAATTTGACCGATAAATCCTACTGATCCCTCAATATAAATATTTAAAAAATCTTTCGTAATTCTACATGTATTTAAAATGACTGATTTTTGCATTTTTATATACAAATTCTTTGACAAATCTAATATGCCTAAATTTTTAATAAGAGAGCTAGGTATAATGCCAGTAGCCGAAATAACAAAAGGTAATATTTTTATAGTCTGAGAATGCCAAATTCTTTTAATTTCATTTCCTAAATCTGTATACTTTCTTATTTTTTCAGAAACAGATTTTTGAATATTACAGGAATTTGGAATAGCTACATCAATAATATAAGTTATTTTTTTAATTTTGTCATGTAAAACTATATCAGGTCTATTATGACCAATTGGTCTGTCTGTTAGTATAGTTTTATCTATTATGACCAATTGGTGAATATATTGAAATATTTGGCGGGTAGGAGGTAACCCGCCGTAGCTTAATGGTAGAGCACTTGACCGGCAATCAAAAGGGTGCGGGTTCGAGTCCCGTCGGCGATATGTATCTTTTCTCGGAAGATTCTTTCAATATTGATGAGTGTTTCAGGCTAATAATTATTGCTTATAACATAAGGTTTTATTTCTTGTAGTTTATTATTATTATTATTAAAATATTCAACAAACAAAACCTGCCTCAAATAGAAATTCTGTGAAAAAGAATTTACCAACATGAAACTGAACAGTGAACAAACGTGATATTCAACTCATCGTTGTTTTTTTACGATTGCCCCGATTTTAGAACCAACAGCTTTTAGTCGGTATTTTTGCATTCAAAACTTATTTTTTCCAAACTCCGATAATGAATAAAACAGTATTGCATTTTTCGTAACTTACCACCAGCAATGCAGTTATGATTTCAGTATGTTCAATGAATTTAGTAGAGAAATTTTGCGAATAAACAAAGTTTAACGCTGCACATAATTTTTAGTATCTATCG
The DNA here is from genome assembly GCA_951813805.1 of Limnephilus auricula. Taxonomy (NCBI): domain Eukaryota; kingdom Metazoa; phylum Arthropoda; class Insecta; order Trichoptera; family Limnephilidae; genus Limnephilus; species Limnephilus auricula. The sequence goes on along the minus strand of OX638389.1, from coordinate 39,468,240 downwards.
GTTATATCGAATGCATGGTTCGGAGTAAGTAATATTTTGGCGGTGCAATCTGGGTAATTTGGGTTAAAATTTAATTACACAAGTTTCTCCATAACTAAAATTTGCGGCGCCTTGCAATCAGCACCCTTAAAGCAGGAACCGCCTCCAACCACTGATCTATCTCACTATTTTTACATTTGTAAGTAGTTGTAACAGTTGCTATGCAAAGCGATTGACCAGCGGCTAAGAATAAAAGATTTAAAATGCTTGCAACTGTACAGGGAGGTTCCAATGATATAGATCGATTATTCCCCGTATCAAATTTTTAAAATTAAAAATTTAATATCGATTTATTTCATTAAAAACTTGCTATAATATATACCTACATTCAAGTAAGCAATAAAAATGCTCAAAACGAAGATGATAAATTATTAAAAATCGTGTACTTCTTGTAAATATTTTTGGATCATAAGTATTTATGATTTTTCAATAATATCTTAATAAAATAAGTGTGTAAAAAATTTCTGAAATATTTTAGTTGGTAAGACCTTAAATTAATAGAAAAACTGAGGTATTTTAGTTACAAAACACGTTCTAGGATTTATTTTTTAATGATTTTAATTTAACTAAAATTTAAAAACTGTGTAGACTAGATTATGTATTGATTTATTTTGTTATATGATTACATGATTTGAAATGTTTTGTTGTACAAATCTGCCAAAGACCAACGGTTAACCTTAGTATCTTAAAAATACACTTAGTTTTTCAAAATTTTAAAGCTGCGTGTACCAGATAATATAACAATTTTTCAAAATCAATTTATGTTTTTTTGTAAAAAAGAGTCAATACCTCTAGAATTTGATTTAAAAAGGACTAATTTCCGGTATTCTCTGGTAATACGCTCTTAAGTTAGAATACGACTGCATTTTAACTGGATGCAAATGTAATTTGAATGGTATTATTGTCTCAATTAGGGAGGCGGGTATGGTTTCCGCCTCCCTGGGAACTGTTTATTGGATTAACAACACCTCTGCCATAGTTGATTTCAAGTGGTTTACTGCGTTTGGTGACTTAGCAGTAGTTATTAGGTTGAGGTTTGTCCGGATTCAGGCCGGATCGGGAGAGACTGGTTGAGGGAGACCTTTTGACATCTCCTGCAGGACTGTCTCAGAATATAGCCTTATACAGCAGTAGGAGGGATAGATTCACACGTCCGTCACTCCCGGACTCGCTGACCCTTAGATTCCTGCAAACCCTTCATACATTTTTCCTTACCAGAATTTCCCTACCTTCCTTTCCTAAAAAGACCCTCCGCAAAGCATCCCCGAAGATTACTTACGCCCTGAGGGAGATTATTTTCCTCAGAGCCCCCTGTTTGGAGGTAACGCAAAAAAATGTTCACACATTAAAATAAGTGTAGTAATAATGAAAAATGAGATTTAGTGCAATATTTTGTAAACCTTTTTAAACATTTTGACATATGGACAATAAAAAAAAATTAAAAATAACAAAAAATAGGGGGGTAGAAGTGCTTCTCTCAATCAGTATTAAAAAATCAGCCTTTTATCGAAGATAATTTTCTGAAAGGGTAATAAAATCATGTTGTCGTCATAAATTCTATTTGCACCGTCATTAAATATTTCCTTGCAAATCGAATTAAAATTTTCCTAACAAATTGACACTTTTTACGCTAATTAAAATGTTAATGTCTGCTATAAAACGCAATGTAAAATAAAGACTCGTGAATTTGAGCCCAGAAAACGAAAAAATAAATTAACAGATTGAATTAATTTAAAACAACTCTGGGAGATTTTATTTTAACTTTCGTTTTGATCTATTCCGGGATTATTTTCTATCAATTTCATATTCGGGGTATGTCTGCTTTGACATATTATATGCTGTATGGGGGTCCTTTTAAGAAAATAAGATAAAATAATTATTGGCAGCGTGGTCGAGGGCAAGGCTCTCAACTAGCGATGCGGAGGTCGCATGTTCAACTCCCGGCGAGGGCAATTAAATTTTATTTGATTGATTGTGTTTTCACAATTTAATCATTTAAAATAACATTTATTTAACAGGTATTTTTATCCAATTTAGCGACAGAGCAATTTAAAACTTTTTCTCGAAATGCTAAAGGAATTTTTTTACACCACATTAAAAAAATCATACCTACGAATTTGAAATTGGACACATACAAACTGATTATAGTTCTGTACAGCCAATGAATTCACCTATATTTTGTCTATTATTACATATTCGTAGGATTTACAAAAAAAAAAACGTGAACTTTGAAACATTTTAAAGAATCTAGAGAATATTTGCCATATTTTGGCAGCAAAGCAATCCGTGATTTTGTAAATAGTGCCATTTTGTGAAAGTTATGGCACATTCCAGAGTCCTGTCCTGTCTGTGTTTTAAAGAATTGAATCATTCAATTTTTTTATAAGAAAAACTCTCTTTTTAACTTTTGAAGGCTATTCCCAATAATGCAATATATCATTGACGAAGAAGATAGCAATAATTATCTAAAATAAAATTTGAAAAAGAACAAGACACAGAAAAATAATAAAAGATAGTGGTTGCAACTGGGACTCCAACCCAGATCTCTTTTCTTACCAAGACGTGCGCTCTGCCAATTCAGCCATTGCAAACTATTTTAAAACCGCCGTAATTGTCAAAGTCATATTTCAAATTTCAAAATTAACAATATTATCTTCGAATAATATTTTTTTTCATATTATCAGCAGCTACCTTTTTCATTGTTCAAACAACGTATTTGTTACCTAGATTTTATTTATAAAATATGGAAAACCCATTGACTTTATAAATGTCTAAAGGGATATTCAATTTTTTATAAGAAAAACTCTCTTTTTAACTTTTAAAAGTTATTCCCATCAGTGAAATATATCATTGAAGAAAAATATAATTATAATAAATAAAAAATATAATTAATAAAAAATATAATTATAATATCAAAACAAAAAAGTGTTTTATTTTTATTTAATAATAATCTAAATTAAAATATGAAAAAAAACAAGACCCAAAAAAATAATAAATAAATAAAAATGCAAAATTGAATTCTTTATTGGCCTGTATAAAATAATTTATAACAAAAATAAAAAAAGAGTACGCATCCGTACTAGATATTTGCTTTACCTTTGGATTAAAAACAATATTATTTAGTTTAGTTAATTATTAAGCAAGAAAGCAAAATTGCCTGCTAAGATATTTCTGAATTTAATTTTTAACGATAACAAAGGCTTAGTTTCCGTTGAGACGATTATGTATCCGCTGTTAAAATATTCTCATTTTTTTAAACTTATTAAATAGCGAAGATAGAACGGAATACATACAATCGCAATCGCCAATATGTACAACTGTGTAGAACGATTTGTTTTGTTTGCTTATGTGTTATTTGGTTAGTTGACAAGTCACTCTAAACTATAGACTTACCGACCGATATACCTACTTAATTATGCAGAATAGGGGAATCTTATGTGGATATTGTGCAATTAAAACATTAGATGAATCACTATAATATTTGTTCTTCAACAGTAGGTATAAATAAAAATTTAAAAAACACAGCTTATATATTTTCATTTCGTACCAATGCTGGTATTATCCGTGATTGTTGGTGCCTTCCAACGCCGGTGAAAACCTTGATAATAATGTTAGTTGCAAAACTTATAAGATTTTTTAGTTTTCCTATTTTAATCGCTTTATATAGCCTTAAAACAAAACCAAAAACTTATAACAAACCCCACGAGAAATAATTTGGCAGCGATATAACATACAGCATGGGGCTTTTGGTTACCAGCGGAGATAAGTATACCAAGCTGTACGAATAAAAAAAATGGTAACCTACATCCAATTTACTGTCCATAATAAAAAAAAATATATCTGGAGCTTAATGCTAGAAGTACCTATGTCAAGTGCCTAAATCGCCCAGGGATGAAGATTGTTTATGGCGTAAAAATATTGCGTGTTCTTGGCGTAAAAATCATTGTATCACTACTTTGACTTCTACATTAGATAGGCTACTCATTAGTGATGACTTAAGTATCACTTGAGCTTGACTTCTGGACTGACCAGACATGCGTAAGCAGTCAGTTTGATACAAAACTAAGACATAAGGCCTCTGAAGACGGACAGTGAGATCTGTCCAAAACGTCAGGAGTTAAAAAGTCCTTCTAAGAACTACGTTACGCGGGTAAACCGAGAAAATTATTTTACATATATATATATATATATATATTGTTTCCAAACGATTTTCAATTATAACACGGGCATTTGCCTAGCATTGTGTCCGAAAAATCCTCAATCTTACTAATATTATAAACGCAAAAGTTTGTATGGATGTATGTATGTTTGTTACTCTTTCAAGCACAATTTACTGAATGGATTTTAATGAAACTTCACAATAATATAGCTCATGCATCAGAATAACATAAACGCTATATTTTTTAAAGCTAGCTATTTATTTTCAATATATTAAAAATAATAATTATTGTCTAATAGAAAATGTCAAAATTTGAGAATGACATTTTGCAAACCAATAATGATTGTTAAATCAAAATTCTATTTTAGAAAATATTTAAATTAGTGAATGTATTTGAAGTGCTCACCTAATACTTTGAATCGAATAAAGAATTATACATATTTTAAATAAATAGGTTAAGAATTTTGGTATAAACGCAGATGGGACCTAGGAAAAGAAAATAGATTACTCGAAGTACTAATCCTACGCAGACGAAGTCGAGGGCAAAAGCTAGTTAATGTTATATAACAATTCAATAAATAAAGAAAATATTTAAAAAAAAAACAAATTCCGTCTAATATTTTAACCCATAGATACGCAATCGAAAACCAAGGATTTTTTTAACGAAGCTACTTTTCGTCCTAATCGTATTTATTTTAATGAGAGTGACATTATATCTGTTTTGTGATGAGAATCCACGTGTCACCCTGAAGCGGATTAATCAGGTTTGAACACGTGACCTTAATGAGAATGAATAATAATATTCACGAAACTTCTCGTGAATATTATTATTATTAACGTGTTTGGCATTGTCCTCGTTTTTAAAAAAAGAATAAAAGTTAACTTTCAGAAAATTACCATAATAACTATAGAAGAATTTTAACAGAATTAAAGCTATTTATTTGAGATTAATGTTAATGAATAGATAAAAAAATGTTATAACACAACAATTTTTTTTTTTAAATTAAAGCTGCTGAATTCATGATTTAAATCAGTTGTGTGCTGAAAATAGTCGGTAAATAGGTCTCTTTGATAATGTCGGTAATTTTTCATGGTTCCCGAGCAGGACTGCAGATGGCCAACGAATAAGCTGTTCACAACGACTAAGGGGCAGTTCCTTCACATAAATTCAAATGAAGCACTGTGATCAAATGGCCATGTAGCGCCATTTACTTTTTTGATATTTTAAAATTCTCCGATAAACGCCGGTCCTAGGTGCGATTCAGTCTTCTCAATAATTGTAATAAGCTGAAAAGCCTAACAAGATGATAATTGTCATCATCTGTTGATAACAATTTATTCAACAGCTGAAACTAACTTAGAATCGGCAATTAACGGAAACATTTTTTCAACAGTCATAAAACAAAATGGCCCTGAATAGCTATTTGATGACAAATTTACAATAAGAAAGTAGAGTAAAAAATATTTTAACTTATAAAAAATATGTTTATGTATATGACATGCAAACTTAAATACCGATATTTTTTAATTTATTTCAAAGTTCGTTTTCATAATTAAATTAATTCTAGAAGTTTGAATTTTATTAAAGCCCGCGAAAACGGCCGGTAAGAAACGGGAGAGTGTGTGACGTCGTCTCACGTCATGGGGTCCTTGTTTGCGTGAAAAATAAGGGAAAATATTTAAAAAACCGGGACACGCTTAATATGGACGAAAAAAATAATTTTAAAAAGTTGTAGTAGTTAGATATAAAATCAATTCAGTTCGGTTCGGAATTTGGAAAAAAATACATTTTAATTTATCAACACAGATGTCATTTTTCACCGACCGCTATATTAGGAACTGTTGCAAGTTTCGATGAAAAATGAAATTTCGTGTTTTTAAATCTAAAAAATAACCATTAAAATGCACTTTTTTCGAAATTCCAGTAACTGAATTGATTAGTACTACTTAATATCTAACTACTACAACTTTTTTATTTATTTTTTTCGTCCTTATTAAGCGTGTCCCGGTTTTGTAAATATTTTACCTTATATTTCACACAAACAAGGGACCACATGATGACGTCACGAACTCTCTCGCACGGTATTGTACTCTTAGCCGGCGTTTTCGCGGGTTTAAAATTCAAACTTGTAGAATTAATTTAATTATGAAAACGAACTAAAAAAAATATATACTAGAATTTAAGTTTGCATGTGAACATTGATAAAAAAAGGACTCAACTTCCTTTTCAAAGTTCTAAGAAAATATACGTAGAAAATTTGTATTAATTTGAAGATGCACCTAGCAGAGTTCCAGGGTGCAGATTTTTGTACTGTGTAGTATAAAGAAAATGCCAACACCATTATCAAATTCAATAAAATGTCGATAATTCGATGATGGTATAAAGTCGATGATGGTATAATTCCGTTTAGTGAATGATATTAAAATATCGTCGACGGTCTTCCCTCTTAGATAAAATGTCGGAAGTGTCTGATATAAATGAGGAAGCCCTTTAAAAATAAATTATTCAAAGGCTTCAGGAACAAAATGCTCGAGAAGGAATACTTTGCATTAATTATTTTACGTGACCGCTTAAACATTTTGTTATTTTTTTGCAAGACAGGGGTTTATTAACCTGTAACTGAATGAATTATTAAGTATGAATCATATTTTTTATTTAACGTTTTCTTTTATGTTTTTGTAGCTAATTCTTTATACCATTGAATTTCCAAGACCCATACAAATTTTTGGATTTTTAATACGCAATACGAGGATTTTTCATAGCGTTGTTAATGAAACTATTCTTTGCTGTCTTGTGAGATCGTAGCTAGAATACGCATCTCATGTATGGTATCCTATTTATACTTTTGTAACCTACACTGCTTCGAGAAAGTACAATGAAAGTTTTTTAAATATTTTTCAACAAGCTTCTGCCCGCGACTTCGTCTGCGCAGGATTAGTACTTCTATTAGCCTATTTTCTTTTCCTAGGTCCCATCTATGTTTATATCAAAATTCTTAACCTATTTATTTAAAATATCTATAATTATTTATTCGATTCAAAGTATTAGGCGAATACTTCAAATAAATTCACTAATTTAAATAATTTCTAAAATAGATTTTTGATTAGTATTATATTCATAGTACTAACTATTCATATCATTCACCGCTAGTACGATTTCACTGAACTGCCAAAACATATACAGCCCTTTTCAATATTTTCAAAATCTCTCCGTTCTGCATCAAAGCAAAAATAATTAATCGTGATATGTTTATGTATAATGTTTATAAGATATTATGTATTTATTATACTGGTGTGTTATGTATATACGTACTGATTTTTTTCTGTGTAATATTTGTAAATGTTCGACATATATTATGTCTGCAAATGCCTTACGGGCGTTTAATCAATAAATAAATAAAGGATTTTTTTATTATCTTCTTTGCGGTAACTGAATCACAACAACAACTATTTTCACTTGAATGTGTCTTGAATGTGTCAAGCTATCCATAAAATATATATTTTAAATAGAACCCTGAGTATAATCAACAGGGTATTTAGAATTTTTCAATCGAAATTATGATTTGGCAGCGAAGAATGTAACGATAGTTTCTCTTAAAAATGTTATAAATTTTAAATTTTTGAATTTTCCTTAAGTTTTAGAAACACTTGGGTGAAATTTATGGTGCGATGCTAATGTATAAACAAAATGTATTATGTTATTTTAATATTAATTTATTGCTTTATATTATCGCTACTGATCCGAAGAGGATACTAATTTCGTTTGTGGATTTGTCTTCGAGAAATTGTAACTCTGGTTCAATCAACATTACATATCAACTTCACAAAATATACAGTACACCCTGTATGAGTGTATATATAGTGAAGACCTGTGAAAAATCATAGGGTGTTATAATTGTAGGATTGATAATTGAATGTTTGCTAAAAAGCACCCCTTTGAAAAATTTCAAAATCTGACTTTACAATAAAAATTAACGGCAAGAAATTTAAACAAAAGAAGTTAGAAACGAAAATAGTGACTGAGTGGAATTTTTAATTTTTTATTGAAAATAAACGTTATCGGAGAGCAAAGTCGCCATAACATGTTTTACTCTAAATACGATCAGGAATCACTGGTTAAAGTTTGTCGGGTACGTGCCGATACACTCTGTATGTAAATATATTAAAAACACATTGAACACTCATTCATGTATTATTATTTTATCTCTCAGTGTACTGTTGATAAGTTTCCATGTCAAAAGAGTAAAAGTAAAAATGACCTACTTGTTGTAAAGCACAATGTCCGGCCTCCAGATGTGGTCTGAGGGCACGTGCAGCATCTCCACGCCCCCGTACTCCTTGGGGTCCCATTTCAACTTGTAGTCGAACCAGCTCTGCAAAAACAAAAACACAACATACTTCATTTAATAATACCACGTGGCTTATGTAGGTCAGGAGTAGTCTAGTTATTTTAGAGACGCTCGTAAATTATGGGACAAGTGATAACATTTTTTTAAATAAATAATTTTCTATATTATTGTTACCGTTAGGGATGCTGTGTGGAGGGTCATTTTTAGGGAAAGAAGGGAGAGGAAGTTCTGGGAAGTAAAAAATGTATGGAGAGTAGGTAGGAATCTAAGGGTCATCGTGTTCAGGAGTTACGGACATGTTAATCCATTCCTCCCACTGAGGTGCAAGGCGATGGGATCCAGTCGGTGAAATCTAAAGGACTCCTTCAACCAGTTTTACCCGATCCAGATCGCCACGTAGTGGGCAAACGTCCGGCCACCAAAACCTAGACAAACCTCAACTCACGAACTCGGGCGCCCCTTCTAGTTATGAAACGTAGTGAACCACTTGGGGTGAATATGGCAGGGGTGTTGATTGTCCAATAAACGGTTCCCGGGGTGGCGATACCCATACCTGCCTCCCAAATTGTAAAATTTTTCATATTTTAATATTATTCATATCTCTAGTAATAATTTAAAATGAAGAACAGAGATTATTTAAAAGTAGCTGACCAGGAAAACTTCGTACCGCCTCAGAATCAATAAATGTTGAGTTTAATTTATTAGCTGTTCGAATTGGTTCAAATTATGTCGACCAACGCACATTATTTGAAAAGCCGTTCCATACAAAATAAACGAAAAAATATATTTTCATCATAATTATTTTGCCCGTGATTTTTTCCGAAGTTTTAATAGTTATTCTGTTAATCGGGACGGAGACCAATCCAACAAATCAAAGATCTTAAAAATCGGTTCAGCCGTTCTTGAGTTATAAATGGTGTAACTAACCCGACTTTGTTTTATATTTTAAGATAAAAAATACACGTAATGTACTGTTTAAGTCTAAATAAATATTTAAAACAAAAACTGGATGTAAATCAAAAAATTCTATTCTCTATTTTTTTATTTTATTTAAATATATTTAATAATGTTATTATTTAGTTCTGCAAGTTTAATATTGCACAGATTAATAATGTTATTATTTAATTAGTTCTGCAAAATAACATTATTAAATTTAATTAAAACAATTTTTTTTTAATAAAATGGAGTTAATTGAATTTAACACAAAAACGATAATTAAAAAATAAATCAAATAGACATAAGTAGATACTCTCATATAAATATTTCACATTATTTTAACTGATATGATTAAAACGTGAATATATTAAATATAAGCTACATGAAAGAATAACCACCTTAGAGGTATAAGGCAAGGCACCTACTACCAAAGAAAGAAAGCCCCACCTTTGACAAGCCTAGAGTTTTAGTGAAACGATTTCAAAACATTTTCACAGATTTCTCACATAAGGTAAGAAGAGAAGAAAATGGTTTAAAAGGGAAAAATATCAATTCAAATGTTAGAGCGAGCGCAATAATATTTTTTAAAAAACTTGCAATTGACCGTTCGTGTGTTCAATTCCTGACAAAAAAATTCCCCATCATAACACAAGTATTATTTTACGTTTACTGTGTAGTAGTGGAAGGAGATTTTCACATATTATTTATTAATATAGGAAATATTAAATATAATAGGAAAAAATATCAATTCAAATGTTAGAGCAAGCGCAATAATATTTTTAAAAAACTTGCGATTGACCGTTCGTGTGTTCAATTCCTGGCAAAAAAATTCCCCATCATAACACGAGTATTATTTTACGTTTACTGTAGTAGTGGAAGGAGATTTTCACATATTATTTATTAATTCAAATGTTAGAGGGAGCGCAATAATATTTAAAAAAAAAACTTGCAATTCAATTCCTGGAAAAGTCCCCCATCATAACACAAGTATTATTTTAAGTTTACTGTAGTAGTGGTAGGAGATGTTCACATATTATTAGGTTATTGTAATCGAAAATAAATGAAGAAACGTATCGGGAATATTTATCTTTCTTTAAAAAAAATACATAATTAAAAACATTTTATCTATTTTATGAGGCCCGCAGATACTTTAATAGTACACAACTGCTAACCCTGTACAAATCGCAAGTGCGCCCCACGGTTGAATTTGGCAGCCATCTCTGGTCTGGAGCCCCGATGTACCTGAAAAACACCCTCGACTCTTTGCAGAAACGGGCGGTCCGCTTCAAACGGATTGCAATCTTTAGAGCACAGGCGTCGCGACGTTTCCACCCGATGCGTCGGGTGGAAATGCTATTCTTGTTCTACAGGCATTTCAATGGAAGATGCTCCGAGGAACTAGCATCATTGATCTCCTCGGCATCGGTGCATAGTCGGGAAACACGCCGAACGCGCGCCCAACATATGTACACAGTTGACATTTGTCTCATGAGAACGGGACACTTCTACGACTCGTTCTTGAGTTCAACAGCTCGGCTGTGGAACGATTTGCCGGCCTCTGTGTTTCCTCCTTCCTATAACATGGGTCTCTTCAAGACCCACATTCACTCCTTCCTTTTCTCAAAAAGACCCTCCTCACAGCATCTTCAAAGATGAGATAGACTCTGAGGGAAATTATTTTCCTCAGAGCCTCCTGTGTGGAGTTAATGTTAAAAAAAAAATTAAAATAGGCCAAAAAATATCTACCAATTTCAAGTGGCATTTAAAGAAACACTGCGGTTTTTTCATACTTATATATTCCATATATAATTCCTACAACATGTCAGATAAGAGAACCAGGTGTGTTTTTTTATAATTTTCAGAGCCCCTCATTAGCAATTTTTTTAATTTCGGCAAATTATAGTAATTGTCTGAAAAAATAATACATCTATATTTTTAAAGGCTTGACAAGTTAAGTAGTTTAAGGAAAGTGTGTTATATTTTATGGAAATTGGAATGATGGATTTAATAACATCTTAGCCCTTGGCTAAGCCGGACGGGTGCCATCATGGTAACCAGGATTCTTTTACGCAAATGGAAACAGCCAAATCGCATTTCATTAAATTGCACAAAATACTAGTATAAAGTAAAAATATAAAGTGTAAGTTTTCTCTCTTGAATTGGTTTCATTGCTGCATTTTATTATGAAACACAAATTTCACAGTGTTTTCAGTAGGTATTTTCAATATCGCATCACTCGCCGTAAAATTGGATTTGAAAAATGTGATCCACATTTGAAGCGGAATTGAAAAAGTTCCTAAAACTCATGAATAACATTCCAAACAAGAAAATAAAAGAGAAAACGTTAAGTGTTATGGGACTGCAAAGCATAACTCTTCGAATGAAATTTGTAACAAAAGTGCAGCAAGCTTATAATGGCTTCGCGCGATCCAAATGCAAATTGGTCGAGCCCACCGAGGGTGCAGTTGTCCAAAGACAGAGATTCATAACCTACGGGCTCACTTTAATTAATTAATTTTTGATTTTGGAGGCGGGTGTAAGTACTGCCGCACCAGAAACCGTTTATTTGATAAGCAACAACAGGTTTACAACGTTTGATGTGAGGGTCGTCTAGCTCTTGGCGGCGGAGGCACTTGCCCACCTACTGATCGGAAAAGACTGATTGAGAGATAACTTTTAACCTCTCCAGTCCGACTCTCTTGACCTATCGCCTTGCACCGAGTAATTTGCAGTAAAGCGCCATTCACATGGTTCATTAATCGCTCATTTCCGCATTTCATTCGGCCTAGTTTACTCGGAATGACACGTCTGAACATGAAATGAATCGAAAGTGCCGAACACTGCCGAATGAAATCTTCAAGTGAACCGATCCAACAATGTTGGATATTTTCATTCGGCTACCTTCACTTGCGCGCGCATGCGCGCGGAAGAGAGCAAAGTGAAACGTCTGAACACCGAGTGAACTCTCAATCAGTTTGTCTCGCGTCCTGTACGGGAAGGACCATGAAAGGACGCTATCACATCGCACGCAAAACGTCAAAATGGTATTCGTTCGGCTAATTTGTTTGCTTTTGGGAACACCTCTCATATAAATTTTTGGGTCTCCCTTATTATCCGTGTATTTTATATGTTTTTTAATATATGTAAGATTATTAATTTGTAGGAAAATGTTCGTAATAAAAAAAGTAAAATCAAATTGTGTTATTATGTCATAAAAAATAAAAAGGTTTATAAGACGAAACAATACTGTTTTTTATATTTATTTTATTTAATTGTGTCAACAAAACTTCGTAAAAATCGATGCATCTGACATGTTTTACCTTAAAATTCGGGGCCGGACCGCGCTGGAAAACAAACGAATTCCAGCGCGGTTGACCTCGCTCGGCGACGCTGTGGTCGGAATGGACGAGTGAACGCTTATTTCTATAGCGCCGTGTGAACATGGAATGTAACGAAGATGGACGATTAGGCCGAAAAAACATGGCGGGAACCTTCTCTCGAGTGAACTGTCTGATTCCAGCTTAAGTGGGATGAATTAATGTGTCTGTCACTCCTGGACACTCATTGGCACGATTGATTCCCAGATTCCTACTCGATTCCGAACCCTCATATCTTTTTCCTTCTCGGAACTTTCTCTACTTTCTTTCCACAAAAATACATCCCCAAATATGGCCCGGATCGTTTTTTTTTACTTGGGACCTCCTGTGAAGAGCTAAAGTAAAAAATAATAATATTTTTAAAAAAAAAAGTTTTTTTTTTCCAAAAATAGCGAACTGCAAATAATGGTTTTAGTAAATAAATAAAAAAATAGTATTGATAGTTGATCCAGAATTTCATTTTAATTGTCACTATCAAACAAAACATTTTATAATTTGCGTGAGCGTAAACTTCGCAAAAAAAAATCTCATATTGATATATGTACATACATAGGTGACGGACTATATAAATTTTCTGTTTAAAATGGCAATTGATAGAATTGCTATGTGCTTACAATCAAAAGAATACGTTCTGTTTTATAAAAATACATAATGTGAATCAGGACAAACTCTGTCTTCAAACATTATACAAGCTCTCTTATTTTATTCGTAAAATGGTTGTGTTTTTATATACAGGTTGTTACAGAATATACTACAGACTTAGATAAAATAAACTTATAAAATAACATACTACAACATAAAATATTTGAGTTGAAAAAATGTAGGTAATATAGAATATTATTGAAGTTATTTTTAGTCTACCATTATCCTAAAAATCGACAATAATATTTAAACCAGTGACTCTTGGAATTACTTGGAGTAAAAAACGCAAAAGAAATTTTGGTCTCAGATCACTTTTGTGTTTAATTTTTAGTAATTCCTAACATTATTTGGAGTAAAAGTTGAAAATAAAATTTTGATCTCCAGTGACATTTATATGACATTTTAAATATGAAAAAATCAGTAGCTTTTGATTGGTAGGTTAGAGGTGAAAGTTTGGGTTACTCAGCTAAGTGACCAGCGATGCCGAGTGGAAGAAGTTTTGTTTTTTGGTAATAATAATAATAATTGGATAATTTGTAGAGCGCCGTTTTGTGAGAAATCACCTCAAGGGCGCTGCTGTACATTATTTTTTTTTGTTTTGTTTGGTTGTTTTTTTTTATGAATTCTTAGGTTCTATCTAAGTTTTTTTTATTTACAAACAGATACAGAAACATACTTACCTGGCAGGTCACCTCCGCTAAACACACTTAAATTAGAAAGTTTATGCTTGGAGAAGATAACAATTTGCACGCGGAGGACATTATATTAAAAGCACTGGACATTGCATGATTTTACATTTGCTATTATCACTGTTAGTATTAATTTATAAGAATATTAATGCCAAAGTTGAGTTAACGTTTATTTTGAAAGACTTGAAAAATTTTAGGATTCTTCAGGACTGGAGAATTTTCACGAAGTAATCTTTACCAAAGCTTTCAAATAAGATTTTGCTAAAATTTCTACACAATTAGTTGTTTAAAATGTCGTGGGCCAATAAAGATGAAAGGTTTTTGACTTTATGGATAAGACAGTCTGAAAAGATGAGTTTTAAGTTTAGCTCTAAATTCCGCCGAGTCTGTAATCATTCTTAACTCATGTGGCAGTCCGTTACAAGCTTTAGGCCCGGACACTCCGAAAGCATGCTCACCGAACTTAGTATCTGATAAACGCTTTGGTTCTTTCAACCTTCCGATAGCTGATGATGCTGCTGACCTTATTTAAACATTGTTTTATATTATAACACTGTATTATACATGGAGATGAGAATTGGAATTTTGGTAGTAAGTCAAGTACGTCCTGTATATCTCTGTATAGATATATTTGATACTTTTTAAGACTACCTACCAATAGATAGTCAATTTAAAGCACCAATGTCCACCATTGTGGACGAAACAAAGTAATATTATGGTTGATTAATTATTATAAATATGTAATCACTCTAAAAAATATTAGCAACTCTCAATCGAAAATTTTTAACAGAAAAATCAGAAAAAGATACAGTCGAATATAGGAATTGAACCCAGGATCTTAGCCACTGATCACTGCTACTCTGAGCTAATGAGACCCTGTCCCCTTCGGTCATATTTAAGTCTATTAATATTCGACTTGGAACTAAAAACACTACCTTCATTTTTTTAACGCATATATTTGTAGGGGTCAACCCTACCTTCCATCTTCCCATTTGTGACAACCCTACCGATCACGCCACTGCGATGACAGCGCCACCACGACGGGGTAGCGCGCAACGCTCCTAGCCAACAGAAGCCGCGTACCCGTCCTACGATCAACCGTCCGTTCGACTCTCTCTCTTGTTATTTTACGAATCATTACTGTATCATTTAAATTTGGCTCTCAGTGCTTCTCCTGAGACGCAATAAACGTATCTACAACGAATCACCATTTAATTTCCACACTCACCTTCCGATCCCTACTCCCGTGACGCTCTCACCAACACACCATCGGCCAATCCACCTCCACATTGGTGACCCCGACGTGATTTGAACACGCAACCTTCTGATATTGGTATTGAGGACTTTGTGGATGAGTCGCCTACCTCACGGCACACGGGTGGTCCTCGCCACGCAACAGGACACCCCGCTGGACAAAGTGGCGAACCTTGCTGACGTTATTGACGATTTCGCTGCAATGCCCTTCGCCAGTGAAGTTCGAAGGCCAACCGCGGACGAAAGGCTGAAAGAAACGATAGCCGAACTTCGCTGGAGAATGGCTAACATTGCATTGAGGGACCGCCAACCTAGGGATACGACCCCGTGTCGCCGTAACAACCGCCCTAGGTCACGACTTTCGCGCAGCCGCAGCCGCGCCAGGGGTACGCAACCATCCGACCTATGCTGGTATCATGCAGCATTCGGGGCGAACGCCCAAAAGTGCAGGGTACCGTGTAAACACGCGAAGGGGAACGCCCAAGACTCCAACGACCTATGTTGGTACCACGCAACGTTTGGAGCCAACGCCCAACAGTGCAGGGAGCCCTGTAAACACGCACAGGGAAACGCCCGGGGCTCCAACTGATGGCGACCAGCACCTGCAGCCCGCCGAAACTAAGTCGCCTATTTGTCACAGACCGGGTAACACGCACACAATTCCTCGTGGATACGGGCGCGGACCTGTGTGTATACCCACGAAGTTTGGTACGAGGACGACCTCCCAAACAATTTTATGAGCTGGCAGCCGCGAACGGGAGCACCATCGCCACCTACGGAAACCTGACACTTACCCTCAATTTGGGACTTAGACGTGACTTTACCTGGAGTTTCGTCATCGCTGATGTCTCCAAGCCTATCATCGGGGTGGACTTCCTGGCAAAATTCAACTTGCTGGTTGATGTCCGCAACGGTAAACTCCTGGATCAAGTGACGAACCTGACCACGACAGGGACAAGGACCAACGACAGCACTCCTTCCATAAAGACAGTCACAGGTACGTCACCCTACCACATCCTCTTGCAACGATTCCCTGACCTCACTCGCCCGGATGGTACCAGGAAGGAAATTCGACACGAGACTAGGCATCACATCAGAACCACTCCAGGACCCCCGGTAAGCGAACGACCACGCCGCCTAGCCCCCGACAGGTTGAAGCTGGCCAAAAAGGAGTTTGAGACAATGGTACATCTTGGAATAGCTCGCCCTTCAGAGAGTTGTTGGGCATCGCCTCTACACATGGTACCCAAGAAAGACGACCAATGGCGACCGTGCGGAGACTATCGGAGCCTGAACGCCAGGACTATTCCAGACCGCTACCCTGTACGCCACATTCAGGATTTTGCCCAGTCGTTGAGCGGCACTCGAGTTTTCTCCACCATCGACCTCGTTCGCGCTTATAACCAAATCCCAGTGGCACAGGAAGACATCCCGAAAACAGCCATATCGACACCGTTTGGCCTGTTCGAATTTCCCATGATGTCCTTTGGCCTCCGCAACGCAGCTCAAACCTTCCAACGCTTCATAGACGAAGTCACGCGTGGACTCGATTTTTGCTACGCGTACATCGATGACATACTCATAGCCTCATCATCAGAAGAGGAACATATGGCTCACCTCGAAATATTGTTCCAGCGCTTACAGGAATACGGTGTCGTCATCAACGTCGCAAAATGCCATTTTGGTGTAAGCGAAGTCAAGTTCCTGGGATACTTGGTATCCAGCAAAGGCACAACACCTCTTCCCGAGAAGGTGGAAGCCATCCGGAGCTACAGCCGACCCGAAACAATCAAAGATCTTCGCCGCTTTCTGGGAGCACTCAATTTCTACAGGAGATTCCTGCCCCACGCTGCGGAGATCCAGGCACCACTCAACGATTTTCTACAAGGAAACCAGAAAGGCAAACAACCCGTTCCCTGGACACCGGAGACCATAGAAGCCTTTGGCAAATGCAAAGAAGCTCTTGCCCAGGCAACTTTAATCGCTCACCCAAAGTGTGAAGCTCCTCTATCCATCATTAGCGACGCTTCTGACACCACAGCTGGTGCTGCACTCCAGCAGCGCGTCGACGGAAACTGGGAACCACTTGGCTTCTTCTCGAAGAAATTCAGCCCAGCCGAACGTAAATACGGAGCGTACGATAGAGAACTTCTTGCCATCTACCTAGCCGTAAAACATTTTAAACACATGGTAGAAGGCAGGACGTTTACCATTTTTACCGATCACAAACCGATCACTTTCGCCTTTCAGCAGAAAGCTGAAAAATGCTCGCCAAGGCAATTTCGACACCTGGACTACATCAGCCAGTTTACAACCGACATACGTCACGTCGCAGGCAAAGATAACATCGTCGCTGATGCCCTCTCCAGAGTCGAGACAATCGATACTCCTCTGGACTACGCAGCGCTGGCGGCGGACCAAGTAAACGATGCAGAGTTAGAGAACTGCCTACAGGGAGGATCTAATCTGCAGCTCAAAAAGATGCGCATCCCCGGCACCGATGCAGATCTCTACTGCGATGTCTCCACAGCAACAGTCAGACCCTTCGTCACGAAAAAGTTTCGACCAGCAGCATTCAATGCGGTTCATCAATTGGCTCACCCAGGCATCAGGGCAACGACCAAGCTCATGACTCAACGCTATGTCTGGCCAGCCATCAAAGTTGACACCACGAACTGGGCACGTAACTGTCTCCAGTGCCAACGAAGCAAGGTATCGAGACACGTATCAGCACCTCTTGGAAACTTCCCCACAACCGCATCTAGATTTGAGCATGTCCACGTGGACATCGTCATCATGCCCATGTCAGAGGGATATCGATATTGCCTGACATGTGTAGACAGGTTCACCAGATGGCCCGAAGCATTTCCCATCAAGGATCAAGAGGCAGAGACAGTAGCACGCGCATTTTACGAAGGATGGATCACCAGATTTGGAACACCACTCCGCATCACAACCGACCAAGGCAGACAATTTGAGTCGAAGCTGTTCAGGCAACTGAACTACCTGGCAGGAACGACCCAAATACGCACAACCGCATACCACCCTGCAGCAAACGGCATGGTGGAGAGGTTGCACCGCCAGTTGAAGGCAGCCATCAAATGCCATCAGAGTAACCGCTGGACACAAGTTCTTCCCACTGTCTTAATGGGCATCAGAGCAGCCTGGAGAGACGATCTCGCTACTTCTTCAGCCGAACTGGTATACGGCAAGCCACTTCGCCTACCAGGAGAATTTCTGATTGCACGCCCATCATCAACACCCGAAGTCGACACCGGCAACTTTCTTAAGGAACTGAGGCAACAGTTCGACGAGTTAAGGCCCGTAGAAGGTACTCGCCACGGTGAAAAACGACAATTCATCTTTAAGGATCTACCAACGGCAACTCACGTGTTTCTGAGAGACGATACCGTAAAAAGCCCACTCCAACTACCGTATAGTGGTCCGCACGAAGTCATTCGCCGCAGTGAACGTACGTACACCATTCGTGTTAAAGGCAAAGAAGTCACTGTATCAATCGACCGACTAAAACCAGCCTACATTACCTCAGAACCGACAGAAATGGCAGCGACAACGACAAACACCATACCCAACACCATCGAGAAGCCTGATCGAACTTACACCACAACGCGCTCAGGCCGACGTGTGCGATTCCCAGACCGCCTCGACGAGTTGACAAAATTTTTGGGATAATTATTTCTTTTATGTACAGATCACTAACCAACGATTGGTTACCCCTGTATTTAAAACACATTATCATCGACACGAATGCAAAAAGCTGCACTTTGATAAGCGCTGACGCGATGCATTATCAAAAGGATCATGTTACGAAAACATTCTCGAGAACAATGAGCGAAATGACATCATACTTACGAACAATGCACCGACCGAAATCAGCTTACATAAACAAACAATCTACAATGCACTTCTCAGAATATACGAGTTATTTTGTTTAAATTATAATTTGCAAGCAGACGAATTTTCTACACGAGTAGACCGAAACAGCAAAATTAACGAAATCGCTTCAGACATTGAATTCGCTGACTACGTATTTACGATTTTACTTATAGCTTTCATTACTCAACAATCTTCAGTTCGACAATAGCCAACGATGGGTTCACAACAGACCAAAGAAGAGATCTTCGTCACCCAAGATGGAGATACGACCGCGCAGCACTTTTCGCTTTCAACACTCGTCATCCTCTGTACCATAGTAGCTGCCGGTCTAGCATACCTCACTTGGAGATGGTGCCGAAATAGGATCAGAAGACAAATCCTGAAAGAAGGCACACCAAACAATCCGACACCGATTCAACAATAACCACATCCGATCGACTTCAACGACAGACTTCAAAAGTATCGCATCTTCGTCTCCAATCTTCAACCTTCAGTCTCCATTCGACTCAGCCGCTGGAAAGGGGGTACTGTAGGGGTCAACCCTACCTTCCATCTTCCCATTTGTGACAACCCTACCGATCACGCCACTGCGATGACAGCGCCACCACGACGGGGTAGCGCGCAACGCTCCTAGCCAACAGAAGCCGCGTACCCGTCCTACGATCAACCGTCCGTTCGACTCTCTCTCTTGTTATTTTACGAATCATTACTGTATCATTTAAATTTGGCTCTCAGTGCTTCTCCTGAGACGCAATAAACGTATCTACAACGAATCACCATTTAATTTCCACACTCACCTTCCGATCCCTACTCCCGTGACGCTCTCACCAACACACCATCGGCCAATCCACCTCCACATATTTATTGACTGCAATCTTTGAGTGTGATTGCAAGATTCATCTTGAATTAAATGCTATCTAGATAGTGTCTCGGATAAATTTATTTATTTTTATTTAATGTGCGACATCTGTTGACAAATTCAGGAATAATTTACTTTTATTATAATTTTTTTTGTTAAAAATGTTGTTCATCACTGTAGCAGTGAGTGGTTGCCCTCCCTCCCGAATATAGGAATTGAACCCAGGATCTTAGCCACTGATCACTGCTACTCTGAGCTAATGAGACCCTGTCCCCTTCGGTCATATTTAAGTCTATTAATATTCGACTTGGAACTAAAAACACTACCTTCATTTTCTTTACGCTTATTTATTGACTGCAATCTTTGAGTGTGATTGCAAGATTCATCTTGAATTAAATGCTATCTAGATAGTGTCTCGGATAAATTTATTTATTTTTATTTAATGTGCGACATCTGTTGACAAGTCCAGGAACAATTTACTTTAATAATTTTTTTTTTGTTAAAAATGTTGTTCATCACTGTAGCAGTGAGTGGTTGCCGCAGGGAGGGGTAGTTCCGGCTGTAAATAAGGGCGGTGCGGCGAATCCCAATCGGCGGAACACTCGTCAGGGCTGCAGATTTGCACAGTGTTTAACAAGCTGAAGCTAGTGTACGCTCGGCAAGTGGTGGACTCGACCGATTGAGCGCAGGGTTGCAAGGTTTCACACTATCAAATTCGAATTGGTTAATTTAAAAAAAATAATATTCATTTTAATAGTCGACACCAGCAATGTACTGTTGTGAGTCATCGACAAAAAAAATATGTTGATGGCCTACATGGTTGGGGGGTAGGCAAATCTCGGCGTGCGAAAGTAAATTTTATGTAACTAATTTGTGTTATTTCGCAATTTATTCATTTATCCCCTGAGGTTAATTTGTTTGCTTTTGGGAATAAATCATATAAGTCTCTGGCAGTTCGTGACATCGCTGTGAGACGGGTTAAGGTCGGGCTGTAAGAAGGGTAATTGATCGGTCAGTGGTTGAGTGGTCATCGCGTTTGGGTCCCACCCAGGCGTTCCGTGTTCGATTCCTCGGCTGGCTAAGTCCTCCATCACAACACAAGCAACATCTTCCGCTTAGTGTGGTGGTAGTACGAGATTTTCAAATGTTGTTGGTTTATTCGTAACCCAGATATGTTTGTTTTTCTTTAAAAAAAAATAAAGTAAAAAAAACAAAAAAATTATTCGAAACGACTTACACAAAAACGAGTCAAAGAAACGACCCGTTCTCTTGAAGCCGACATCAACTGTGAACCGGTGTTCCGCTCGTGTTCAGATGGGAATTTAATGAGATTCCGCATTTCGGAATTTTAAGATTTTTTTAAACGCTCGGGACCATCGAAACTATGGCATCAACTTTGACGAATGAAGATGAAAGATAAAGGAAGGTTAATAGGGAATTTTAGTAAATACCTGGCTATTAAGATCTGGTATTTTTATTTTTTATTTTATTTCATTTGCTTGGAAGTTTTTACTTAAGGCGATGCACTGCAGCACAATTCACGCAATCCTTATGTAAATGGCGATAAAGTTAAAATTCCCGCTTAATACCAGCCAACAGACCTGCTTTGATTTATGCCAAAAAAACATGGCCATAAACCTAGTTTCATTTAATTATATTAAGTTAAGGCACAAATATTAAAATATTTTTCGATCATTCTCTAAAGAACTTAATTTGCCACATTATACAATAAAACCATATTATCCGAAAATGGGTTCGTAAGTAAGAAATTTTGTACTAAAGCAGTTAAAATATTATGTCTGATACTTTGTTTTTTCGGTGCTTATAAAAAGAATTCTCAATAAAAAAACTCGATTATTTAAAAAATGTTGATGTTGTTTACTAGCAGTATTAAATAAAAACATCTAAAATATAATTATAATTTCTAAACCTAAGATACATAATTTTGCCATAAACTATCCACACACCATGCTGCGAATAGCAGCTTTTGGCAGCTGGCTAAAAATCGAAGGTTGGAGAATGACTCCCGTCTCTTTTTTTCCCATGCGAACCCGTAACACTCTGTTTCACGTTGACTGCAAATTGGAAGAAACCGTCTGCCGTTAGTACCAACCGAGGAAATGAGATGGTGATATTGAATTTGTTGTGTTAATAAAAGAGACAGAAGACAACGTGAAACAGAATGTTACGGGTTCGCACGAGGAAAAGGGAGACAGGAGACAATAACCAGCTGCTAACAGCCGGCTGTTCGCAGCACCGTGTGTAGAGCCCATTACTTCGCAGTGCTTCAAGATACAAATTTACGTAGATATGTAAATACGTGGTAAGTGCTTGAGACGATCTTTTACATAGATATTTTCCTATTCTTATTTAACATGTAATCATGGAACTCAAATAAACCCCGGGTTGTTTTTACTCTCGGAATATTCAATTAAAGAGAGAAGATATCTACTAGTGCAGTAATTGCACATGGCGGGAAGATGAAAGTGCGAGGAAAAGGCGGATTAACCGGTAAATT
The DNA here is from genome assembly GCA_951813805.1 of Limnephilus auricula. Classification (NCBI taxonomy): domain Eukaryota; kingdom Metazoa; phylum Arthropoda; class Insecta; order Trichoptera; family Limnephilidae; genus Limnephilus; species Limnephilus auricula. Next base: position 39,445,521 of record OX638389.1, on the reverse strand, counting down.
GCCAGTTGGAGCCAGAGCGATGTTGCCGATTAGATCCGCGGTTATAACTCACATGGGAATTAAGTTTAGGTAATTGTTTTGTTTATTTATTCAGAAAAAAATGTGAGTAGCACGCAGAGTTCCAACTGTCTGGAGCTAATAAGAATATAGCATCTCAAAAATTAGGGTATGTCGTGAGGCTGAAGGTAGCGGGGAAGGTCAAGTAAATTCTTTATAAACCGCCGTGCATATTAAAAAAAACATGTGCTAATTTGAATAACTTTATAATAATATGACGTCATGGTAAATATAATTATTTGAGCTAAAAATTATGTAACATCTTCAAACAATGCAAACTTGTTTTGTTGCAGAATTTTATTTAAAAATTAATTAAATACTTAGATTTAAGAGCCATTGACCAGCGGCTGAGAATTAATGTTCCAAAATGCTTGCAACTGTACAGGCAGGTTCCGATTAGAAAGATTGATTATTCCCCGTATCAAATTTTTTGAACCAAAAATTTAATATCGATTTATTTCGTTAAAACTTGCTTTAATGTGAGCCTACATTCAAGTAAGCAATAAAAATGCTCAAAATGCATGAAAATAAATTATTAAATATCGTGTATTTCTTGTAAGTATTTTGTGATTTTCAATCATAAATTATGCCACTCGGGCATTTACCAACTATGTTGCAATGATTGTCCATCGTTCTACATAGGTAAGACAACCAGAAATGTGAATATTAGAATCACGGAACATTTAAGATGTATAAATAACAATTATTATAAGCAATAATTATTAGCCTGAAACACTCATCAATATTGAAACCTCTCCCGAGAAAAGATATATGTCGCCGACGGGACTCGAACCCTCACCCCTCTGTTTGCCGGACAGGAGCTCTACCATTAAGCTACGGCGGGATACCTCCTACCCGCCAAATGATTCAATATATACCTAGTGTTTCATTCAACAATTATCGCTTATTATATTTTTTCACCTGCAAACAACCAACTTTATTTTATATGGGAAAGGCATGTAAGTGCTAACTCTCTCACTAGGTGGCGTCGAGACATTATATCTACATTTGTTGGTGAAAATACTTTAACTCGTCAAATATTGATTAATTTTTTAAATTGATAAACTAATGTTTAAGACAAGATTTTTTATGCATAGCACAAAGGGTAACAATTATTATAAGCAATAATTATTAGCCTGAAACACTCATCAATATTGAAACCTCTCCCGAGAAAAGATATATGTCGCCGACGGGACTCGAACCCGCACCCCTCTGTTTGCCGGACAGGAGCTCTACCATTAAGCTACGGCGGGATACCTCCTACCCGCCAAATGATTCAATATATACCTAGTGTTTCATTCAACAATTATCGCTTATTATATTTTTTCACCTGCAAACAACCAACTTTATTTTATATGGGAAAGGCATGTAAGTGCTAACTCTCTCACTAGGTGGCGTCGAGACATTATATCTACATTTGTTGGTGAAAATACTTTAACTCGTCAAATATTGATTATTTTTTTAAATTGATAAACTAATGTTTAAGACAAGATTTTTTATGCATAGCACAAAGGGTAACAATTATTATAAGCAATAATTATTAGCCTGAAACACTCATCAATATTGAAACCTCTCCCGAGAAAAGATATATGTCGCCGACGGGACTCGAACCCGCACCCCTCTGTTTGCCGGACAGGAGCTCTACCATTAAGCTACGGCGGGATACCTCCTACCCGCCAAATGATTCAATATATACCTAGTGTTTCATTCAACAATTATCGCTTATTATATTTTTTCACCTGCAAACAACCGGTGAGTGTTTCAGGCGAGTGTTTCAGGCTAATAATTATTGCTTATAATAATTGTTACCCTTTGTGCTATGCATAAAAAATCTTGTCTTAAACATTAGTTTATCAATTTAAAAAAATAATCAATATTTGACGAGTTAAAGTATTTTCACCAACAAATGTAGATATAATGTCTCGACGCCACCTAGTGAGAGAGTTAGCACTTACATGCCTTTCCCATATAAAATAAAGTTGGTTGTTTGCAGGTGAAAAAATATAATAAGCGATAATTGTTGAATGAAACACTAGGTATATATTGAATCATTTGGCGGGTAGGAGGTATCCCGCCGTAGCTTAATGGTAGAGCTCCTGTCCGGCAAACAGAGGGGTGCGGGTTCGAGTCCCGTCGGCGACATATATCTTTTCTCGGGAGAGGTTTCAATATTGATGAGTGTTTCAGGCTAATAATTATTGCTTATAATAATTGTTACCCTTTGTGCTATGCATAAAAAATCTTGTCTTAAACATTAGTTTATCAATTTAAAAAAAAATAATAAATAACAATTATTTTTCGGAGTTTACCAATCATCTTATTTCCACCAATCATACTTTTAATAAGGACACAGGGGTTAAAATTCTTCACCGTAATAATAAAAGCAAAAAATGAGATAGCTTGGAAGCACTTTAAATTTGAAAATCCCTAAATAATAACGCTAATATTTTGAATAATCAAATTAATTTATCGTTTAGTCCCATTCTAGATATGTTTCCAATAAACCGCTCTGTAATTGCTGGAATTCCCGCAACTACCCCCCTCCCCCTTTGACCTCCCACTCCAGCACTTAAATGTTTGGTATATATATCTATCAATATTTTGTATCATAGGTTAGTTTTAATATTCTCCTGACGAAGGAAGGCTTCTTCCGAAACCGGTAGAGTGTAAAATTTAAAGTGGTCTGAAACAAATTTATATATTTTATTGTAATTATTTATTGAATTGTTAATATCTACGCACATCCCAATGGCAACTTCATTGATGTAATAATTGTTAACAATCTGTAAATGTTTCAAACAAATGAGTCTTAGAAGTTGGTTTTTTGAATCCGGAAAACATAACGACGTTATTGTTAACTGTAAACAGGTGCATACTGTTTCAAATTGTCGATTGAGAGTCGCTTGTATTCTCTTCAGCGATTAAATATTAATTTATTTTATTTGTTTCCTTTTTAACGATGATTGGAACATATTTCCAAATGAATTTACTAGGCATGTCTCTTTCTAATGCCCCTCAGACGTTATCCGTACTCGAGTATTATAATTGTTTTGTTGGGTAAACTGTTGAGGATCTTATTGAGAATACTTTTGATTATATTTTATAATGAAGGTTTATTTATGACTTGACGTGACCAGAGCTCGACTGAGAGAGAGGTTAGACCATAGATATAATGATCACCAGTCTTTCACTAGTGATGTGATTACAGTAGTGATGTGACATCCCCTTTCTTTAATTGTATAATAAATTTAATATTCATAATTTATACAATGCAAAATAATTATAAATATATTGACATTAGACATTATACATTGGCTATTATACTTTAGACATTATACATTAGACTTTTAGACATTGTACATTAGACATTAGACTTTAGACATTATACATTAGATATTAGACTTTAGACATTATACATTAGACGATCCGGTTGTTTGACAACTCTACCATATCTGGTAACGTAAGGATTATTCCAGTTATTTTCTTCCACCTGTCCCTCATCTCCAGCCTCTGCCTCCTCAAGTGCCGGATCGGATCGCATGGACAGATGGTGATCATTGACGTTTGCATGATATCTCAGTTTTAAGTGTATTCTGTTACGTCTGTATGTGTTACCATAGTTATCTTCTACAATATAAGACCTGTTACATTTCATTTTATCTTTGACAATAGCTGGCAACCAATTGCTTTTTGGATTTTTCTTAAAGTATACATAATCCCCCCTTTGTAATAAAGACATAGGTTTTGCATTGACATTATAATATTTAGAATTTTTCGAATTATTTTTTTCAACACACTTTTTGTAATCTGAGAATCTTACAACCTTTGGTTTTAATTTAATTTGAGCTAAAGGAATATTCATTCTCAAAGTTCTAGACATTAATAATTGAGCAGGTGACGGTAAATTAGCTTTAGGTGTATTTCTATAATGTAATAAAGCTATGTAAGGATCTGTTTTTGTTTCTTTAGACTTTTTTAAAATATTTTTTATAATTTTAACAGAACTTTCTGCCTGACCATTAGACTGTGAATGATATGGACTAGTAACTACATGTTCTATATCCCAATCAAATAAAAATGATTTAAATTCAATAGATTGAAAAGGTGGACCACCATCAGACACTAAAGACATTGGTATTCCATGACGTGCAAAAATAGATTTTAAGTGAATTATGACATTTTTTGCAGTGGAATCATTATTTAGAAAAGCAGTTTCTATAAACTTTGAATAATAATCTGTTACAATAAGATACGTTTGATTATCATAATACATTAAATCAATTCCTACTTGTTGCCATGGAAACTTATTTATTTCATAATTTATCAGTGGTTCTTTTTGATTACATGCTCTAAATTTATTACATATTTGACATTGCTCAATTAAATTTTTTATATCCACAGAAATACTAGGCCAAAATAAAGTATCCCTAGCTAATCTTAGACATTTGTTTATTCCTTGATGTCCTTCATGTATTTTGTTTAACATTTCTTTTCTCATAGACTGAGGTACTAATAATTTATTACCCTTAAAAATTAACTCATTAATAACATGAATTTCATCTTGAATATTATAATAACATTTTAAAGTGTAATGGACTTTATCTTTGCTATTTGGCCAACCTTCATAATAATATTTTTTTAATATTTGCATAGTTTCATCTAAAGCAGTAGCATTACTCAATTTTGTACGATATTCTTCACTAATAGCTAAGTTCATATAGATTGAATTTACATGACAATGTAGATCAGACTCATAATCGGGTATATAATGATCTTTCAAAGCAGCTCTAGATAAAGTATCCGATATATACATTTCTTTACCTGGGACATGTACTACATTTAAATCATAAGATTGAAGAGCTAACATCATGCGTTGCAATCTAGCTGGTACATCATGTAAAGGTTTTTTAAATAAATAGACTAAAGGTTTGTGATCAGTCTGTACTGTCACCTTGTTACCATAAATATACTGATGAAACTTATTACAACCAAATTGTATAGCAAATAATTCTTTTTCAATTTGAGCATAATTTTCCTGCGACTGTGTCATTGTTTTCGAACTATATGCAATTGGACGGTTATTTTGCATAATAACTGCACCTATAGCTGACTTTGATGCATCTACTGATAGAGTAAGCGGTATTTTTGAATCATAATGACTTAAAACTGTTGCATTTGAAATGGCTTCTTTCAAAATTTTAAAAGTATTTTCACAATTTTCATCCCATGACCAAATTACGTTATTTTTTAATAAATTTCTTAAAATTTGTGACTTTTCAGACAAGTTTTCAATGAATGGACCTAAATAATTTACCATTCCCAAAAATCTTTGTAAATCTTTGACATTTTTTGGAGACGGCAACTCTAATATAGCCTTGACTTTTTCTTTGTCGACTCTTACCCCTTCTTGACTAAAAATATAACCTAGGAAACAAACTTCCTTGACTAAAAATTTACATTTTGACTTATTTAATTTTAAATTGACTTCTCTAGCCCGTTCCATGACTTTTCTTAATCTAATATTATGAATTTCTTCAGTTTCTCCATAAATTAGAAAATCATCCACAAAAATTAATATACCTTCCAGATCTCCAAACAAATCTATCATTATCCTATAAAAAATTTCCGTTGCTGCATTTATTCCAAAAGGTAGTCTTAAATACCTGTACCTTCCAAATGGAGTTTGAAAAGTACATAAATCACTACTTTCTTCATCTAATTTTAATGACCAGAATCCAGAATAAGCATCTAAATGAGAAAAATAGGCAGCTCCTATAAGTTTTGATCTGATTTCATCAATATTTTTTAAAGGATAGTATTCTCTCATTATGGAATTATTTAATCTTCTAGGATCAAGACAAATTCTTAATTTACCTGACTCTTTGACAGTTATGACGACAGAATTTACCCAAGACGTAGGTTTAGTAACCTTTTCAATGACCTTCATCTTGTCCATGCGATCTAATTCCTCCTGAAGACTTTTTTGTAATGCAAATGGGACTTTCCTCGGAGGATCCACGCAAGGAACAGCATCTTGGCGAAGCTTGAGATGAACGACAGGTGGTAAACATCCGAGACCCTGAAATACATCATTATATTCAGTTAATATGGTGTAACGATCACATTGAACATTAAATATTCTTTTTATAATTCCAAGTTTTTTAATAGTTGGAAGACCTAAGACTGATTGACATTCTATATTTGCGACAAAAAATATTATATTATTTATGACATTTCCATTGATTTGACATACAAGATCACAATTACCAATAATAGGTATTTTATCACCTCCAAAACCTGACACTTTTGTAAAACCTTTTTGTAAAATTGTATTACATAAATTCAATTTTTTAAAATTTGACATTGACATGACGTTTATATCAGCTCCTGTATCCAAAATACAGTCTAATATTTTATTATTTATTGTTACATCTATGTGCCATGCTTGACTTGAGTAATTGTTATTATTAATGTTTCTGATTGTTGAGATAAAATGACCCTCAGAGCAATTAGCACTGTCATCGTTGGGTTTTGATGACTCTGATTTTAAATTTCTGACTTTACCGTGACAATAATTATTTTTGAAACAATATTTAGCAAAATGACCAAAAGAATTACATGACCTGCATTTGACATTGACTGCTGGGCACTTGTAGCGATGATGCTGACCACATCTTCCACATGTAGAAATATGACCGCTTGACCTTGACTGCGACGATGACGATGACGGTGACCCATGACGACTTGAAGATTCATGTTGATTTGACCTTGACTGCGACGATGACGATGACGGTGAACCATGACGATTTGTATGTTCATGTTGATATGACTTTGACGGTGATGATGATGATGTTCGGAGACGATGACGATGTTGATGGTGATGATATGATGTTCTTGACTGTCTTGAAGTGTTTTTCTGCTGACTGACTTGAAGGATGTTATCTGTATGCTCTTGTTGATTTATTTTGTCTGCATTGTCTTGTGACATTAGTATTGATTTTGTGATTTCTACAGTTTTTTGTAATGATAATGAGGAATCTTGCAATAAGCGCTGACGAATGTGACTTAGATTTGCACTCATGTTTGCAATAAATATATCTCTCACAAGAGATTCTCTCAGATTCCCAAATTCACATTCCAAACTAAAATTTTCCAAATCCAATAGGAAATTGTTAATATCTTCTGAATTCTTCTGTTTCCTTGTGAAAAATCTGTTTCTTAACATAGTTAAATTTTTCTGCGGTGCGAAATATTCATCAAACTTTTTCTTTACTTCATTTACCGAGACAGATTCCATTTTTATGTTGAAAGACTTAAATATTTCCATACCTTTGGAGCCAATGGAGTGTAGTAAAATTGCAATTTTCCTTTTTTCTTGAGCTTCTTCGAGACCTGATGCCACCAAATATATTTCATATTTTTGCCACCAATTTCTCCATATTCCATTATTATTTGGGTTATTCGACAACACTTGTAGATTTGGCAAAGCACTGAAATCATGTTGCACATGTGACATTATTGTATCTTTTGACATCTTGTATTTTATTTTTGATCCTCAATATATTTTAATGTAAAAATTAGTATCCGACTTCTGACACCATGTTTTGTTGGGTAAACTGTTGAGGATCTTATTGAGAATACTTTTGATTATATTTTATTTTATATTTTATATTATATTATATTATATTATATTATTATATTATATATTATATTATATTATATATTTTATATTATATTATATTTTATCCCACTTCTGACACCATGTTTTGTTGGGTAAACTGTTGAGGATCTTATTGAGAATACTTTTGATTATATTTTATAATGAAGGTTTATTTATGACTTGACGTGACCAGAGCTCGACTGAGAGAGAGGTTAGACCATAGATATAATGATCACCAGTCTTTCACTAGTGATGTGATTACAGTAGTGATGTGACAATAATAATAATAAAAAAGGGTTACTGCTCAGCTATAAATTCAGGATTTCTCCCGGAATGCACACGGTTTTCAGCATTGCCTCTAAAATAATATATATTTAATAAATAATTAATCTTACTAATATTAAACGCGAAAGTTTGTATGGATGTATGTATGTTTGTTACTCTTTAAATCGAAATTGAATGAATGGATTTTAATGAAACTTTACAATAATATAGCTCATACATCAAAATAACATATAGGCCATAATTTATAAAGCTAACTATTTATTTTCAATATATTGAAAATAATATTAATAGTTTAAAAGAAAATGTCCAAATTTGAGAATGACATCTTGCAAAACAATGATTGTTAAATCAAAATTCTATTTTGGAAAATATTTAAATCAGTGAATTTATTTGAAGTACTCGCCTAATACTTTGAATCGAATCAAGAATTACACATATTTTAAATAAATAGGTTAAGAATTTTGATATAAACGTAGATGGGACCTATGAAAAGAAAATAGATTACTCGAAATAAAAAAAAAGAACAAATAAATCACAAGTGGGTATCACTTCAATTGAAAATTTTATCAGTTATGATGTTGTGTCTTTGACTTGTGAGCAACCATTCGCCGCAGAGCTTCTTGAAACACTGCAACGATGTCGATATTCAACTAAATTCTGGTATTTCATTCCAAAGTTTCGATGATGAATAGCTGAAACTACCCTCAAGTCTGGGGAGTACGACTAAATGGTCTCTTTGACGTGTATTGTGTACATGAGAGTCACGGGACCACTGCAGTCTGTCAAACAGAAAGGATCCTTCGAATTCATCAAATTGTAGATTTGATGTACCTAACTTCCTTCTGTTCAGTATTCTATTACGACTTACGACTTGTAAAATAAAAGCAATGATTACAAGAAAAAAATAGTAAATTTTTTTGATAATTACAATTGCTTCGTTCAAAAACCGTTTTTACGATTTTTCTTAGATTCTTCTTCTTCTTCTCGTGCCCTGTCCGTTCAACGGACGTTGGTTATCATGTTGACTAGGCGGACTTTGTTTACTGCGGTCCGGAACAGCTCTACAGTAGACTGGCCAAACCACTGTCTCAAGTTTTTCAGCCACGATGTCCTCCTCCTTCCAGGGCCACGTCTTCCGACAATCTTTCCCTGTATTGTGAGATGCAAGATCTCGTACTTTTCCGGATGTCTCATCACGTGGTGTCCTAGATATTGAAGTTTACGGATTTTTATTGTTTTAATAACTTAGATTGTCTTGAATTGTCTTTATCGTGATCATGCCATTTCTGCGTGGGGTGTTTTGGACTGTTCAAATTAATAAAAGCATCTTTGTTTAAACTTTAAAAGCTTTGAATAAATATTTATAATATAATGACATGTGATCTTTGATTTTCATGGCCAAATTAATATCGTGATTGTTTTTTTAAACTATTACGCAGTGTTGTGCTTCCTCCTGATTTAACTAACGCATCGAACAGCGTTTCTGTATCCATCATCAGGAGAGATGTCGCAACTGTGGAATTTTTTATTATTTATTATGTGAATACCTCACATTAGGCTCAACCACTCCTAATCACGTGAAGCCAGTGAGATTATGGCATCCCAAAATGGGGTGTTTTGTGAGGCTGAAGATAAGGAGAGGAAGGTGGGGAAATACCAAGCTATTCAGATCTGTTCACCTAAATAATAATATTAATCATAAATACGGTTAAAGCCATTTCAAGTAGCCTTTCAATTTTGAATGGTGGTCTTACACCTAGAACCTAGACGATACTGACAGTATCATTATTATCATTATTTCTTAGATTGTCTTGAATAATCATATCGCAAAGTTTCGCAGTATGAGCGTGAAATACAGCGTGTATAATTCTTTTAATACCGTTTTCATAATTCTACGACCATCGCTTTTCATTCGACATCTGAATTTTAAATAGCTCGTGTACTCTTTGCTGTTCTTACTCGAGTTTGCTAACACACGGACGAACATTTGAAATTATGTTATTTAGTTTATGGAATATTTTAGTAGAGTTTGCTGTAGCCTCACGAAAACCTATGAATTCTCTAATATTTTAACGTGGTTTTGTTATCTACGCGTCGTTTAATAGGGTATTACCAGAGAATAGCGGAAATTAGTCATTTTTAAATCAAAATTCTAGACGTATTGACTCTTATTTTACAAAAAAACAATTTTTTAAAAAAAAATCGATTTTGGAAGATTGTTATTTTATCTGGTACATGCAGTTTTAAAATTTTGAAAAACTAAGTTTATTTTTAATATACTATGGTTATACCGTTGGTCGTTGGCAGATTTCTTAAATTTTCAAACGATAGATTCTATTAAACAACACAAATTTCAAATCATATAACCATACAACAAAATAAATCAAAACATAATCTAGTTAACACAGTTTTCTGAATTTTAATTTTAGTTAAATTAAAATCATTAAAAAACAAATTCGAGAACGTGTTTTGTGACAAAGATACCTCAGTTTTTCTATTTATTTAAGGTCTTAGAAACTAAAATATATCAATTTTTTTTTACACACTTATTTTGTTTAGACATTATTGAAAAATCATAAATACTCGTGATCAAAAAACACTTACAAGAAGTACACGATATTTAACAATTTATCATCATGCGTTTTGAGCATGTTTATTGCTTACTTGAATGTAGGTATAGATATATTAAAGCAAGTTTTGAATGAAATAAATCGATATAAATTTTTTTATTTCAAAAATTTGATCCGGGGAATAATTGATCTTTCTCATTGGAACCTCTCTGTACAGTTTCAAGCATTTTTAAACTTTTATTCTCAGCCGCTGGTCAATCGCTCTTAATCTAAAATTGTCTTAAATAAAAAGTGGTAGAAATAAAAACAATACAATCGTGAATATTTTCATATTCTAATCTTGATTAATATTTTTGATCAATTTTGCTGTGTTGTTTTCCTCTGTCTTGTCGTGGTCAAAGGGGTAAAGCTCTTGACTAACGATCCAAATGGGTATAAATAAATTTCACTCGATTGATTTTTTTTTTCACAAATTAATTATGAATGATATAAGCTATATTTGGTGACTAGATCTGAATAGCTTCGTATTTCCCCACCTTCCTCTCCTTACTTCAGCCTCACAAAAGACCCCATTTGGGGATGCTATAATCTCACTAGCTACACGCGATTGGGAGTGTTTGATCCTCTTGTGAGGTATTCACATAATAAATAATATAAAATGCCACCGTTGCGACATCTCTCCTGATGATGGATACAGAAACGTGGCTGTTCGAGGCTTTATCTAAAGCAGGAGGAAGCACAACACCGCGTAATAGCTTAAAAAAACAATCACAATAATAATTTGGCCATGAAAATTTAAGATCACATGTCATTATATCATAAATATTTATTCAAAGCTTTTAAAGTTTGAACAAAGGTGATTTTATTGATTTGAACAGTCCAAAAGATTTTATATTTTTTATTATTTAATCTATATAGTATAACTAGATGTGTTTTTTTTTTCAATGCCTGTCTCACTAGGGCCTGTGTCGAAACAGACGTAGAGCTACATAAATTGTATACAAACATGGTTACTTTATTACATAAAGGTTAATATAAATATCAATTTGGGAGGCGGGAATGGGTACCGCCGCCCCGGGAAAGATTTGTTGGATAACCAACACCTCTGCCATAGGTCACCCCTAGTGGTTCGCTACGTTTGGTGACTTAGCAGAGATACCCGGGTTCATGGAATAAGGTTTGTCTAGGTCTTGGCTGCGGATGATCTAGACCCACTGAACCCCAGATTCCTACCCAACCCTCATACCCTTTTCCTTCCCAGAACTTCATCTCCTTTCTCTCCTTAAAATACCCTCCACACAGCATCTCCGAAGATGACATAGGCCCTGAGGGAAATTATTTTCCTCAGGGCCTCCTGTGTGGACCTAATGTAAAAAATTTATATATCATTTTAAGTTCAATACAATAAAAGGAAGGTAATTGGAAGTGTGAATTATTTCTATAAAGAGTGTGATCTTCCAAATCACAGGAAAAGTACTATATATATTAATATGATATTATAATAAATTGAAATAAGATGACATTTGAATTGGATCATCGCATGAACATATTAATACATTTCGAGAATATAAAAATAAAAAACGCTTAAAACAAATATTATAACATTGACCTCATGTATTCTACTTTCATTTCTGATGCTCTTTTTGGCACAAAACCACATTTCCAAATATTTTCCAAGGTTTCATTTCAAGGCGCAAATATTGGACTTTCGTACTGCACGTGAAAGCACCTTGATCCGAATGCGTCGCGACGTCAACGACGATTTGCGCCGGAAATATGTGCCGGCGTCGCGGCGCTCTGCGGCTGACCATTCAATCGAAAAGTGGCGCCCATTTGCTGCAGCTAGTGTGAATAAGCAGCCAAGGAGTTGGGATATGACTTTAACATCCAAACCACTGGAAATAATGCAGATATACACCTAAAAATACACTTAACCCTTTGACGACATCATTATCGTTACTTTATAAAACTATAAAAAAAAAATAAAAAAATTGTTTAATGGATAATATTTTGTCTTCTTTGATTTGAATATTTTCAGGCCCTTGGCTCATGGAGAAACAGAAACCAAAATTGTAATATTTGCCTTATTCACTTGCAAATATTATGTGTTGGGATATATCTCAATAAGATCAGGATCTTGATACAAAACTGTAAATTTACGTGATTACAATAATATTTATAATCCATAATATCTACCTATTAACTATTTTATTTTATTTTTATTTTTCTTTGCTCCTGTGAGGACTTTTTACTTTATATTTTATATTTAAATCATTGTACCTTTTAAAGATATCTTATATTTCTACTTTTTTTATTATTATTATTTTATTCTCACTTTTAACTTTTTTTATTTTTGCTATTTGCTAATTTAAGCTTGTACTTTATACTTATACTTTATACCATATTTTTCACTTTACATTTATATTTTACCCTTTACCTACTACTTATAACCTTACTACTTACTTTTTACATTTTTTCCTTATATTTAACTTACAATTATACTGTTAGTCATTCTTCATGTTTTTGTACTATTTATATGTTATGTCAATTATGTTAATGGCACATGGTGTGCCGTATATGTGTAAATAAATAAATAAATATTGGTACTGAGCTAAAGCGACTATATTCAATTGACTAGGGATGAAAATCTGCTCGGCAAAGCGCTACACTACAGACTATATTAACTCCTTGGACCAACTCTAACCTCCCGCCATCTGACGGAAATTAATGTAGACTTAATAACTACTGCCATCTGTCAATAAACTACTGATCCTATATACCAGAATAAAACTGATTGACAACTACATCGGATATATTATATGGCAAATTACTCGAAAACTGAAAGCTCGTGAGGCGCATGCCAACCTGGCAACGCGGCGATTAGCAACTCGGCGAGTTGCGAGTGACTGGTTGCATCACCGTTGGCAACAGGTCTTTAACAAGTTACCTGGTGTGTTAGGACTGCCATTGAAATACACAGAATAGTGACTTAAGTTGCCAATTGGTTTTTTTTTTCAGTTGCCTTTTTATTAGTTAGGAAAAAACGTTTTGTAAGTCATTCACAGTGTAACATAAATTAATATAAAGAAAACATAAAACAAAAGCAAAAACACTAATTGACCCCTAACCAAGTATGGCCTTAAACTGCTTTGTAAGGGTAACAAATATCGCAAACTAGCAGATAAAAATGGAGGCATAAGAGATGATTCCCTAATACTTGAAAACGAAATACTTATTAAAACACTTTTGAACTTTTTTCGAATTCATTTATTTATGACCGTAACTGATTTAAGCCTATTGAGGCCATCTTGAGACCGGCCTATTTATCCAGGTACATATTTTTCTTAAACTACGTTTTACATACATAACACGTGGAAAAAGGGGGGGAGGTTGACGGGGATGGTATACAAGGATCTTATTCAAATTATAAGAATTTTCCCCTATTTATTGCTATGTCGTCTTTTGGTGATTGAATTTACGTTTAAAGGAAATTAGTCATTTTTAAATCAAATTCTAGACGAATTCACTCTTTTTTACAAAAAAACATAAATTGATTTTGAAAGATTGTTATTTTATCAGGTACACGCAGTTTTAAAATTTTGGTTTATTTTTAAGATACTAAGGTTATACCGTTGGTCGTTGGCAGATTTGTTCAATTTTTAAACGATAGATTATATTAAACAACATAAATTTCAAATCATATAATCATACAACAAAATAAATCATTAAATAATCTAGTAGACACAGTTGGTTAAATTAAAATCATTAAAAAATAAATCCGAGATCGTGTTTTGTGACAAAAATACCTCAGTTTTTCTATTTATTTAAGGTCTTACAAAATATTCAAAAAAAATTTTACACACTTATTTTGTTTAGACATTATTGAATAATCATAAATACGTACACGATATTTAATAATTTATCATCGATGTAGGTATATATTTAAGCAAGTTTTGAATGAAATAAATCGATATTAAATTATTAATTTAAATAATTTGTTACGGGGAATAATAATTCTTTCTCATTGGAACTTCCCTGTACAGTTGCAAGTAGTTTAAAACTTTTTTCTCAGCCGCTGGTCAATCGCTCTTAAGTAAAATAGTCAATTTCAAAAATAGATATTTTGAAAAACATGACTTTTTGAAATTTTTAATTATGGAAAAAATCTCAATGTTCGTATTCATTTGAATTGTACATATTTTTATTTTATTTATTATAGTTAAAGAAATATTATTATTTCGCTTTCGAACTTACCACATAAATCAAATCTATATAATATTATAAAAAGGGGTGCCCGCCATAATGATAAATGCGTCGACCCACAATTGCGAGACTGATTAAGGGTACCTCTTTTGTAACATCGTACGGCAATTGCACTCCTCATTCCCCTTTCCTTCCCAGAAATCCCACTACTTTTTTATGAAAGAACCTCCACACAGCATCCCCAAAGATGACATCGGCTCTGAGGGGAACTATTTATCAAGGCTTCCTGTGCGGACATAGATTTAAAAATAAAAAGGAAAATGTTAATAAATTTTAGCCTCCGGTGACATTTTTGAAGTTGATGACAAAATCAGTAGTTATTGGACTCTTATCGCCAGCGTGTGGGGTTGGGCCTCCACTCGGCTGAGTGACCAGTGATTACATGTGAAAGAAAAATAGTATAAAATACAATAAAAATATATAAAATTGTAATAAATTTTATATTAATATATAATTTAGACCACTTTAATTTTAATTAAACTCTAACGGTTTCGGAAGAACACTTCCTTCATTATGAGAACATTAAAATGGACCAGTTATTTAAAAAAATGAATAAATTCTATTTTTCATTTCAAATTTGACATGTCATCGCGTCTTCCATCATTTCAAATGCGAAATGGGTTGTTTCAATTCCAAAATAACGTTCGTTAAGATGATAGACTTCGTTTTTCGGCCCATACAAAAAGGACGCCCGGGAAAAAACACTTTTCTACATCGAAAATTGCACAAAATGAATATATTTTTTTTATACTGCCTTCTAGAGGGTGAAAAATATGTCGGTATGTTTTCGAATTTTCGATGCGTTTCGTATTAACGTAAAAATTCACTGTCAAACATGTACGATTTATCAAAAAATATTATTTAAGGAAAAAGTGCTGCTAACTCAACTCTCATAAAGAATTATAAAATTATAAAAAACTACCGACGTAGCTTCTTCTTTCTAAAAAATATATATTTTTTTAAATTTCAATTTTGTGAAAGTTTCGGTATAGAAAAGTGTATTCTCCATAAACCCCTTTTCGAGCGATTTCTGTAGGTAAATTTGAGCGTTGTCTCATTCGCACATTTCGCATTCGCATGTATTGTAAGTGTGCGTGAGCTTCTTGTGAGCGGGACAGAATGACAGTTGCGGGTGTTCCGCGTGTGGTTCAAAGTCTAGCCTCTTAAATTTGAAAATTTCACTCAGTGTTCCCCGCCGAATCACAATTTTGACGTCCGCGCATGCGTCTCCCATCACATCAAAGCTAACCGGTCGAAATCGGCTGATTAAATTTTACATCTCATTTTCGTTGAAGTTTTTTCTGACGGAGGTTGAAACAACTCAATTTTTCGGTGAATGACGTTTTGAAGAAAATTCGTTCGTGAAATTTTACGAAACAACTGGCCCTTAGTTATGGAAGTTAATGCGTATTACAAATATGAAAAGTAGTTTGTTTTTGAAAAACAATTGGAAAATAAAATCATCAAGAATATCACCGAAGACTAAAATGTAATTTTTCACTTTTACTCTAAATAATGTCAGTTTACGTCCCCTGATATACTGTATGCAACACAAATTCATAGTATCCTCAATATTTAATGCACTCGTAAATAATACTAAATCTACCATCAAAATAATATTACAAAGACGAAATTATCCTTTAAAACTAAACTTTTAGATTGCACCGCATTGTAAGTGCCGGCAGTATTCCGCTGAAATGGCACTTTATGTCGATATTGAAATCGTGAAAACCGGAAGCTCGGTATAAGAGAAACAATTTCAATTTTGTCCCTCCGATGTATGCACATTCGTACATACTTTTAGTAAAATGAACAGACTCGTAAACTCTCGCTTTATGGTGTGAACATATATTTGTTGCGGATCGACCGAAAGTTTGGTTTCTGCCAAAACTTGCCAACCTTTGATTTAGGTCCAAATTTTAACCACTTTTATTTTTCTGCGATTGATATCGGTCCCGAATTGGACCACATTTAACGAACCTACAAATATGGGATAAACTGTGAAATCTCGGTGAATTCATTAGATTTAAACCGCAGTAAACAGTTTATATGTTTCCATATTAATATTTTGAGGAATTATATTAATTAAACCGAATGGCTAAATTAAAAACTGAACACCGATTGCTCGAGTTGGTAGAATCGATCATATAAATCATTACATACTCAATCATTAAAGAAAAAGATAAAAATAACAAATCTAAACGAAACATAAAACTGAACGAAACAACTGGAATCCATTTCGTATCATACAAAATGATAGCAGACCAAAAAATATGTGAAAAATTAGTTGACGATAATGTTGTTAATAGTGAGTTTGAAATATAACATCGACAGAAATGCCGGAAAAATATCAGTTCCAATAAGTGGTTGGAATAACATTTTTTTCGGAAAAAATATATGCATTATTTCTTTATAAAATTATTTAATATCTCTCCCTCTTGCAGTAAAAAACGTCAAAACATCACAGACTTCAAAAGAAGCATTAAGATATGGATTATGGATACGGGATGGAAGAATATAGATATAATTTGAAACCTAACAACAAAAAGATTAAAGCTTTTATTGTGTTTTCTTCTAGTAATCGTTTTATATTATTTTCTAAAAAAATTGTAAAATATTGTAAAAAAAAAACATTATATGTTAATTAAGGATGACAATGTTAGGGAAACTCAATCGAATATCTGAAACAGAAAAATAAAAAAAAAGGTAGAGTCCCAGATGTGACCGTATCTTTTTCAGATTTTTCTATTCTTAATGCATAAAACAAAGTCGGGTTAGTTACATCATTTATAACTTAAGACGATAGACTTCGCTTTTCGGCCCATACAAAAAGGACGCCCGGGAAAAAACACTTTTCTACATCGAAAATTGCACAAAATGAATATATATTTTTTATACTGCCTTCTAGAGGGTGAAAACTATGTCGGTATGTTTTCGAATTCTCAATGCGTTTCGTATTAACGTAAACATTCACTGTCAAATATGTACGATTTATCAAAAAATATTATTTAAGGAAAAAGTGCTGCTAACTCAACTCTCATAAAGAATTATAAATTATAAAAAGCTACCGACGTAGCTTCTTCTTTCTAAAAAATATATATTTTTTAAAATTTCAATTTCGTGAAAGTTTCGGTGTAGAAAAGTGTATTCTCCATAAACCCCTTTTCGAGCGATTTCTGTAGGTAAATTTGAGCGTTGTCTCATTCGCACATTTCGCATTCGCATGTATTGTAAGTGTGCGTGAGCTTTTTGTGAGCGGGACAGAATGACAGACGCGGGTGTTCCGCGTATCGTTCAAATTCTAGCCTCTTAAGAACGGCTGAACCGATTTTCATGATCTTTGATTTGTTGGATTTGTCTCTGTCCCGATTAACATAATAACTATTAAAAGATTAAAAAAACATCACGGGAAAAATAATTATGAAGAAAATTATTTTTTTCATATATTTTGTATGGAAAGGCCTTTCAAATAATGTGCGTTGGTCGACATAATATGAATCAATTCGAACTGTCAATGGTGTAGTGTGCCGAACATTTCGTGCTTAGTCAACGGCTCGATTTCATTTTTTTAACGTAGAGTATTTATTTTGACTTTATAAAAAATTAATTTATTTCAGCTAATAAATCAAACACAACATTTATTGATTCTGAGGCGTCACAAGTTTGCCGGGTCAGCTAGTTATTAAATAAAGATAAGGTGAACACTTGTCGGCTCTTTTCATTCGTCATGCAAATTATGCTTTCAATAATTAAAGTGTAAATGACGTATATGTGTACAAAGAATGCCAAACGTTACTACAGCGTAACGGAAGGCACTACTTGAGAGTATCCAAATCGGACACGAAATGGGAACCGCCGAACAATCAGGCGGTTTTCTCCTTGATAAGGTTTGTATGGTTTCTTGATTACTAGGCAAAAGCGGACAAAGCTCACTAAAGGCAGTAGCTGACCGTTCTACCATTTATAATATTGTACAGTACGTCATATAAAGCAAACTGTGTATTTGGGAAGTATGTTTACAAGAGATGGGAAGGCTGATAGTGATATTGAAAGAAAGTTTAAGGCAGGTAACTCCATTAATGGTGGACTGAATGCCGTTGGCGCCAACAAAAAGCTGTCCAAAGAAGCGAAGCTAGCAGTCTACAATGAAGTGCTGGTACCTGCCCTGATGTATGGCAGTGAAGCATGAAACTGACAGAGAAAGGATGAAAGTAGACTGAATGCTGTAGAAATGAGATCTCTAAGGCGTTTGTGTAGTAAACCCATGTATGATCGTGTGATTAATGTGGAGATCCGAAGAGACTCCAAGGCCGATGTGAGCGTAATAAGTAAGATTAAGGAAGGGACGCTTAGATGGTTTGGACATGTAGAGCAAATGAATGAAGAAAGGAGTATCAAGAGAATATATGACGCAAATGTGAATGGTAGAAGAAGTTGACGACGCCCGAGGGAAGACACGGCACCATCAAGTGAATCAGATACTTGAGTCGGGCCATGTCAAGAGTCAGAATAATAGCAGAGCATTATGATAAGATGTATGAAAGTGAATGAGGCGAGGAGT
Source organism: Limnephilus auricula (assembly GCA_951813805.1). NCBI lineage: Eukaryota > Metazoa > Arthropoda > Insecta > Trichoptera > Limnephilidae > Limnephilus > Limnephilus auricula. The sequence goes on along the minus strand of OX638389.1, from coordinate 39,426,125 downwards.
GTATGCCAAGGCCGAGTTGTTTGGCGGTCCGTCTTCTCTTCCTACCCCTGCGGGGAAACGGCGTGATGGTTAGATGGTTAGTTAGTTAGTTAGTTAACAATAAAAACAAAACGTTTCATCAAAAAGAAATATATTCCAAACTGGTGTTCATAAATTTTCAGAATCATGATTTGTTTACAAATATTCTCGGTTGACATCAACTTTCCGATAGATTTGTTGTTTTTGAAAGTTTATCATGATGAAATACTGTTTTTGAAATCATTTAATATTAAGGTACTTATCACGGTCGATGGAAATAGGATTTATCGATAATGTCGGTAACTTGTCATCTAGCATTAGAACTTAGGTTTTTTTCGAAAATGTCGGTAACTTGTCATCGTTCCCAAACACTACTGCAGATCACCAACGAACGAACAACGGTTCACGAAAATTAAAGTAAGAATACTTACAGTCGTTGTGAACTGTTTTTAGTTGTTGTCTACAGTCATGCTCGGGAACGATGACAAGTTACCGACATTTTCGAAAAAAATTAAGTTATAACGCTAGATCGACCGAGCTATTATCCCAGATCGTAATATTACTAGTGGATATATATGACAATGTCTGTTCAAATTTTTATTTAAAAAATAGAGTAATTACCCCTTTTCGTGAAACAAAAAAAAATAAATTCAAATACACAAACGCATTATATATGTATATGTTATCGTCACTAAACTTTTTTCATATCATACAAAAAAAAAATCACCAACTTTGACAGCTCTATCAGAGTGGAAGATACTCTCAGTATCGCCCTGGCGTAGGACCATCATTCAGAATTGAAACGTTGCTTGAAATGGCTTTAGCCGTGTCTGGTGACCTGATCTGATTAGCCTTCCTCTTCTCCTCTTCCCCAACCCGTCCCCACTACCTTCAGCCTCACAACATACCCCAATTGGGGATTCTATAGTCTCACTGGCTCCAGACGAGAGCAGTTGGGACTCTTGTGCAATATTCATGTGTAAAAAAAACCACAATTATTTGATGGAAAACTTTTAAATTAAAAAAACAAAGCATGGTGATGCTCCTTTCTAACAGCGCTGAAATCGTACATCTTACAGCAAAACAAAAGGAGATAGAACGATTTGATGAGTCAGTCTTAATTTGTGTCGCACAGTACACAAAAATACTCTACTGCTATTGACGTGTGTATTAAAAATCATAAAAATACCCAAAAGATTAGTCAAAATCATCAAAGAGAAACTACGTTCTAAATGGAAATTCTAAAATAAAGTTGATTGACAAATTGAACGTAATCTTAAACATGTTATCGTTTGAATAACATGTTTACGGCTGGCATTCAAAATAACACTTAAACCGATTCCAAAAAGGCCTACTGTTCTTTCAAAGAAATTCTATAGCCTGTTCTCGATATTTAAAGCTTATCAAATTGTGAATTGGGTTCCATAAAGCTCGCATTCGCAGGACAATCACGTTCCGCACTCGCAGACATGTTTGTTTTGCAACCCTTTTTTACACCGGCCCACAGTGAATAGATTAGAACAATCTAGCTGGACAATTTTTTTTTTCACAAGCTAGAATGTCACTGGCCCTTAGTACTTAGTAAAATATGTGATTTTTTTTAACATAATAGAGGCTTATTTATGAATGTGTGTTTGAAACCATTTGAATAATGCGTTGACACAGAAAGATTGTTGCTTTAAAACCAAGCATTTTGTATCCATTCTATAAAATCACGCCAGTTTTTTTATGCTTGGCTTAGGTGAGTATACAATTTGAAAATAAAATTTTGGCTACTGTAACAATACACTAGAATCGTAGACACTGTCACCCTGGTTAAATGCAATCATTCAGATGAGAGACATTGTTTGAAATGGATTTAACCGTGCTTAGTGACGATGTCTGAAAAACGAAGTACTCCAGTTTCCTTCCCTTTCCAACTGCCCCTTTCAACCTTACAACTGTAATGGTTCTACCCTTTAACATACATACCTTGTTTTAAGAATCAATCAATCCTATTTAAGGGTGATCATTTTTTTTTTCGTATAACTTTAAGTTTTGAAAACCTTAAGTTACTGCTGGAGCTGCCAGTACGTAGGCAAGTACGTACTGATAAATTGTTGTTTAATTACTTTTGAATTAACCAGACACGTTGTGATTATTTTTGTTTCGCCTTTATAGCGCTAATTCAGGTAGATTAAACGGATTTGTGGTAACTTTTGGTTCTTAGCTGTGGTGTGTTGCAATTTGTCAGATCTTCAACAATGACGATATTCTATCTAACTGGCTAATCATTTAACTTCCCAGTCTATCTTACTATTTACTGATCTAATACCCTTCCCCATGCTATTGACGAATAGTCTACCTACGATATACCTAACTCTCTGTGCCGTTCTACCTAAACTCGGAGTTATAAACCCTTTGTTAGAGTATATCAAAACATCATTCATAGAATAATTTAAATTAGTTATTCTAAGTTCCTATTGGTTGTTAGTTGTATGCAATCTACTTACAGGTAGGTATAATGGGTAGGAATAGGGACAAACATGTGCTTGCTACGATTGGTCACCTCCAATTCCCAATTAGCTCGATGAAGGAATATCCTGTCGAACTAACCCCAATCCCAACGCCTCCAGGAAGATTTAGTTGTTGCCTCGCAACTGATGAAAATGACATGTTTCGTCCCTGTCGGGAGGGGAATGTGTGTGATTTTTGTAGTTGATTGATATATGTTGTTTAATTCAGCGGTGAAGGATCCATTGTAGACATTCGTGCGGTAGTGGGAGTGGTCTCTACCAACGTCGCCAGGTAACGGTGGTGTGATGATTAATATGTTGAAATCTCCATAGTACAATGCGGTAATGGGAGAATATCTCTACCAAATCTTCGCAAGGTAAGATGGTATGATGATTAAGATGATAGGTTGAAGGTTCATGATGAAAGGTCATTCCATGTCGCTAGACATAAAAATGACGCTCCGTTCCGCCGAGTGTGATTGAAGTATGTCTAAGAGCTCTCAGAAGGTGCTCAGATGACTTCCGGTTCAGGTCGTGCCCTTCGGCCCGAGCCTGATGATGATGATGATATGTTGATGATGGCCAGCATGCTGAAGGTTAAGGGTCCGCCCAGCTAACCGCAGCCATGAACATTATACCGAAGTGAATACTTGCGGATAAGTCAGGGGTCGGGAATCCCCGCGTGCATCCCACTGGTTTCGAAGAAATAAAATCAGCAGGCTCAGGGGCCGAACTCTTCGCCGTCTCCTCAGCATCCTTTACAGCAAACTGTCAGCTCCCAGACTTTCGTCAATCACACCTGCCAAATCCGTTAAGTAAAAAGGTACGTACTGTTGAGTGCGTGTTTAGTATATCCAAAATGTGTGCGCCACTAATTTATGTCGGTGGTTAATTTGAGAGAAGACTAGGCCCTGCACGACTCAAGCAAGCGCGACGAGAACAGTGCTCCTTGTGTAAATTCGCGGGCCTGAGCTTTACAGCACTCGTCTTCATCTCGCGTCAACAGCCTCACACTGTCAATCCAGAATGTAATCCTGGTTCCCGGGTCAAGAACTCGCGAGCTGAACCTTCCAAGTCGTGAATTTGGTCAGCTCCGCCCTACGAACTTCGACACCTTCGTTCAAAACTCATTCCCGACTATAGTGTTTCTCAGGAACAACGAAAACCCGTCGGAAATCATCGAAACAATACAAGCCATTGTTCCCTTCGTCCAAACGAATACAAGGGTCATCTCTCACGTGTCAACATAAGATAACGGAGCCCATCACGATCTTGTCCCCTTCATCTGGAGACTAGCGGGAATAGAAAAGCTGTCAATGACCTCAGACTCCTCCTACAGATGTTCTGCTTGATTGCTCTCTCACCGCTAATACTGTCGAAACGGAAGCCATACCAGTGACATAGTGGGATCACGTCCTTTGTTCTCCGGACAATGTCGAGTGCCTGGGTGAGGTGGGACTCGTGGTCAACCACCGATACAGCTGATACAGGGCCATTTCTAGGTTCAGGGTGCAAGTCCATCCGCGCAAGGTCACCGATATTCAGAATCGAGTCA